>VWZV01010936.1:40894-66896 GCA_013397155.1 Irena cyanogastra | reverse complement strand
TATTTTAAAGACCTTATACAGGGCAAAAAATAGCTACTCATGAGTCTCTCAGCTTGTTGCACTAAGCACAAATATGAATTTAAAAAAAATGTAACACCATAAAGCAACCCCAAACCCACTATATGTAATTCTAGGGAGGAAAAAAAAAATTCTTCCCTTAGAGAATAATGAAAATGGATTTACAATTCTCATAAAGAAATTGTTAAAATTTAGATACATTGAAAATTTAAAAAAAAAAAACCAAACCAAAAAAACCCCAAGACTTTTTTATGTTTAATGAAGTTCTTAGTACAGTAACAGCTCATGTTTTTGAAAGGCAGTTTGAGCTGAGTATTAACTCAAACATCTATGTTTGTGCACACGACTAGATTTGCAAATAGATACACAACTTCCCAAGCATCTCTATGAATAAATGACAGATAAATATGTATGACAATGTATGGTCATTAAATATTGAATTTTTTATTGAAAATGTTAGTTGCTACACAATAAAATGGAAGAATCACAGTCAAATGTGACAAGGACCTAAAAAACCCCCCGAATGTGTACAAATGAGATGCAGAATTAAATTTATCAGAAGAATTTTTCATGAAGTTGCCTTCCTTTGGTATTTATCTCAAAGTGACGAGCAGGCAGACAGACTTTACATTTCAGTTTCAAACTTAAATAAAATTGCAGAAAACTGCTGCATAACAGCACCCTGTGTGGGTTTTTACCATCATTCATTTCAAAAGTAAGAGTTCCTCCTAGTCCTCCAGAAAGATGTCTAAACACTTCCCCAAGCCTTTCATGCTGACACTCATGTTTCAGAAAACTGTAGCAGGAAAGCAGCCAAAATTCTGAATCCTAAAACATCCAACAGGAATGCAGGACACAGAAGAAAATCAGTCCAGCTTTCCAGAATAGGTGGGAAGCTCAAAATAAATGATAGAGGCTGCTATCTGTAGAAAATCGAAGCGCTTCAAGCCATGAATTAGAGGTTGCCTGCTCCATACAGATAACCCTTCCACGGAAGGATGAGCATGCTTTAAAATCCTCAGGAAAAGTCGGTAAAAATCAAGACTCCAAATGAACCTCAGCACATTGTGTATCATACATTTAGACATGTGTCATAGCCAATAATAGTTTACGGCAGAAATAAACACAGCAAATGTGATTTGCCTTCTACATATGGCTTTTAAAAAAATCACAGCCTCAACATCAGTTCATTTATTTCATATAGGAAAAATACACACTTTTTGCTCTTTCTGCAACAAAAACATCAATACAATTCCTTTTAAGTGCATTGAAAACAGATGCTTCAGTACTCTGTTTCTTACACTAGGATAAAATATGTCGCCTTATGTATAAAAATAGGTATATTTCTAACAGTGTAGTTATTTGCCAGTTGAATTAAATAGAAAACCTCTTGATAGCAGCAGCTTGAGAAAAAAATTAAAGATAAAACTTACAACTTACAATGCCAAACAGGGGAATACATTTGAGCCAATTTTCATTAATTTCTGATATCATAAAAATATCTTTATATTTAACGGTAAGATGGCTATTGTCAGAAATCAGGAATGCTCTTTTCCAGTGGAAAGAAGAATTTATAAACCTTCATATAAATACCATCTCAAACTGTATTTGAGAATGGGGCTTACTTTCATTTGAGGAAGACATAAAAGACATCAAGGACTATTGGAGAAATCTATTATTCTAAGGAGATTCATTTTTCCTGAAGCTGGTATTGAAAACATCTTGCTTTCAATGTTTCATGGTAAACCCATGGAAACATCATGTTTCAAACAGTTCAGAGTACATGGAAAAGCATTACCTGAAAAAAGTAGGGTATCTATCTACAAATGTTTACTTTTATGTATTTTCTATCAGAGTTGTTGAAGATTTACAGCTATATTGAGCTTTGTGTTTCAAATAAGACATTTTGCTTTAGTCAGAACACTCCCAGAAAACTAAAAATTACTCTTGACATCTTGTCAAAAACATTTGCAGCAGTATTTTGCCACAGATTTTGAGCAGGAAATAGATTTTTCCTTTCATCCCTCTATTATACAAGTGTTTTGGTCCTAACAATCTAAATTTTTTTTCGACATCACAGAAAGAATGGACACAACTCTCACTTTTACTCCCACACTCAATTCTTGTATTGTATTGCATACTCTGATGCAAAGACTCTTTGGCATATGACTTGGGGTACATGTCCTATGCATATCTGCATCTCTATTTCTTAAGTGGCTTTTTTTAGTTTGATTCCAAACACCTTTTACTTTTTATTACCAGAAAGAACAACAATGCCTCCAGCCACAGCCAGCTCAGAAAGTGTAAGGGTAGAAGCTATCCATCTAGAAACCCAGCAACACACAAGACAGGTACTATAGATATATCCAGGTACCACAGGTACCAGCACCAATTATTGTTGGTACCATATAAAATAATAACACCTACACAGGAATATGGCACAAAACTGAAGGCCACTGAAGACACACTAAAATTAACCAATACAAAATACTTTCAAATGCAATCAGAATATGAGTTGCAAATAAAGGACCGTAGACCTTCATGTAGAGATCTCCGTCTGTTTTGGAACCATACTAGAAAATGAAGCATCTTGGATTAGTATCTCCTTCCATCAGAGCTAAAGGGTCCCCGGCCTATAAATATGTTGAATGCAATCCTTTCACTTTTTTAACTATTTGGCCATGCCAATGAGTTAAAAAGATCAAAAAAATCAGCTGACTCTTTTCAGCTTTTGATCAGCACGCTACTGAGCCTGCTGTATTCTTTTCTTCTCACCTTATCACCTGGCTGTTTGCCCTTTCTTAAACAAGCTCTGGAGGAAGCTATTCACTTCTATGATTCTATGATACAAACCAGGTTAGACTAGAAAGATGAGGAAGATAACTGCTGACAAGTCTTCCTGAGACATATAAAAAAAGAATTCCACAATTTGACCTCCAGGGCGTCATGGATTTACTCTGTTGCGGGTTCAGATTCATGATGAATGATAAAGAAATTTCTTCTGCTCAAGCAAAACCAAGTATATAGTTCACCCAGCTTCATGCTGGGATGAGCAAACTATTTGTCTATATTCTAATTAGCTGTAAGAAGAACAATTAAGTGGCTCTTTCCATAAAGGAATATGGAAAACCATCCATTAACTCAGACAAAAGCCATCAAATGTTTGGATCCTCCGTGAGGAGGAGAAACTATTTTCTTCTTTCATGAGTCTTGGACAGCCTACAGAAATCCTTACCACTGCCGTCAAAAACCTCAGATCTGACAACCACCTTGACTTAGAAGTCTGAAGAATAAAGCTTGTTAGGAGACTAGTAAGACTGCTTACGAAGAAATTTTGAGCACATTCAAATTACAACTGCAAGCATCCAAGCCAAAAATAATATAAGAAAAGCTTCTAAATATCTGACAATGGAAAGTACATTACCATCTTAACAGATAATTGCAAGAATAAGAAGGTATCAGAACAAAATGGTCACACAGCCCAGTTGCAACATCCTTTCTGCAAAATACAGCATATTCACTGCCAAAGAAGCAGAGAAACAATCAATCTACAGGTCCTTACCCTTTAGCAACTTATCTAAAGGCCTGTTATACAAATGAGTCTTTGGATTTGAAAGCTATCTCAACTCTTTGCACCCAAGTTCTTTGTGGTCCCTGAAGAACATAGGTGTCAACTGTAAATCTGTTCCTTTGAAAAAACGTAACATGCATAGTATTAAAATATTGAGGGCTAGGAATTGAAATAATTCAAACACGAGGTTAAAAGACCTCTTGCTGGCCATGTAAGTCAGCAAGAACCTCATGTGGTTTAACACACTGAAATGTTCCTAGACTGTCCTTGATATCAATTTAATGTTAAAACCTGTCTCTAGAGGAAAGGTTACTGAGGTTCGTGTTAATAACAGATCCCTTGGGGTGGAGTAGAGTGAAAGGACACTGAACAGTGTTGTGTTTTCAATTTAGCATGAGAATCGTGCTGATAACACAGTGATGTTCTAGCTGTTGCTGAACTGTGCTTACCATAAGTCCAGCTCTGCCAGCGTGGAGGTGCACAGGGAGCTGGTTGGGAGCATTGCCAGCAGAGCTGACCCAAACTGGCCAAAGGGACAGCACTGAATGTCATGTCCAGTATACAAACCAGGGGGAATTGACCAGGAGAGGCCCAGCACTGCTAAGGGACAGGCTGGGCATCAGTCAGTGGGTGGTGAACAATGGCACTGTGCTTCACTTCTTTCTCTTGGGTTTTATTTCTCTCATTTTGCCGTCTCTCTTTTCATTACAACAGGAATAACAGAACAGCAGGAGCAGTAGCGCTGTAGAACACTACTACTACTACTACTTTCACTGCTGCTATTTTATTTCAATTATTAAACTGCTCTTATCTCAACCCCAGGGTTTTGCCTTCTTTCTGATTCTCCTCCCCCTTTCATGGTGGGAGTAGGTGGGGGTGCAAGCTGCATGGTACTTAGTTGCTGACTGGAGTTAAGGCATGACTATTTTCTACTTTTACATGGTAAATTGGGCATTTTTTTGTACACCATTACTACTTAAATTGCACCCCAAAGCATTTAAAGTGCGATAAAACTCATAAAGCAAAAATTTCCTCTATGCAGAAGTCATCCAGATGAGCACGGCAAACGTACCATGCAAATGCTTACTGAAAAATATCCCAACCTGTCAGGAGTCCTTCGTTCACTGCATTAACCAAAACCAGTGATGCTTCTCTGGTATTTCAAGAATTGTTGCAAGTGCTCTTCATGGAAGTCCTCTACAGGAGAAGGTGACATGCCAAACAGATGCTTGAGCATAACATGTTGGTTGATTTGAAGAGCTCTCTATTACTTTGGGCAAATTTGGATGACCAGCACGTTACTGAGAGAGGCATTCCCTCACTTGGACAAATCAGCATCTCTGGGAGATGACTGCCTGCAGCATGGCTCCAGTTAACTGGGTGTTTTCCCCAGAAGTAATTGAGTAAAACGAGTCCCTCTGTCACAGTACACAGGGGTATGAACTGCTGAAACTCATAGTTAGAAAGCACCGGCTACTTGGCTAATCCCAACAGGTTTTTAGCTCTAGGGCTTGGTGATAATTTCCCTTTATTGTCAAGGGAGCAGTTAACTACAAATGCATCTGGTAAATTAATGCATCTGTAAAAGCTGCTGCAGCTGATTCAATAGCATGTAAACTCAACCCCTCAAAACATACAGACATTTTGTAATATAGTCTACACAAACCAAAGCAAAAATATTTTCTAGTAGGGCATATTACACAAATGGTCATATTCAAAGTAAACATCAAACATGCATGTGCTTTCAGTAATTTCTGTAATCTGAGAAATGCTGCCTTTTATCATTTATGCCTCAATAACCCTTACCATCAATAAAATCAAATAACTTCACAGGAAACTGGGAAACAAAATTCTGAAGGAAAACAGCAGTTCTATTCAGCATACTTGGCTGTTAAAAATTGTAACCTTAAAGCATGATGAGAAAGGGCAACCAGGTGTAAACGTGACATATTCTCATTTCTGATCTAGGGACAACACACTGACTTTCTCACCCAGACAGAGAGCATGTTACAAAGGGCCAGTCTTGCCATAAAGACTGCACTGGTTAATACAGATTATACAGGTTAATACTGGCTTACACATTAATCATCAGGAAAATAATTTACATTTATAACTTTTTTTAGCTGTTAGTTATAGAACAAGTATGAATGATTAAGTCACTACAGAACACATTAAAAGAAAATAATATTGAATTGCGATCAAACTAGAAAAAATCTAAGAAATAATACCAGAATATAGACACTTGTAGATGAAAAAGAGTTCATATAAGCTGAAAGCATCACTGGAATTTCAGGCACCTGTTTGTACAACAGATGTCAAAATGAAAAATTTTAATACTTTTCAGTTCTCCATTCTCAGAAAGTAGAAAGTTATTTAGAGCCCTGCCATCAATAGAAATATCTGGAACAACAGCAGAAAACGTGCAATCCTACACTTTGGATCTGTCTTTCATACACTGCAGGGATAGCAGCTGCACTCGGAAACTGCCCCACTCAATATTGCTGTGAGTTACTGAGGGAAAGGCTAAAAAACAGCTAAAGATGATTTGAGGAAGAAAAGTAGATATACGAGCAATTTTCAAGTATCACTTTCTATCACTATGTGTAAGGTTTTATCCCATGTGAGAAGATTACTCAAATTTTTAAATGTTTTTAAAAATTTACAGATACTTCAATATCAATAAAAGAAGAATCGAGTAGAAAAATCAACAGAGACAGGGTACAGAACACTTGTGGTCCAAGTGATTAACTGAGACAGATACTCTGCTCATCAGTGCAAAGGAAAAACAACAAAACACATATTGTATAAAACGCAAACCTAAATCTTTCTTTTTGGTGAATAAAATAGTGGCTTCACTTGTCACTTCATGACAAAATACGAAATTTCTTGAACTTTCTGCACTGATTGAAATTCCATGTATCCGCCCTAATTTTCTCCATTTTAAGTGACTTCTTCATAATGGCTTCATTATCAAGCAATTAATATAAAAATTCATTTTTAAATCACTGAAAGTCCATGAAAACTAAATTGTATTAATCAGTGTTATTTATGCTTACATGTAGAAAGCCTAATAATTTGCTTATTGGTCTGATTAAATCTCTAAAGTGTGGACATAAAAGAACGCATAAAGGACAAAAAAAACCCACTGCCGTACCCTCTCTTATATTGCCATGATTGTAAATGTATCTTGAAAGAAGGACAAGATAAATATAAATAATAGAAACATATGATTATATGACAGAAAAATGTAAATTAGAATTTAATCTAGAGAAATGGATGAGATTAGTACTTAACAGAACTCTTTTAATTATGTAACTATGTTTTTGATGTATCTGTTGTACCTGATTCACTGAAAACATATGAAAATATAATATTTTTTTGACTGGGCATTAAATGATAAAGCTCTGTTATAGCAGACATTGGTTCTAAGGCCACCTCATTGGGTAACGGCTGGAAGTTTTCTTTGAGTTACTTAATGACAGATATTATAAGCAAACCCACATGGCAAGATGGTTTAATTTTTTTAAAAAAATAAATCTACTTTCTAAGATCTGGATACTACAGCTGTTTGATTCTTGAATGTTAATTGAAGCGATATATTAGAATTACTATTTTTCATTCATAAATTTAATTCTTGTGTCAGTAATACTTTAAGGCATTTAATTTTAAGGGACTAAGAAAATTAAAGCATGAAAGAACAAATTATGATGATTAAATTAATTTAAAAATACTGGCAACCAAAACACCAAGCATGAAGGAAAATATTAAGAATAAACATGCAAAAAAAGTTGCAGGGTTTTTACATAACTTTCTTTTTGTTTTTCAAAAACCCCATGATTTCTCCAAGATGAAGTAAGCAGAGGAGAGCTGTAGTCAGTACCACAAAGGCACTCCCTTGGTACTCCAAACAATCAATTCGACAAATTAAAACAGGAAAATTAAAAAGTTTTTCTATTTTCAATGCTGTGAAATCTACAAACACAGTGTAAATAATTTTTTAAAAAACCCCAAAAACCAAAACCACCCAAACCCTATTTTAATATAAAATATTTTATTTGTTCAGTGTTATAGACCACTGAGAGATTTCAGCTGTTCTGTTTATCAGCTTGGCAATCACTGGTTTCATAAGTAAATTAGTCTGAACTGATCAATGATGGCAGAAACATACCTGAAGAATAAATATTAAGTTCTGATTTGCCTTGCTCTCACTTCTACATCCAGCTTCCCTTTTGCAGAGACCAAATCTCTGTAGTTAATGCTTACTTGTGCCTGCATTTCATTCAAACCACAATAAAACCATTCGTACTGAAATCACCACAGTCCATGTTTGTTTATTTATTCACTAAATGCTTAATATTGAAAAACACGCATTACAAGACAGAGCAATGCACAGAAAGTTTTCCAGTGATCTTGAGCACTTTCTCATTAATCTCCAAAACAAGATTTAGAGAGACAAAGGCATATCTAAATTGTTCCCTGTCCTTCCACTGACATAATTTGCAGATGAATCCATAATCTCCCGTCAACAGTACAGAATGAAAACACACACACACACACCTACTAATTTCATCAATTTACCTGACCTGTAACAATCCTAGACATCCATAGTAATAACAATAAAGTATCCCTTCCATACCTATTTCAGTGTTTAAATTGATGATTACCAAAAACTTTTATGGGCAGCAATACACAGAAAGAATTGTCTCCCCACAGCCTTTCCAATGCTGCAAATCAGAAAAACAGGAACAGAACACAGGCAATAACCTGCCACAGTGCCAATATGAAGTGTTAGGACATGAAGCATCAATAAAAAAGAAAAACTTTTGTAACAAGAAGTAAATCTGACTTGCCTCAACAACGTGCTGAATGAACTTGCTATTTCTTGGTGTGATTTTCTCCAAGAAACTCCACACGTCCTCATAATTGTTCAGGACCAGAGATCAACTAAATAGCTGATTTTGCAACTTCCATCATTAAAATGTTAACCATAAACTATTTAATATTTCATGTCTCTTCAGAAAACTACTTTCTCTTTTGGGTATTTCCTTCCTACACCATAAGCACCCCTGAGAATATAGTACTTCTAATGGTAAAAAATAATGCAAGAGTCAGCCAATTGGTTCAAATTTTGTTTAAAAGGCAGTTTTGCCCCTTTCATATTTGCAGAAAACATATTTTCTAAGAAATCTAAATAATTTTAAGTTCATACATAGTGGCTCTGTGCAGAGAACCCAGTCTTGATGGATTATGCAAATTTTTATTACTTGTTCCTCAATTTGGGATGAACAATTCTATCAATTGTTATTTTTCACACTGGGGAAGAGGAGATTTTGTTTAAATGTTAAGATATATTTAAAGAGATATGTAGATATACAACCACATTCACATATGTCCAATTATTTTGTCAGATTTACTTGAAATGTTATTATATGGACCTTTGCATTAGAAAGTAAGCTACTTAAAATTGAATATGAGCATGTGACATAAGTCATGAACAGAAATCACTATTAAGCATGTTAAAAAGATATTAGAAAATGCTATTTTGTGGATTTTAACCAAATCTAATGCTCATCTGAACACAGCTACCCACACACGTCCAGTAAATAAAAAAGCTCTTGAGCTTTATCCTAATAATTTTCTAAGAAAATGTAAACAATAGGAATACAATTCAATATGCACACTCCCAAAAGAGAAAATGAAGTCCAGGTTCCCCCTGCAGAGTGCAGTGAAGTGCTGTGCAGATGCAGACAGGGCTCCTTGGGAGGACAATCAGCCACTGTGCCGGGCTGCAGTAGCGCAGGATGTCCCTTGCTTACCTGGACCACTGCACTATGACACACAAATAGAGACTCCTCCAGCATTTAGTTACAAATTGCCATGCTTTGATAGCTGGCACCTGAAGAGAAACATCAGGCGAGAAACTGTAAGTACAGATGCAACCAACAGTGTTTGAATCCTGGCTTCCTGCTTGCTAATTTGATTTTGATAAGCCTGAACTGGTGTTTTCTGATGAGAAAGTGTACCATGTTGCCTGTTCTGCTGATGATCTTGGGCATGATGACTTTGCCTCAGTAGAGCTCTCAGCTCTTATCAGAGTTGGACAATCAAATTGTTTTTTCATTTTTTCCATCCTAACCCAGCTTAGGCCTCAAACTTTTAATTGTATTTAAATGCAGTAATTTAAAAACAAGAGTAGTTTTCACATGGTTTTGTTTCTCCTGGTAATTTATTTTTAAGGAGAGTTATTTGCATTTCATACTGCAAATACTAAAAAACTAGCAGAATTTCTTTTATCTTTCTTCCACTTTCTCACAACCCAGCTGCAGAAAATCACTGCTGTACTGCTGAGCGTGTAGCGAAAGGGGGGGAAAAAAGAGCAGAGGGGAGAGAAAGGGAAAGAAAATAGAAGGGTGAAGAGAAGAGGGATGAAAGTGAGAGTGAGGAAAGAGGGAGGGACAGAGTCTGTCTGACATGAAAATGGAAACAGAAAAGTTGACAGCTAGAGTAGCAGCTTATATTTAATAGATTTAATATATTATTAACAACTACATGACTCAAGATTTCTGATTACAAGCTTTTTAGACACTTGTCCTGCTCCACAACATTAGTTTTTGAAAATTTACTTTACAACATCCCTGCGTACACAACTGACAACAAAATTTGTATTCATCACATCCTTTTCCTTTCTGGTTATGAAGATAAACTTTGTATTTTACACATGGCAAAAAAATTTAAATACTATTTCCCCACTTCTCCTAACTCATAGCATCCTCAGACGTACTTAAGAGTTCACTGGCAAGCTTTCAATAATTGAATATAATTTATTACTCATGAAACTATAATGAAACCAAATTGCATCTTCAACATGTTTTCTTTCTAAATATATACAAGTTTAGACTCCTCTTCAGACTAAAGCAGAGAAAATGAACAAGGATTTTTGTTCCTGCTTTATTTAAGATAAAAGCAAACAGAACCTAGACTGGTGAAATAGTCCAACTTAATATGACACAAGAGTATGATACAAGTGAAGCTCATTCAGCACTGTATTAATAAAACTAAGATGTGAAAGGCACAACTGAGGTGCTTCACACTGCCTTCTGCTTGCAGCTCAGGAGACCCATTTCCAAAACAGAAAAAATCAGCTCTAGATAAGACTCTAGCAATTAAATGTCAGGTTGAAGGTATTGAGTTTAGGTGACCTTATTCAAAGGCTAAGATGAAAACATATAACAGATTCCCTATGTGTCAAATGAAGCTATTAAAAAAGACACTGATATATTGTTCTGCATGATCTTTGCCAGAAAAAAAAAATTGTAATAAAGACTGCTCTCCTTGTGATCCCCCCACCTTACTGTCAGAACAGTGGAATGCTAAAACAAGTTTCCTAGGAAGCAACATGTTATAAAAGGATAGACATAATTTTGGACTGCTGTCCTAGTACACTCAACTGCCTCAAACAGAGAATGAATTTGAAATAAATTATTGGTCTCCCAGCTTTACATTTTTATGATCCTACAATTTTAATAAATTTCTAATTTCTTCTAATTAAACCTTTAGAAACCTAGTAACTGCTTTCTGCCTTCTTTTCTTTATTATGCAAAATGATGCCTGAGAGCGAAAGTACCTTTGTAAACTTTACTGAAGTGCTACATACTCATCTGTGCATATTGTTCTCCTTTACAAACTAAAGGAATATAAAAATCAGTGTAATTGTTTTTGAAGAAGCAAACATTCTTTTAATTAAATTAAATTATCAGAATATGTCAAATAAACTGAAACAGGAATACATTGATGCTAAAAAGTTAAACTTTCTATTTTTAAATAGTATTTGGAAATCAGATAATGGACAACACCAAAGTAACTGCGCACCAAATTGCAAATGTTTTACTGGTTTAGTTAGTCTTTCTTTTGCCAACTGACAGACACACATTAAACAACACACATAGATCCACCAATATCATGGTAGCTGAGCCACAATTCAGGACTGTGCTAGTAAACCATAATCAGTCCCTAATTAGCATAAAAGATCTATCACACATAATGGCTTAAGTTCATCATAACTTGGAATGAACACCACTTGGAGGCAGAACAAACGCACACATATCCACCTCCTTATCTGCTAGTGCCTGCATCCAATTTAGCATTTTTGGTTTCCAGCTTAGTTAAATGAAGTGCTCGCACAGGCTCTTGTTTTCCCATATTAAAAAATCCTTCAGGCAACTTTGTGCTCAGTCATTTTTTTCTCTAAAGGTTTTGAACACCTCTAGGCTTAGGGATTTCAGTGATCAAATTTGTGATGTCCTTTCTTCTAATTTTATTTATGGTGGTTCCAATTTCTTACTATTTGTTATTACTTCCTCTGTTGGTGGGTAACGGATGACGATTGTCAAACATCCTTCTGTACCCTTTTTCATTCTCCTATGCTAGTCTGTTTTGCAAAGTAGAAGTCTGAATCTGCACAATATTATTCAATGGAGATGGCAATACTTTATTCTGCATAATATCTTCATTACTTCCGGTCAGGAGTTTCAGTTCCCCATTGTCTGCTCCCTGTCTCTATCCATAGAAACTGTTAAAATGTTGAGTTGCTTGTTTGGTGTACTATTCTCAACACACATGCTACAAAGTACCACCTTCTGTCAAATTGTATTGTCCTTCAGAACAAGCCTCCTCCTCATAATTTTTGTCTTTGTCTTTAAAGAATATAATGAAGATCTCCCTCGCACAGATGCTGAATAACTCTGAAAAATAACACCCCTTTTTTTTCACCAGCAGCATTGGGCACTATACCACTTTTGTATCTCTTTCCTTCTGTTCCCATCAGGCTTTCCTGTACTTCTTATATGTATGTGATGACAATTCTGTACCTGTATGCCAAGCAGCCAATCTCTTCTGTTTTCACCCAGTGAACCAAAAACTCTTGCCCCAGATTTGTGTGTTGTCACTCATCTTACATCAGTGAGGCCTAGAATCTCCTCCTTCTGGAGATTCTAACAGTGCCCTTTCCCATCTTCTCTAGCACGATGTCACAGGGGAAATGAAAAAAGTCAAACAGCTGTCCCTGCAGTTACTGTAAAAGTGAGGGAGCAAACAGTGGCCTTTCATTACACCCTCCCCAACAGGAAGCACCTTCTCCTACAGCAGCTCCTGCCACTGCAAGGCACGTAAGTGAGGTTGGTACAGGGAAAGCAGGGGCAATGTGAAAAGGTGCTCTCCTCAGGTTTGTTTTCCAGGTTTGTTTCATAGTGAGTTAGTATACTTTCTGCACCTGATTAAGACAAAGTTTTTAAAGGTTGGAATAATGTGGTGGGTTTTTTGGTCTTGTACAGCTTTGAGCGAATTGTCACCACTTAAATATTTAATATCAACCATCATAGCAACAACAAACAATGATAAGTGCACTCTATGGATACTGAATCTCTTCGTAGGGTCCCCTAGAAGTCATTAGGTGTCCTCCTCCATAAATATTTAATAAAGATTTGATTTCCAGGCACTTCCACTGTCTAAAATGTTCTCTTGAAAAGCATGTGAAAGCACACAATTGTTAAATGAAGACCAAAGAGGGAGGGAGATTACTTCTGCACTTTACAAAGTTTGAGCACTTTATGTCAAATGATACATGGTGTTATTAGAGCTCTGTCTTGAGTAATGGTTTTAATTTTATATTTCATCAACAGAGACTGACCATTGTGTTGCTAGTAGAGGGTTAGCAGTGACTTATCTGGTTAATATTTTAGACAGAGATAACCATTCTGCAGCTTACATGTCAAAAGGGTAAGTGGATGCACCAGATGTATAATTAAGAAAAGAGACCATGAGGTGGCCTTAAACCAATGTTATTTTTAACATTAACTCTGGTGTGAGAATGAAAAGTCAAACGGAAACCAGAGTAAAAATCAGCATTTTACAGTTTTACAGAAACATATTCAACATCAAATGTAACTGTAACTCATGTGCATATCTGCAAAACATGCACAATCTTTGGGGTAGTATTGCCTTCAATTAGAGAGGATGGTATTACTCTGTTTTTCTTTATACATCAGTGTGATACTCCTAGGCGTGGTGGTATGGCAAATTCCAGGGATATCTCAAGAATTACAAATTAAAAAACCATTGAAAGAAATTATTTTCATATTTATTTTTCTCTTCATCTGCACTGTGTATGAATGTTTAAAAGTTTGAAGACAATGTCTCTGAAGGGGTTTCTGAACACAAAATAAATAAAACTACTTACTTAATATCACATTAGAACTTCTGTAATTATATTATGTTTATTACTGTGTAGCTATGGTACTCAATAACAATAAACACAGTCATTCTGCTCTCTATCCCCCCATTTACTATAACTTTCAAAAGTTTTTTTTTTTTTTAATTGTCTGTTTCTTGCTAGTTCTGCTGCATTAACACCATAAGCAATTAAGAGCTTCAGTGTGCATTCCCTTCAAGGCAAGGATTTATCTCTTGAAGCTTTAAAGAGGGATAAAAGGAAGACACTGACTTGGGTGGGTTTCTCGCAGGCAGAAGCTATTAGGGGAAACTCATTACAAAGTGGAGGAAGAGAGGGGAGGAAGACTGCCAAAAAAGCTTTGGAGCCCTGGTAAAGGGGAGGCTAGTACACCTAGACATGACTGGAGGACCAATGTCCCTGCCTATGCTGACAGCTCCTTGGGATCCCTCTGTTCCTCCATAACAACTTCACTGAACTTGATGCTCTTCATTACAAGCTCCATATAAATTCCTACAGCCTAGCTGAAACGTGTTTTGCCTCCTCACAAGCACGCACATATTGTTACACCAGATAACACTGGAATTACCCAGTACAGTGAAGTTATTTGAGTCACTCTGTGCCCTGCTGTTCTTCGGTATATTTTATCCTATCTATCAAATTCATTATTCAAGTTTTTTGCTCCATAAGTCAAATACCTGACCTCTGCATGCTCTTTAAGGCTAATAATAAAGAAAAAAAAGTATAAAGTAACTGAATGAAAAGACTGTATCTGCTTTGAAGGTAAGCAACACGTTTCTGGGAAAGAAAAGAGTGATGACACGCTTCCATCTCCAGGTAAAACTCACTATCCTTGTTAAGTTCCGTGTGGAAATGTGACCAGTGCAAGTGTACCAGTTCACTCCCAACAGCCTCTGCCTTGCACCCTGAGCATGAGCATGGCAGTGCAGTGTCAGTGTGACAATCACCGCCTGGGACACTGTCCCCTTGCTGTGCCACGATCACCTCAGGAAGGTCCCAGGATGCTGCACTATGACTGCTGCAGGATGGAGCCCTGTTCTGCACCCACAGCAGCATAAGCCTTGTCCACACAGGCTGCAGCACTGCTGTACAGCTCTGTAATATTCCCTCCTGCCCCAACAGTGATCCTGCTATGCTGTCTACCTGGGAATCGATTTCTCTGGCAGGGATGCTCTCATTAATAGACAAAAGGTTCCCTCAGAAAGCTGGTTGGTAGAAATATGTTGAAGCACTGGCAGTCTACTAACCATTGTTTTAAAGTTCTGCTTTTACACCAACACACAAGAATATATAGTGTTTAAATGTATAGACACACTTTTAATCCTTCACAGTGCCTTTGAACCATAAAACAGCTGAAATCTTCCATTAAATGAATTTTTACAATCCAGTCTCTGTAATCTCTAATTCCTAATTTCACAAATTTTAACAAGATGGAACTTGCATTATCTTAAATAACAGCACAGAAAAAAACTTATGCTATAACTGAGTTATTGGTTGAAACACATGTATAACTTAGTTAGAAACCACTTACTGTACCACTGTCCAGCCATATTGACTGGTTTGTTGGACAGATCAGTTTTACTGTGTGACTAAGACACACATAATGGTTTTATTTGATTTATAATTTAATTACATGCTTTGATATATGTAAAACATCCTGAGGATATCCTTTTCATAACATTAAGGGCCTCTAAATTCAAGTAGAATGACACCCACTTGTTACAATCCTGTATTATCTAATGGTAGAAACATTTCAATAACTAAAAGTTTCCACTCAAAGAACAACTGATTGCTATCTGGGTGTATAAGAAAAAGAAACTCCTATAAATAATCATATTTTTCAAAAAGTGTTATTGTAAGATTGAGGTGAAATATTCTTCTATATAGGTATTCTAAAATTAAGATCCAAAAGCATTTTACTTCTCAAAGAAATTAAATACAGATTATCTAGTATGAGAATTTTAGTTCTGTCCCAGTAAAACAATCAGTGCACTATGTTAGGCTGAGAAATGCATAGAACATTTGCTATAATCAACTACAGGGAAAAAACCAATTATCTACACTCTCTTTACTGAAAAAAATACTTCTTTTATTATTTAGGAGATAATTACTATATTTACTTCTACATGAAGAAGATGCATTAACACATGCTATGTTAAAGATGAATAATGGCTTTCTTCAGGAAATGTAAATTTATGACACTTCACTAATGCTGGAATCAAAGGAGCTTTCTAGCTGCATTTGCACAGTATTAGGGCCATCTTGCACAGTTATTTAATAATTATTTCATATAAATAACATTAGTGAGATTAGACCCATCAAAAACTTCCTGCTACCTTGAATAAAATGCCACATTCTTAGTTATTTTCAGTTCTCCATCACACCAAGTCAGGCTACTGCTTGCTGATTTTAGAGAACATATAACCACTTAGGTTGGAAAACATCCTTCATGATCAAGACCAACCACTGACCCAACACTTCCAAGTCCACTACTAATCCATGCCCCAAGTGCCACATCTGTATGTCTTTTAAATCTCTCCAGAGATGGTGACTCCACCACTGCTCCGTGCAGCATGTTCCAATGCCCAACCAAACTTCCCCATGAAGAACATTTACCCAATCTCCAGTCTAAGCCTTTCTACCTCAAGCTGAGACCCTTTCCCCTTGTCTGTCACTTGTTAGCTGGGAGAAGAGCCTAACCCGGCTACACCTTCATCTCAAGCAATTGTAGAGATGGTAAGGTCACCTCCGAGCCTCCTTTTCTCCAGGCTGAGCCCCTCCTGTGATGCTCCTCATCAAACTCGTGCTCCAGACCCTTCCCCAGTTCTGCTGCCCTTCTCTGGCCATGTTCCAGCCCCACAGTGTCTTCTTGTGGTGAGTGTCCCAGAACTGGACACACAATTCAAGGTGGTGCCTCTCCAGCGCCCAGCACAGACAGCAGTGATTAGGATTTTCTATGCAGTTAAGTTACAATATTATCTTATGCTGTATCTCAAGCAGGTTTTAAAGGGTGTAAGTTATGGTAGTAATTGTGGACATAAATGCTATTTTTGTCCTGAATGTAACTTTCTGACTTACGAGAGAAAAGTAATTTTCAACTTCTAAAACCACCTAATTTCATGGAAAAATGAAAAAGCAAATGAACAAACCACAGAAAAGGTAACATTAATACTATTCAGTTGGAACCATTTGAAGCACTGAATTAAGACTGAGCCAGGACTTTGCATTTCATTGGAAGACCCTGCTGAAGAACAACATCATGGATATGGCTTTTTATGAGAAGCATGATTTGAATTAGCCCACCTGATACTTCAGTGAACTGCAGAGGACAACAGGCAATTCCCAAAGGATTTGCAATGTGCTTGCATCTATTTTTGGCAAAGCAGGCAACTGGAACTGAGGCTTTTTAAGACACGTTTTAAGTAGAGGGCTGAGAATATAAAGTTGAAGTCAGCTAACGAAAGTGATCTTGAAATAAGAGTTCAAATCAAAGTCACTCTGAATTTGCTAGATTCCAAGTTTTGAACTTAGTAGTCTCCTCCTTTTTTTTCTTCTTATTTTCCAGTCATTAAGAAAACAAAATTCTGGTTAAACAAAATTTAACAGAATAAGGAAGAATACCAAGAAAAACCTGTTGCAGACAGAGCAAAACTCCCCATGCTCTTAAAAATCAGAAGTGATTTAAAAGAAATTGATGTTGTATCAAATGTATAAGCATAATGGACTGAGAATTTAGGGACAAATCATGACTAAGCACAAACTTAAACAAAACTAGCAAGGGGCAAAGAACAATACAAATTATGCAAAAAGTATGCTCAGTAGTTACAGGAAAATCTGAGAAAAGATTGCTGTGTCATTCTGCTGCTAAGGAAATCTGTCAACACGTGATTCTGAGAGATGAGAATTAAATACCCTTCTTACTTCTGACTTCACTAAAGTTCACCTATAACCAGATGGTTAACTCAATTACAACAATTACAAAAGACTGACCTGGATGATGGACTAAAATCTCTTTAAATCAGAAAGAAATCTTGCTCCTCATCAGTGATGAGGCGGTCTTCAGTTGCAGTAAGAAATATCCAGATAACGTTAAAATAGGCTTTCCACTAATGAGAAAATGAGACACTGCAACAGATTGTCTACAAAGATTAATTCTACAGGAAAGTGTTTTTAAAGAACCACATACAATGGAATGCTTTCAAATAGAGATGAACTTCAAGCCTCATCTTCTATGACTTTGTGGCAATCTGCAAGCAAGTGACTCTGAAAACCTCTGGATAGTGACCACTGCCACAATCTGGAAGATGTCACAGGGTATAGAACATTATGCTGCTTCTGAAGAGGTTTCAGTAGTTTGACCTCCATCACTTGACATTTGTAAAACACTTCCATAACCACTGTGGTTTGCTGGGAGAATAACAGAACATGTAGAAGGATCTCCATGATTGTGGTTTTGTGGTTTTTTGGTGTGCTGCTTTTGATTTTTTAAACTACTCTTGCATAAGGTCAAGGAAGGAAAAGAGAAGGGATAAGAAAATTCAAAGGCAAAATGTGAGGCAGACAAGAGGCAAGTAATGTACTAGGGTATAAAACAGCAGAGAAATACTGTAAGCAGTTCTTTCTTTTTTCTACAACAGAAATTCAAATGGTAATATTTCTTTTATGTACTTTTATGTCTTTCATGTACGAGAGTATTTTGAATGAGCAACTAGATTACTATTATATAGGATTATTTTAGAACTATTCCATGTCATGAGTTAAAAATGACAGGTAGGCAAGGTTCTCATGCAGTGCTAACAGCAGAAAGTCTCACTGCAGTTAAGGCAGAGACACAAGTGAATACAGCCCAACTAAGTGACTACCACTGTTCATTCCACCTGATCTCTTTAGCAAGGAATCCACCACAGGAGCATTAACTTGAGCTCCAACCCCGTGGATCTCAATCTGCCTTTAGAAAAACTCACTAGATCAGGACAGTGCCAAAAAGTCAGTCTCACACAACGGTTACTACTCCAAAAATTATTTTCATCCGCCTTTTCAATCCCTGATAAGCAGCTATCTGGTGCAAAATATCGAGTACTTGCATTAACTTCACACATATTTTTGCCTGCTCATGAACTGCAGCTGCAGATCCCAAGTTCCTGCAGCCCAGAGGCCTCAGCTGCTCTCTTCTCACTGACTATTGTAGTTATTTGAGTTTGTTTCTGAGCCTGTCCCTCCGATTTTTTCATCAATTCAAGTCAAAAATAGCTGCAGGAAGAAAACGCTGATGACTGGACTGTCCCCAACAGATTCTGAAGAAGCAACAAATAAGGTATATCAGTGGTGTTGTGCAGAGTGCATTAGGGCATGTTTCACTTTTTTAATCCTGAAGTACAACTGCAGCGGGCTAAAGAAGACCAGCATAGTGCTGTGATGCTGAACTATGAAAAACTACATGAAAAGAGGTGGCAGTGAGACATGTCATTCTACAAAATCTTGAAAGGTCAAGCGATGAAGACAAGGGTAGGACCAGGTAATTCCCACAGACACCTGTAATATAGACTTTTCATGATTCTGAACTAAATTCAGAATTTACCTTACCATTGCAAGCGGCACTTTAACTGTCTGCCTTGTTAATAAAATATAGTCTGTAAAACAAGCATTCAGAAAAGTTTAAAATACATAAAAGAAGAAAGTGCTACAAGTGTTGCTTCTGTATTTTGAAGTGTAAAATAAGGAACTGACTAATTACCTTTTTTTCTGCTGTTTTTGTTTTCCAGTTGTGTTAGGGTTGAATAAGGTCACGAGACAAGCCAGTGAAAAGCTGAAAGACTATGAGCTCATGCACACATCTTTGGTATAATGTAAAGAAATTGCAAAAGGAGGTGATTTGTAAACAAAAAAACCACTGATTTTCCAAGGGCCAATTCCAATACAGAATTTCTCATCCACTGAGTTATTACTTGAGTGATTTCAGTGGTTTCAGCAGTCCCAATCTCTCCAAAGCTTGTTAAATCATTGGCAAACTAGTTGCTGTTTGAACCTGAGATGTTCATGCCTCAAGTTTCTAGTGGGGAAATGACAAAGTCATAAATATTTCTGCAGAGCAACAAAATATACAGTTTCCAAAAGACTTTATCATTCTGCTATGCCTCTGTTAGGGTCACATGTACTTACTTTTGTTATGTAGGGTTGAGAGGAAATATCTTTTAGGCAGTTATTGGCATTTCAGATTGACAAAAACTTCTGTAGTGTACTCAGCAGGAGTAACTTACAGAAAATATAAAACTACCACCATAAACATTTGGTGACAGCATTTAATAGCTAATGCAATAACTGGAACTACAGAATCAACTCATCATTGCATATATGTAGAGATTTAACTGGTTATAGCATTAAAGTTAGAGAATTATTAAATATGTGGTACACACCGTGTTACACAATAATGAGTGGTACCTTGTTCATCGCTGTTGTAAACATAGGTCCAATATACACAACAACTACTTAGAAGTGACTTAGGAGAACTCAAGAAAGACTAATTAACTTCGCTTAAGAAACAGTGTTGTTCCTGTGGTGTTGCTCTTTTCTGCCTTATGCCCGTGTCCAAAGAGTAAACATCCAATTAAAATCGAAAGCCAAGATACTGACACTGAGCTCAAGATTCAATAGTTTATTTTTTACACACATAATAGGATCTGTATGCCTTACTGTAAGCAAGCACTTCATGTCTGCTGCATCACTGAGAAAGCAAGGAAATGTATTGGTTTTGAAAATACGTAGGAAATTCTATCTGAAAAAAACCTGAAAGGATGAGCTAATTATCCTGCTAGTCAAAAACCAAGTCAGTTTATTTAGAAAAATCACTACAAGCACACAAAGAAAGCTTCAAAATTACTTCAGACACACTTAACTCTGTGTGCCGGTTTTGGCTGTGACATAGTTAAATTTCTTCATAGTAAGTATCTGGGTGCTATGTTTAAGATTTGTGCTGCACGCATGAGAAGTAAAAAAGGCCTTCACTCTATGTAAGCAGTCCTCAGTAATAACTAAAATACCCAACTCTGTAATATCAACATTGTCTTCAGCAAAAATTCTAATCATTGAACGTTATAGAAATCATAGCCCCACAAGAGCTGCTGTGAAAAAAATTAACCCTATCCCAGCCCAAACCAGCCCAGTGGCATGTATATGCCAAGTTAATGAAGAAGAAACAGTTTCAAACCAAGGAACATGGTTCAATGAAGTATTAAATACAACAACCCACAAACTTGCTATATAGCAGTTTTAAACAGTTTTTTTTAATCTGAAGTTGGTTTTGATCAGGAAAGGAGATAGCCCTTGCTTTGAAAGAACAAATGACAAGCTATAATCAAAAAACACCATCCTGCACCTTCTTAATAAGGGCTGCCTTTACTTTGCATATGTAGTTGATGTTTAAGGCTAAGATACATGACAGGGATGATTTGTTTAATTTAAAAATGTTTTGCTATTAAAAAAAGTTAGAAGTTATTACAATAAAAATAAGTTCTATCAAGATGAAGTACAGACATGGTTACTTGGGACAACAAAAACAAACAAAAAATCACATATCTGACATACAGTGCTATCACAAGAACAGATTAAGAAGTCTCCTGCAACAAGCCCAGTATGATCTAAGACACAAGACATAGAGGTTTTTCCTGGAAATTAGTTAACTGTCTGGGAAAGCACAGGTTTTCCCTGTTCAGGTTTTCCCTGAACAGTTCAGTTGCTCTTAATATACAGCGAATTTTAATCATTGTGAGTGCTGCTGCTAAATTCACTATGAACCTCATGATCAGTGATGTATATGAAGGAAGTCCTCCAAGAACTTTCTGGAAGTTAAAACCTTTCATTAGCTATCTGAGGATACCCACAGAGTAGCTATTGGATTACCTCAAATTGTTTTAATTTCCTCACTTGCTGCTAAAATACATACTTTATATTACTATAGCTGTGAGATACAATATTTAATTCCAATTTTACATTAGATATTCTTGGCTTCTAAGCAGATTATAGCCTAACCATTTAAAGTAAGTTTTACCACAAGCTTTTATTTAAAAATCTGAGCTGAAGATACCTGAGCATTTATTCTTTGTCACAGGAAAGACTATTTGCTCCACACATTTGAAAAAACGGCGTTTTAATGGGCTTCTAAACACAATTGATACCAAGAACAATACTTGATCATTTTTGCTACACATTTTTCCATTAAGTGGGAAACAGAAAAAAAAAATAATCTGTAAGTAAGCACCTGAAGTTCTGACCTTTAAATTCAGTCTATATGCTAATCCCTCCTAGTTAGGAATCGGTTCCCCAAATCATCAATATGGAGAACCAAGCATAATCCTGCTTTGAGATTCAAAGAAGTAACTTTTCCAACATGAAAGTTTTAGAACTAATTTTTGTTACAAAACATTTGAAAACACTGTATTTTAAAGAGTTTCAGCTTGCCACAGAGTTTATCTTTCATATTCCTATAGAGTCGCTTTCTTCTGTGCTATCAATAAAAACTAACACTGACCTTCCTCCTAGAAGGTTAAACTTCTAGCTTCTGTTTGAAACACCAGAGTGCCTTTTCTCTGAAGAAATGCTACATATACGTGCCGCCAGCAACGAGAAAGAATACACTATTGCGCCGACCCTTCATTAGTCAGAGGATCTTGGCAACAGCAATAGTGCTTATATACGGTGTCTGCATGAAAAACTGTTTTCAAAGGTAACCTTGCCAAGGGCTATGTTCCGTCTTGGCAAAAGGAAGCAAACTTTACTTTTCTACCAATCAGTTCACCCTGCATGAGAAACAGGTGTTACGACAGGAAATGGGACTTGGAGCTGAAACAGAATACAGTTCTCTAAAAATAAGTTTGGTTTGGAAAAAATCAGAGATAATAAGCCTGCAGGGCTTACATGTTTTTGCAAAATGCAAATCATGAAAACTGGTTAAGGGATTAAGTGCTCTTTTTCAAAAATGACCATGGAGATTATAATCATTAATTAAAATCATGTAAATAATATTCTGAAAAAACTCTTCTTTTTTATCTCATAGGTTTCAAAAAGCCTAACGGTAAAAGATTTAGTCTCAAAAGAGCGACTCTAATTAAAAATAAAAATTTAGCATAATTAATAAGTGTGACTAGGCTTGCAATTTCACCACTTGCCATGACGTTTTTTTAACAGGGAAATAAGATTGCATTTTTAAGTATCATCATAACAGGCTTATACAATGGATTATATCTTTACATGTCCCTTTATATATTTTCAATCAATTTAATAAATACTGGTATTAAAACCTTCTTGATTTCTGGTCACTCTTTACTACTACTCTTTAAAACATGACATGTGATGGTATTTCTTCTGCTCACTTTGTAAGCCTTCTGTCATTTATCTGTACTGATATATGATCAAAATACACAAAACAGACAGACTTAAAAATAATTACCAAAAATATTTATCTATAGAGCACACAGATTGTCTCTATATTCTACAATTTCTCTACAGGAACACAGTGATGAAATATTGCCCTCCCTACTCTAGATTTTTTTAGAAGTTCAAATTACTCCGGAAAGGAAGAGATAGCTCTTCTGTATCCCATACTGAGGCTCAGCTAAGAGATGCTGTTTTTTCATGAAAACAAGATGAGAATCCCTTGCTCTATCTTGAAATCAAAGACGCTTTCAGGAGCCCTTAACTGTGTTTGCTCTATGAATAAAGATGCATGATTTAATCTTTTTGCAGAAAATACAATAAAGCAGAAGTGCATATTTAGTGATCTAAAATAAATTGCACTGACATTTGAAGAAAAAAATACTTCTTAAAAAGAAAGCCTGAAAATTTAAATTATGTTAAAAATTATGTTCCAGTTCTTGAAGTGTACTGACAAACTTAGTCTTTTAAATTTTTTTTTTTCTTCACAGAAGAGTAATTGCTACCTTGCAGCATTTCACAGGTGTAAGAATGGTAACACACAGTTACAAACCCACACAGCACCACAGGCTTGGCCTGAGTGGCTGGAAAGCTGCCTGATGGAAAAGGACCCGGGGGTGATGGTGAACAGCAGCTGAGCTTGGAGCTCAAGGGCATCCGGCAGCCAGCAAGAGCAGGGCAGTGACTGTCCCCCTGTCCTGGCATTGGTGAGGCCACATCTTGCCCAGTTCTGCGCCCCTCAATGCAGGAAGGACATGGAGGGGCTGGAACATGTCCAGAGAAGGGAACAGAGCTGGGGAAGGGTCTGGAGCACAAGTCTGATGGGAAGCAGCTGAGGGAGCTGGAGGTGTTCAGATGGGAGAAAAGGAGGCTTGGGGGGGATCTTATCATCTCTACAACTCTCTGACGGGAGGGTGTAGGCAGGTAGGGGTTGGGCTCTGCTCCCAACAGGACGAGAACAAGTAACAGGACAAGTGACAGGACAAGAGGAAATGGTCCCAAGTTGTATCAGGCAAGGTTCAGATTGGGTATTAGGGAAAATTTCTTCATGGGAAAGGTTGGTCAGGCATAGGGACATCCTGCACAGGGAAGTGGTAGAGTCACCGTTCACAGAGGTATTCAAAAGACATATAGATGGACTTGTGGACTTGAAGGACTTCACAGCTGGATTCAATGATCTTGAAGGTCTTTTCCAAACTAAATGATCCTATGATTCTAGTAATATTCAAAAATGTATGTCAAAAGAAAAATACAGCTAACAACAACCTTTGACTACAAATAAAGCCATGAACAGCTGAATTTTCCCGCTAGTCACTTCACAGTTATTTTTGACTTATACTTTAAAGAAATATGATCTAAATAACTCAAATGCAAAAGGCTTATGCTGTTTCTCAGAACTCCTGCTCTGTTCTATAACAAAGTAAAGAAGCATGCCAGTTTGACACAGTAAAAAATATGCATATTGAACATACTAATGTAAGGTGGCAAAAAGTACTTCCTTTGAGTTTGAACACAAAATACATCTTGCAACTTAGCTAAAAGCCACCAACACAACTTGCACTGCTACATACTCTTAAATTACTAACAGTACATGCTAAACCCCATAACACTTTAAGAGAAAATCTAAAAACTTTTAACTTCTTGCAGGATTATCTTCACAACTTTTTACAAGTGCTGTACCCTTGTTTGCATTTTGATTAGTAAGAGACTATACAGAGAGACCTGTAACCCAAAAGGACAAACATACTGTAATAATGTTCAACAAGCTTTCAAATCCTAAATTCTGAGATGTCTCAATTTTGAACATCACAGGGCATAGAGAAGTCACACTGAAGAAGAGCAGGTAGCTTGGAAAAAGCAATCACTCTCTTATATTTCATTCTATTTTGAAAGTAATTGAAATGCTCTATGAGCTAACCCAGCTGAATTGTTTGCTGTAATTTAAATAAACATGAAATCAAAATCACTGGGCAACACACAATACTCCTAAAATCAGCATTTCCATTTTCCATTTGTGCTCAATAACAAAGAAGAGATTATTAGATAAAGTGGAATGCACAAAAGACTCAGTATGCTAGCATTACTTTTAAACAATCATATAGGCACAGCCCGTTTACCAGAAACGGTAAGTGAAATAGAAGAAATACTTCATGGTTTTGCAAGCAATTTACAGTATTGTACTGCCAATCTGTAACTATTCACTAGCAAACATGTACCCTGCATGAAGAAGTTAAAAGCACCACTAGAAATATTTAAGCAAAAAATGAATTCTATACTCATTGGTGATAGTTTGAATGTTCTACAAAGCCTGAGCAATTAAAAACTGCGTAGATGGTTAGGAAAAAATATGAGTAAAATGCAGTGGTATCAGTAACACTTCTGAAGTGATTTTATGAAAAGAAAAATTTCACATTAAGAATTCTTCTTCATTCTTAGTTGAACATGTCAGACACACATTTTTCCATTACACACGTGGATTGCCGCCACTGAGACTACTTTTTTTTTAATTACAGTGCAACCAACTATCTGTTTTGAACTCCACAATACTTAAAACAAGCTTAAACTCTGCCAATGCTATTTATAAATTTATGATTCCAAAACACTGTAAAAAAATCCACTCACTTCCAGAGAAACAAGCTTTGCTTTCAAAATTAAAAGAAATCCCCTACAGAATTATTTACAGTAATTTTTTTTGTTCGCAAATAAGTAAATAAAGTAATATTTAAAGCCTATTAAAAATG
>VWZV01010936.1:0-40870 GCA_013397155.1 Irena cyanogastra | reverse complement strand
AATGTCACTTTGTGTCACCAAGAAGGGTGTTGTCAGTTTAAATTCATCTCCTTCCCCCATAATATTAATTGCACTGATCCAACACTTAACACATCCAACAGTTAATTTTGCTTCACTACAATTAAATATGTCAGAACAATTTTTGGTAGGTTACAATTTCTTCACAGCTCTTTACCTTCACAGAACTTTAATCACAGTTCTCTTCTATTATTACTGAATTACTATTCACTGAAATGAAAAGAAATTCATAGCAAGAATTCAGAAAATTTGAGACCTGAAAGATGGACTTTAGAAGGCAGTTGTGAGATGCGAAATTCTTTAAATATGACCAGTGTTTTTCAGTATGTAAAAAAAACCCCATAAACACAAATTCTTAATTTGTCTGGATAATTATTCAACTGTAAGAATTCACAAAGCAAGCATAGCAAGGCAATTACAGTTTTGCTCAAAGCAACAAAGTCCAGCAGCATTTCCTATGCAACTGAAAAATACTTGAGGCACACAACAATATAAATGTGTCTGCATGACTTCTGTGCCTCAGCCACTTAGTAATGTTCTGGAGAGTACAAATCCAGTACATACATTTTGTTAATTTGTATTTATTTCATGAAGAAGTATGACTGTTTCTTGTAAAATGAATTCCTAAACATTTGAATTCCTCCCGTCCATGACGTTAGCCCAGAGTTCAAGAGTTATGCATGTTTATTTAGACAAATTCAGTATTTTTTATATGATCCAGGAAGCTCTGCAGAAAAACTGACACTTTCCACAAAGAATTCTATGACTGCAGAACCACTGAACACAATAGTGAGTCATATTTGAAATGCACAATAAAAGGACTATATTCATTACCTGACTGTTTTTCTCAATTATCTCTTACACTGTTAAATTATTAAGTTCAGGGGATAACAGAAGCAGCGCAGAAAATGTTCAGGAAGAATTCTAGAAATGAAAGTCAGATCAGTTCTCACAACCTTAGATAATCACTTCTTTTTCATATGCTTCTGCACTCATACAGCAGAATTTTGTTAGAAGGCAGGTTGCTCAAATTTATTCTGAGGTAGATTAGAAGTCTGACTGCAAATTCAGAGCTATTCAGCATATAAATGTACTGCAGATTACCTTTTTCAAATTAGAAATTTTATTTTCACTATAGAATTCAAATCTCTATAATACCAACTCCATAAATTTCTGTATTAGATTCTAGTACCAAATGTAGGCAATATAGTTAAGTATAGTATTGTTCCTAGTTAATTCATCTGAATTACAAAGTGACTTTTTAACTACATAAAGTTAATTTTCTCTTGAACTGCAGATGCATCCAGCAGAAAGTGGAAAAAAAAATTAGTGAATTTGAAAATAAATTAACTTTTAACTTGCCCTACAGTACAGAAAGGAAATGAAAACCCATATGGTATCTGGACAAATTAGAAGGTAACAGAAAATACATAAATATTAGAAACTACACAGTTTTGTGTGATCTAAAGAACACTGACAGTTTCCTTCTTTTTTCTTCCAGAAACATATTCCTGGCATTTGAAAGGGATATAGGTTAACACCCACACTGACGACTTCTCAGCTCAGCCTCAAAGTGCACACCAGATTATTTCTGGGTTACTTCCTGGAGAAATGGGATGATAAAGATCCCACACAGTGCCCTGAACAGCAATGTGACTAACCTGTAAGTTTTGAAGTTACATTTATCAGATAGAAACTAGAAATGGACCTAGGAAGTGCCACAGGTAAACTAGAAATTAAATTGACTCTGCTTACAGCTCAATTAAAATTGGGAATATATCCTACCAATTGTTTAGAATGTCCAAACATTCATTTTTCATCAAAATTCTTCATTTTAGTCTAAACCTAAAAATTACTTTTACAGCATCAAACACATACAATTCAGGTGAGGTTTGAAGCTGTCCTTGGTAAAATCGTTCATCAGGCGATTAGAACATTCAGATTTGATTGTGCTCAAGCGTAAGACTTGAAAAATTAGAAGAGAACTAATATAAATTTGAAGAAGCTGAGTGGTTTCTGTAAGTTTGGGATATCCAAAACTGTCAATCTGAAACCTCCATACTTTATCTCCATTGAAAGCCATAGATCTTCAGCATTCCATTTCTGGAAAGGCCTCTGAAATGTAACTACAGGTATTCTGTATTACAGATTGGATTCTGGACATTCTCTAAATCAGAAATAGGAAAGAGGATTCCATGCTTAAGACTCCAAATCAGAAATTTATGACTATTTTAAAATATTTTATGTATAGGATCTGCTAATGAAAACAACTCAACTGAATTCTTCATTTCTTCCCTTCACTTGAAAAAAGGCATGACAGTAAGACGAAGATAAAAGAATTCCACAATTATTCCATGTTATGACTGAAAAAGCAGATTGTCTAGCTTAGCTTTCAGAAAGGAAAGTTTCATTAAATTTACATCACTTACATATTAATTTATATGTTCAAATTTGGGTTATATGGAAATACACTATGAAAGAAAAACTGTATGCTTCATTAATCCACTGTTTAAAACAAGCACTAATTTGCACAGAACTCGGAAAATACTAATTTCACAAACAAAATTCATTCATTAGAGGATAAGGATAAGCACATGTGAATAGATAAAGGCAGAAATTCATACATGACATTATGGGCTTCTTAACTTTTAAGTATTCAGCTTTCAGCTAATTATTAACGCTTCCACTTTTATATTTAACAAACATATTTGATCCAATTATAGAAAAAGAAATCAGAACTCATAGTGAAAAAAAAAACCACGACACTGGAAGTTGCTATTCATTTACACTTCATTATGACTTTGCTTAATTTTGTAGGCTTTTAGGATACACCGTGAGAAAAAGGCACTGAGATTGTGCCTGTGTCCCATTTGAAGATGCCAAAAAAAATCTCCAAATCTATTACTGACAAGTAAGCACCATGTTAGTTTTCATTACTCAGAACTTATAGTGAGTAAACAGCCCAAATGAACCAGCAAACTGGTATAACTGAATCTCATACATCCATAAGAAAATGGAAAACAGAACAGAACACGGCACACCTTATTTAGTATTTGAATATGTATAATGTGACTACTGCTAGGTTTCCTGGATACATCTTCATGTCCTGTGAGGAACAAGTGGCATTTAATTAATTTTCTGCAAAATAAATGTTTATACAGCTGATATAATTTGTGCCTTATTGTTTGATTTATAGCCTATCACCTTCTCCCCTAAGATAAGCCTCTGAATCTGAAAATGAAGTTCAAAGTATTTTTTTACATTCCTTCTTGCATCACAGTCCCTGATCTGCACTCAGAGCTCTGTTAGGCACAGAGAAGCTATGGGCTTGTGATTACAAGGCAGCTTATTGATGGCTCAATAGCATTATCAGTCTACTGCCTTCTACCAAAATCCCAAAATCATATGCACAACACAGGCAGAAGAGACACAAAGCAGCTGATACTGACAGAACAAAAATCACAGACATAGTTTCCCTGCATTTTAAAATGAAGCACAACTTCTATGATTAAGAAAGACAGAATCAAGAGTCAAGCAACAGGTTTAAATACACAAATGATACTGGCTCAATTCTTCAAAAGGTGCTCTCAGCTAGAGGGTCCAAATAGGGAGAAAACACAGACAGGAGAAATTGGACATGTCAAAGATTGACATAATTTTTCCCTTCAGAGTGAAAATAAAAATTTGAAACTTTGGCTAACAGTTTAATAATTCTAAAATTATTCTAATCCAATTGTTTATTAGAACAGAGCTTTTTCTTACCGTGCATATACACTGAGGTGACAATTTACACACTAGCATTATGTTTCCAGCTTTAACAACAAAAGCAAGATCAAACAATCACTAATCTGAAGGTTTTCCATTTTCAACAGAACCATCTGAGTAGCAAAAACTGCTTGAAATTCAGTAACATCTCTTACATAATTACTTGTTTTGCACTAGAAAGAACTGGAGAATTTATACATATAAACAGTTATGTGCAAACAGTGGTTTTCAGAAAAAAAGGCCAAAAGCCTAAGAGACTAAAACCTAATTAAAGAATTGCTTGGTTTTCAACTGGCTAAAGTGAAAAACAGCAGTCATTATGACCTTCATTATTGATTTAACTCTAAAGGATTTTTAAAATAATTTCAATTACTTATCTTAAGCAAGTAACACACATCAATGAAAATAAAAACATGAAAATTTGAGCTAACGTAGTAGTATTATAATGCCTTCACAACAAATTATAGCACTAAGTTAGAACAAAATCACCTTATTATTCAGTTTCTTCCTCAAACTATTGTACCACCTGAAATACATCTAAAAGGCATATATTTCAACATTAAAAATTCTGAAGTCTTTACTTGTTTGTAGATTTGATTAAAAAGTATTCAAAGGTTTCCTTAAATCTATTTAACATGTTGGACCTACTCTTAAAACAAACATTGTTCCGAACCTCTAAATTAATAATTCTTCTCAAAGACAAGAACTGCTCATCGAAAGGAAAAAAAAATCTGCCTGCAGATATTTCAAAATGGCACAGATACAAGTTTCAGTTCAGACTTCATTAAATATTTTTTAAATTGCATTACATATTTCCCAATAAATACCTTTGGCAAAGATATACTGAGTTTTCCTAAGAAAAGCTATGTATTCTTATTATATAAAGACTCAAAATACCTTAAAAAACCCATACTTTATTGTAGTGATACAAAACTAATGGCCATAAAATTGAGCCACTGTTACACAAATACTTAAGATGTATTGTTATAGAGTATCTTACTTTAATGACTCATGTCTATTACCTAATGTCTCAATCAGAGCTAGATTTTGCTTTTCATGAAGAATTTGTATTGAATAGTAAATACAACAAATTTCATAAACTAATGCCAAATGTGAAGGCCAGTTAATTGATTTTCTGATCATTCCCACTGTAGCAAATACTAAATGATAAATCTAACAGAACATTCAGCACTTCATGCTATAATTACAAATATATTATTTTTTGCCTATCCCACCTGTTAGAAAGTGTACAATTGCTTATCCATTTGTGTCCTTTAAATATTTCATGGCATTTTAGCTTTAAAAAGCTGCTTACTTTAAAGGTACACTTCGCTTGTTTGTGAAAAACAAGTGAGTTACTTCATTGCATTAAGTTCCATATGATTTATTAGATTTTAAAATTATCATAAATTAAGTATGAAAAAGTATGAAAACTAAATGTTAATTGTTGCGGTTTGAATTTATTGTACTGATTCCTTGTTAAGTGGCTTGTCCTGTTGTACCCCCATGTTCTCCCCAAGTTGGTTTACCCCTGGGTTTTACCCTCCCTCAAATATGTCCCTCATGCCATTCCCTGCCCCTTGTTCCAGCTCTTTCTCTGCCTGTCAAGGCAAGCCAGCCCTTGATACCTGACCTTCTCTGCCACTTAAACCTGGGGCCAATCCCTGTCTGCAACACCCCTTTGGAATTTCTTTACTCCTTGAAGCTCCATTGGCCCACGTGACCCATCCTCTCCACCCTCCTGCCCCAACTGATGATCCCAGACCCTCGATGTAACCCTCCACTCATCCTCTGAGGATTCCCTATCGCTTAGCTGTTTGTATCCACCCCAACTTGTATCTGAACAAAACCCCTCACACAGTGTGCTCCAGGCTCTTTGTCTTACTCTCTTCACTTGGAATAAACTGTTTGTTGTGGAACCTCAAGACAGAGAGCCTCCTCCTTTCTCCTCTGCCTGATCCCTGTCCTGGCCTGTGTCTGGCACCTTAGGGCAGGTGCTCTAAAGGTTCTGCTTCTGGTAAATCCCCACACTGAGGCAGTTCCCCACTCCTGGAGTGGCTACGGAGTTCTAAGAGCTAGCCTGGGTTCTAGCAGTCACGTCAGTTAATCATCATTTCTCATTACTGAATTTCACTGTTCTTCAAGGACACACATCACTAAATGCTGGACTGATGAAAATTAGGCAAAAAAATAATTTTATGGCCTTAAAATGAAATAAAGCTGTTAGATTCAACACTCCACATTTTTTAACATATATTTGATAGAAATATTTTAAAATTATTTTTATATATGCACTGGTTTTGGAAAAGATAAAAATTTTAAAAAGCAATACTGATGAATGGCCAGTATCCAACTGTAACAGAACTACAAACTAGAGGGCGTGGATCTTCTGTGATTTTGACTGAGTTCACCAAATCTGAAAGCATTGGTAAGTTGCTGAATACTGCTCATACAAACACAGCCACTCATGAGAAAAATAAAGGCTATGGGAAGAGTACAAGGAGCTTAAAAATAGATCAGAAGGTACTAGCTAGGAAATGGCTGAAATTGCAAAAAAGCAATAAAGAAATATAGACATTAATTGAAAAAACATGAGTCACATACTTAAGAAAGTAAAATAAGAAACACTGCGCATTGTAGATTTACAAAAACATGGGCCTACATTGATCTACGGTTTGTTAGGGGGCGAAATCAGGCAAGCAGAATGTTTTAAGTTCATCCTTTTTCAACAAAATACTGAATTAAATACTTAAGTTATTGCGTTTACATTGAGGCTTGCTTGTTTTGCTGATCAGGAAATATTTTACTGAACTGAGTTTAAACCCCTTGAATATGACATGGCAGTGCATTACAGGAGGCAAGAGTAACTGTAACTTTAAGTACTGTTTCACTGTAACTTTGAAAATTGATCATAAATACCCAAATGAGGTTATTGCTTTTTATATCTAATTTCCTGTATAGAGTAAAAAACAAACTTAAGAACTCACGTCTATCGCAGAAAATGGAGGCAACTGTAACTCCTGTAAATTAAAAATCCATAATCATCTTCATCATTAAACATCTCTAGATTAGAAAATGTAGAAGAGAACAAATTATATTTTGGGTGAACTTTTCAGTATTAGTTCAGTACTAGAAAATTCAGTGGTTTAATTCCACCTAACTTCTAGAATACTAAAGCCGTCATTGTGAACGCAAACCACACCTATTAGTCTGTTATGCTTCACCTCTGCAAAGCATTCTCTACAAGGTATTAACTACATAAAATAGTAATTTAGTGCATCCTGTCATTCCATACTTTAATTCTTTCACCCAGTTCTATTCATTCTATTAGTTTTGAACCACCTAACTCCTTAGCTGATACAGGGTGCTTTGCCCGAACTATAATTCTAAAGCAAATACATATGACACTTAGAACTCTAAACTCAAGTAGTCTCAAGTATAAATATTATTTGCTACCCTAAAATGTGGGGACACTCAAAGAAGGAGAGGCAAAAGCGCTGATGAATAATTTTGTGATATGGTACAATACGGTCTGACTTGACAAAAGATGTTTACTTATTCTCTCCTCCTCCAAAAAAGCCTGTCTGTTCCTGGTTTTGTATGTGAAAGTTTATTGTTTTGTTTCTTCTTCATTAGTATCAAAGTTCCTTGTCGATATCATCTCAGCTCAATGTGAGAAAAGTACTTACAGGAATAGGGCAAGCGTACAGAGCCAAGTCTTTCTATTTGTGTGACAGTATGAGGTTTGTATTTAATATTGTGGGTTCTGTGGGTACCCACTAAATCCTTTCTACCTTGTATTATTTTCTTTCAGTTGTCCTAGACTTTATAAATGTGCTTTTAGTGTACTGACATTCTATTCTGGATACTTTAATCTTACCAGGGTGTCATATTAATCCTCTTTGCAATGGGACATACATGTGACAACGTGTTACTAAAAGAAAAACACAAAACCCCAGTACCACAGACACCATTCTCTGCCCTTTACAGTACAGGGCTCAGCTAAATTTGCCTTAGAACTCCTTGTGATTTCTTTGCCCTTGAAAGGAGTGTTTGAAAACAAACTAACACTCTGATGTACCTAAAAGACACTGAATTTATTTGCATATAAGTTCCTCTGCAACTCAGGTACCTTGATAGCATGTAGGGAATCACAGACTTTGTATATACACACACAAATCCACTTACGGTCTTCCACACATGCATCTAAATCATTCAAGTATCTAAGAAAATTTTCTTGGAATAGGCTTATGGTTCTGGTCATTAATAACGATGTTTTCTTTTCCTTCTCACACCCTGCCAAACCTTTACATGTTTCCTGACAAAGGAGTAAAGGAACGGCTTTTGTTACCTAAATGCTTTAAGAAGAAGAGACATCATTTGCTCCCTACACACATTTCTATATATTATTTCCCTTAAGCAGATCATCTACTGAAAACAATTCTGAGGCAATATAAGAGTACATGGTTTGTTAGCAGAACTGTACGATCTTTATGTGGTAAACATCAATGCACTCAGTGGGCAAGGAATTATTGCATGGTGCCTCTTGTCCCAAAATACCTTTAGAATTTTGTAAGTAAAATAGCATACATAAATACAGATTGCATCAAAAATGTACTAACAAAACAACTGAAAGTGTCTTTTGTGTTCTAAAAAATTACTCTGTAACAACATCTTGGCTAAATAACTGGCTTGGTATGAAAAGATACTGCAAAAAAGGTTTAGAAAGTATAAACATTCATGCACTAATCTCTATCATTCTCAAAGGAAAGTATCTTTCCTTGTCTCATCTATTCCACTTAAGTCTGGCACACTAAAGAAAATAAAATTCCAAATCTTTCTGCATGTATCAGTTATGCTCTACATAACTCCCTGAACAGCATTTAAAAGACAAAGAAATGAAAACAATATTCCACTTGCTGACAACAGAAAATCTGGCCAATACAGCTTTAGAAAGATCATCATTTTTAAAAACCATAAATACTCCTTTCCCACAGATCTAGCTCATTCAAGATAGCGTTCCAGCTACAGAGGTCTATTACATTGGTTGATATCTTGGAGGAGAAAAAAAAACAAACAATAGAACAAAAAAGGCCCAAACCCTCTTATTAATTGACCTGTTTGTATGGAATGGAGAAACACATAAACAACAATAAAGGAATAACTAGCGAAAACCATCCAAGATAAATTCCCACATATGTCTCTAGTAAAATGAATGCCTGTGAAGGGGTTAAAAAAAAAAAACCAAACTTGAAAGGACTTCTCACTATGAATAAGAGTCGAGCTCTCAGAAACAAGACAGTATTACCCTTCATGCTCACTTTCTGTACAATGGTTACATACTCCTCAAAGTTGTTGACCTGGAAGGCTGAACATTTTGTCCAGCTATGGAGAAAAATAGAAAACTCTTCAAAGGAAGAAATACAAAGTTTTCTGACACCATTATACATTTCAAACAAGCTCCCACACAATTTCTTACCATCTATAAAACTAAGTGGAGATACCTGAGGACATAAAACAAGAGTCCCACACTAAACAACTATGTTTCATACACACAGACATTTACCTAAAATTTCAATAAATCTATCTCAGGAAATTCAACCCTTCATGCAGCAGACAAAGGTATTGGCTCCCAGTATTATTCCTGAAACTGGAATACTCTTTCCTCTTGCAAAGAAATGGAATAAAGTATGCTTGCTTAAATATTCTCTGGTAAGTGTTTAACATTCTTTATGGAGCAGAGGAAAACCAGCAGTTCTGCATATATCTTTTCTCCAAGAGAAATAGGAATAGGGGCTCTTGGCAAAATTCAGACATAAAAAGAAAACATACAGAAAGTGGAGACAGGAACAGGTAATACGAGAAGAATACAGAAGCATTGTTCAGTCATCCAGGAATGAGGTTAGGCAATTCAAAGCCAAAATGGAGCTGAGTCCAGCTGAGGATGTCAAAGACAATGGAAAGGATTTCTCTAAGTACACAGAGAACAAAAGAAATGGTAGAAAAGATCTAAGCCTCTTGCTGTACGAAGCAGGGGACACAGGACATGGAAGAGGATTAGGTACTGAATGCTGCCTTCTCCTCAGTTTCCATGAGCAGGCCTTGATGAACCCCAGCTCTGAGAGACCAGGGGAGAAGTCTGTTGCAAAGAAGATGTACCTGTGGTGAAAGCTACTGAAGAGTGCAAAAGCAAATCAAACACAAATAAATATAGGGGTGTTGACAGGATGCACTCAAGTGCTCAGGGAGCTGGCAAATGGCACTGCAAATCTGCTCAGTAACTTCTCATCATGGCAACTGTGAGAAGTGCCTGAGAACTAAGGGAAAGCAAATGTCACTATCTCATAGAAGGACAGGAAAGGTGATCAGGGAACTGCAGGCTGGTCAGCTTCACCTTGATTCATGAGAAGGCAATGCATCAGCTAATTCTGGAAACCGTCAGCAGGCATAGGAAGGACAGTAAGATCATCAAGAATAGTTAGCATAGATTCATCAGGGGCAAGTCATGCTTGACCAGCTTTATCACTGTCTATGATGAAATGACTAGCTTGGTATATGAGAAGAAAGCAGCATATATTGTCTACCTTGACTTCTCTAAGGCTTTCAACACTGTTTTCTGTGAGATCCTCAATACAGAGGCTGGTGAAGCACAGGTTGGATAAGCAGACAGTGGAATGGACTGAAAAGTGACAGAAACACCATGTCCAAGGAGTGATGGTAATTGGCACAAAGTCTACCAGCAGTGTACTCCCAATACTGGGCCAATACTGGGCCAATACTGGGTCCTGTTTCACATCTTCACTAATGCTCTGGATGATGGCATCCTGGCGAAGAGATCAGCACCTCCCTCTCCACTTCCCCTCCCCAGGAAGCTGCAGAGAGCAGTGAGGTCACCCCTCAGCCTCCTCTGCTCCAAAATGGACAAACCCCGACTCCTCAGCAGCCCCTCACAGGACAGCCCTTCCAGCCCTTCCACAGCTCCACTGCCCTGCCTTGGGTGCATCCCAGTGCCTTCACATCCTTCCCAAAGTGTGAGGCCCAGAGCTGCTCTCAGCACTCCAGGTGACGTCTCACCAATGCTGAGTACAGCAGGATAACGCACTCTGTTGAGTGGCTGAAGAAAATCAAGAGGCAGAGATGCACATGGGCCTCAATTTTCTTCAGCCACCATTCTAAATTTATCCAACAAGCTTTGCTTTTCTCATTTGTTTCTTTTCACAGTATCAGACACAGAAAGAAGACACAATGAGAAATTATATATTGGAAACTGCAATTATAAACAAATGTTCCTTTTCTGCTTTGCATGCATGCTTCACAATAGACGATCAAGTAACGACAGAATCAAATTTAGATTATGGAGTGAAGAGCAATAAGGGGATTGTTTTGCCAACCACAGCATCTGTTTAAAATCCTTCTGTACTGAAAAAGTATTTAAAGCACGCATGGAGTTCCAGTTGATCATTCTGCAATGTCCACATTAGAGGACTTCCAAAGAGTCCTTTAAATTCATGTAGGCTTCAGTGAAGCCAACAAGACTTAATGTTTTGCAGTAGAAAGATCATCATTTAGAAATAAATTATATTTAGAAATAAGTATGTCTTAGCAAAAACTGCTGTTTCTCTCTATCATTTTTTGTGGTGACATGTAGCAGAAATTTTCCAGGAAGGTTTGCTGATATACAGCTCAAAAATGCTGGACATTTGCAGTCAAACTAACTCTGTCACTGCTTTATTATAAAACCAGAAGAACAGGAAAATAAATGGAGAATTGAAAAGGTTAACACCCCATTTTAGTTTGTCACCTTATCATAACTTGCTCTGAAGCAAGAAAAAGAAAAATCTTCTGGTGGTTGACACCTCACTCCTAAAATTTCAAATGGAATAAAAGTCCAAAAAGCACAGCTGAAAGTCGTAAGTTCCATAGCACCATTTTATTCCAATGCACTTTTAAAATTTAATGAGATGTTGACTTCTTGTATCACTTTTTAAAAGAAGCAACAGGGTGACACTTCAGTACACAGCTGATGATGATTCCAGCAACAGGCTTCAGAATATGAAGTCATATATTCAGAAAAAACACTTTTCAATTATATATTATTTAAGGGACAAAACATACCAAGATTATTTACACAAAATATATAATCAAATAATGCCAGAGGAATGCTATCACAATAATAACTGCTGCCTCTATGTTTAATTAATATGGTTTAAAAGAAAAATGTTCCTATCTGATAACTTACAAGATCAGAGCAATTAATCTGAAGTGTTTTCCCGGATTGATCACATCTCTTCTTTATTATAAAACTAAAAGCTATTTTGAAAGAATACACTTACTGATAAAATAACATATGAAGGCAGGACTTCTTTTACTTTGTATAATATCTATCACATGTGATGTTTGCTGTGTGACAAATACCAGATTTGCAACCAGTTAGAGTCCACTTAGGTACTGATCCCCTAGAATCCATGTGAAACTTACCAGTTTTCAGTGGAACGCCACAGAGATGTTGTCATCTGGTGCTGGAAAAAAAACGAGCTGGAAGAATTTTAAGAGCTGGTAGCAAAACCTATCATGGATTACAAGACTGCTTGTCAACCACAGACACACAAGCCTTTTGTTGTCCAATATATGCAACCTGAGGCACAACCCAGTTTCTGAATAAAAACAGACTAGGATATCACCACAGAGGCTGATAAATTTTGAAATAAGTATGGCTTTGTCAAAGAGTAGAAAGAAAAATTTAATCAGAGTATTTGATTCCCTTTGGTGAAGGAAATTACCTATTCCAACTAGTGCTTTTAGTCACCTCTGCCAAAAGAAAGACTGCATCCCTTGAGTTGCTACTCCTTCCTTTAATTACTCTCCCCGGTTTTGACCAATATTCCTTTTGAGTAGTCCATTTTTAACTCGTAGAGAAGACATCACCTTCTATCTTGCGTTGTAATTTACCACATATTCAAAAAGATTATTAGAATAGAATCTTTTGTAACAATTTAGTCAACCTGCAGAATTTCAGGCTCTACCATTCTTCTTGTTTCTCAAGATTACTCAAGCACAGAAACTGGCTTTGGCTGAAAAAATCAGAATTACGGAAAAAGTAGCAATTTTTCTCAAAACTAGCAATAATGCTACCTCACTGTGAGAAACTGGCATTCAGACCTGAAAATGAAGGCATTAAATGGGTTTCTAACTAATACACAACCTTCATTCATTCTGGAAGCAAGACATCAAATAATGGGTCTCAACTGTGGTACTGGTAATGTAAACAAGCATTACAAAAAGCTTAGGCCATGACTGTTCTGGCAAGAACGTTACTCACTCAAGTTAAATTAGGTATTGTAACTCTTTTAGAAATCCTTTACAGAAAGCTAAGATCCCAGATCTGGTTTTTCCACACACAGTTTTTCCAAGTGATCAAAGTTACCAGGTAGCCTTAATGAAATTTGTAGAGAAATTTTAAGATAGCGTTAGATCTGAGAAATGATCCACAGTTCTCAAAAGCAGTGAAATGTCTATGATGCTCGTTTAAGTAGTTTGATTAGTGTAAGAGAGTGAAAAAAATCAGGCACCAATGCACATGGATGATCATTTTTTCATATAACTTGGTCGAAGTCACAAACAAATGGACCAACAAAGAGTTATAAATATATCCTAAAATACCACTCAGTATTGTGTAGATTAATATAAGTTTCATTTGTACTAGCTGCTAACAATTAGTATTTTTAACCATATTTCACAATTCCTTTTTCCAAATGTCTCAGCTGAGATCTGCTGGAAGAGTTTGGTCAAATTCACAAGCATATTAATGCAACCTAAACAGAAACATGATCATGTCACACACTCACTACGCAACTGACCAAATTAGCACCACTGTGTTTAGCACCAAGTTAGCTATCCATGGTTAGAAGATCTGCAACATCAAGATGTTCAGATGAGTTTTTCCAAAAAACAAGAAATAGAAAATCTACAGTGATACAGGTGATTGAGTGGAACAATAAAAATAGATTAAGCAAAGAGGACAGAGCGGTACTATTTTTTAATTGTAGAAGTTACAGAATGCAGTTTGAAGAAGAGTGCCATTGAGAAGGATAAAGAGAACATCAGACAAGGGAAGAATTCTTTGTGTGAAAAACTGCAGTAAGTGTCAAGTGCAGCAAGAAGTTGGAAAAGTATACAAACAAAAACCTGATTTCAGTATGTGAATGTTGATCAAACTAGAGAAGCTTATTTAAATTACTACTCATCAAAATCTCTTCATCTCAAAACACTATCCAGCCATGAAATATCCAAAGAGCAGAAACTTCTGAGGTTAGCATAACAGCACAGAACTTTACAGGCCATCTCCATGCACCTAATTTAAAGAAAGCAAGCAGAAAACATTACTGTGTTGTGAGGCAAGAGAGAAAGGATGTATAAGGGGCAGCAGGACAAGCATAAGAAAAGCCATCATGACATGAGATGCCTAAGGTCAATTAAAAATGCAGAAAGGATGACAGGAAAGCTCATAGCCTGCAGCTAATACAAGGGCAGCATGAGTCAAAACCATAGCTTTGGGAAGGTAGAGACACCACACAATTTCCCAAGTGAGTGTAAAAATACTTGGTTCAATGCACAATATACCAACAAAGTCTCTCTCGTTTCCAAAGAAACTGTGAATATGGGGAGGCACCTCATGGCGTAATTTTTTTTTTGGGGTGTGTGTGTGCGTGTGTGTGTGTTGTACATGTTCCCAGAAAGACATCATCCAGGGCAAACATCACATAAAAATGATGAACCATATGATAGCTCTGCAAAGCACTTTTAGCCATTTGCACTGGTGGGTCTGATTTTGACCTCTGCCAGTGTTGATCTCCATTGGGGGAGCAGCATGTGAACAGTAGAGAAAGAACTTACCAAGATATATGAATTCCAATTATAAAAAGCATGAAAAAAAGACAGAGTAAACTACAAAATCTACTTAATCTAGACTAAGTGCATTAACATTAAGAGTAAAAAACTTGGGAGAGGGACTAATGCAAGGCAATTATTAGACCCTTACAATGCCTTCTGGAGGCAGCAGACGAATATGCTTAACCTGCTAACATCAGTAAATAACCTGTTCTGGTGCTATCCTTTTTCTTCTTGTGCCTCAAGGGATTCACAACCTAATTATGCAGCTGGGCCTACAGGTGTCCTCTGTCTCTCATCCCTTCCTTTCCTATCATCCTCTGTCAGTAATGTACTGATGGCAGGGAAGAGAGGGGAAAATTCAGCTTAAGAGCTGATATACAGATAATTCTCCATTTTCAAACACAGAATTTTGAAACCAGATTTTAGCAATCCCCATACAATCATAAAGCAAGGAAAGCCAAACCATAACTTTCTCCATGGAAATCATAAAGACAGCAGCAAAGATACAGACATAGAATAGGATACAACATTAGGTGTAGCAGTGCTACTAGCATCACTCCAACTAGAACACCAGGATACTAGCACTGGACAGAGGCACTTTGCCTGGCTTTCTAAAAGTGTTCTGTTCCTCAGAACAGATTCATTGAGCAATTCCTGAAATCATGTATATTTTCTGGTTTGTCACACAGATGCCAAGCCGGGTTGTCGGGCCAGCTTGCCTCCCTTACTCCTTCAAAAGATGTAGCAGAACAACAATTCCATTAATCTGAGCTCCCCCTGCTGCTGCCTGTCTGCACAAAGCCTGTCTGCAGGGTTGCCTGCAGTTCTGGCACCACTCAGGCCAGCACAGCTGGTCTGCAGCTGGCAGATCCAGAAAGCAGATTGGACCAGAGCACATGCACTTGGCAGCACTGCCCTATCTTTGCTTATCATTTCAAAATCACTGAATAAAAAGCTCAGGTTTCTCTGGGTACAAGTGAAGTAACTGCTGGCAGTTCCTCTAGGTCTTTACAGGTTTTAGTGGTAGCTGTGAGGGACTGAAATGTTGAAACACACAATGAATGTGCACGGGTTGCAGGCCAAATATATCTAATTATGCATCTAGCAGGTGTCCATTTTGTGTACAGACATTTCCGATGCAAATACTTTCTTGCACATAAAAATGTATGAATCTTTTGCAGCATTAACTTTTCATCCTTAATCGTACAAGTTAATCTGAGCCAAAAAAGTCAGCAACTCAGCACTGCGGCACATACGGAAGTTCAGAATGCTGCTACACAGACTCTTCTCCTTTGGCACGTCCCATTTCCCTGTCTGAATATAAAATAAGATGAATGTTATTTTACTAAAGTTTCTTGGAAAGGTGAAGGGGTGTTATTCTAAACGTAGAAAAGTAATTAACACTGCATAAGAAAAAATGAGAGGGAAGAAACAATGTGCTCCAAATCCTTTAAGTGTCTGTATCTATGAAATGTCCTAGAGGGCCTTGGAAAACTACTTAAAATCTCTAAATGCTCTACTATCAGACTCTTCTTCAAGTGTTTTCCAGCTTGTAGTCAAAAACAATGGTAGCAAAATTCTAAGGAGTTGTACTTAGAAAATTTGTTATTTTCTTTTTATGTCACTGGGTATGTTCTCAAGAAGATTTTTACAAAAGAAACATTGATCTAGGCTAGAATCAAATTGTGCTGTGGCTGAATAATCCTTAGAGCAGATTTAACATCACCATCTCATGGTAAGATAATAGAATATCTAGTATTTTATTAACCACAAATGTTTCTATTTCTTTTTATATTTCTTGACACTTGTACATTTCTTATAAGCTGTATCACAACGTCATGGGCAAAGCTAGAAGTTACACTTTAACTGTAACTATTTTGCAGTCAATGCTTCCTTTCCTCTCTTGGAATTTTCCCTCCCACTTTATTAGAGCAGCATGAGAGTTTTAAGAGGTTTTTAATGAGCTAAATCTGTATTCATTTCCAGAATTATAAGCAAGTTGTGTTTTAAACTTCCAAATGCTCCGTATCTTTTTTGCAAGTCTGTTTAAGGACCATCAAGAGACAATCTGGGTCCACAAAATACTGGGCAAGTATTTCTTAAAATGTCTATTTCTTACAACCTGTTGACTCCTTTTGCCTCTATGTTTAATAGGTAATTAACTGCACATTAACCGCAGTTACTGCTTTTTTGAAAATTGAAAAAAAACAAAACCCAAACCAAAGAAAAGCTATACATCAGCAGTTTCATTTTAGTTTGCTGTGTTTTAAAGAATTAAAAGCGAGACAGTACGATGGCTAAATGAAACATATGTAGACAGCCTACTTTAGTACTCAGTACTCTGTACAGAAAATGCAATATTAAACAAAAAATTGATACTTATTGTTCATTCAAGGAACACTAAGATCAAGGTAAAATATAATTTTTTTTTGGAGGGTTCTTTGAAAATTTTTATGTGTCACATATTTCTGGGTCACTTTTCTCCATACAGCAATTTAGAAACTTTTTGGCTTTGTTATATTGAGAAGCAACAGTAAAACTTCCAACAAGTGTTTCCAAGTAAGTTGCTGAATTTCACCAGGTTTTGTTAAAGCTTCAACTCACATGAGCAGATACACACTGGCAGGCACATGTTCCACTACTGGGAAGCCTGGAGGCTACTGGGGTGCTGCTGGCCAAAATCCAGTCCAGCAGTGCCCCAGCTGCCCTTCAAGGCCCTGAAGAACCTCACACTCGGGTGGTGTCACAGCTCTGAGAAGCAACTGGTGAAGAAAACATACCAACAGCAGCATGGCTTAACAGCATCCATAAAAGTCAGGTGTCTATAATCACAATGATTTTATTGTGAATACACACATCTTAAGGTGACAATTGGCATATTGCACTAGCTCCAGTCATTTTTCGACCAGCATTATGAAACAAAAACAAATATTTGCCCAGTAAATATCTGCTATCTGTATTACAGATAACTCTAAGATAAAATTTCAATGTTTGAATTAAATCAAAATTCATAAATATTATACCAATATTACTTTTTAAAAAATGTTTTTGAAAAATAATACAAAGAAAATTACTTCTGAAGAAAATCTTCTCCTTTCCAATGCCATTTGGCACTGAGATTCACAGAGACGCAGTACAGAACCACTCCTAACAAATCAGAATTTTTGATCTTATTCTAAGGTTGGTAAATTAGGACATGACTGAACTGGGAAAACAGAAGTTACATAATGCAGATCTTGTGAAAACTGGAGAAAAGTGTGGACATACTATTTAGGCCCTGAAGAAGCACATATGTCTGGATCTTGTAGAACCAACATGCATCTGACTTCCTTCATCTCTACAGACTAAAATTCAATATGCTTAACTGGGTTTTAATGGGCTCACAAGCAATATAAATTTTCTCACTATAATTGTTAGTACAGGTATTCCACAACCCCTTGCTTGTCACAGTAAAGAAGTTCTATCCTGGAATAAAGCTTTGCGAAGTGCTTAAGTTAATATCAGCAATCCTATTTCGTAAAATCAGTTCAATGATGAAATAGAAGTTGATTTTTACATACTCCTCACAACAGCATTTTCATTCAAATCCGTTTTTTCAAAGATGAAATACTGCAGAAAAAAAAGAGATTATAACTCTTTCTTCCACTCTACCAATTTAACAGTCAATTCAACAAAGTATTTCCATCATACGCTCAAATTAATCACTTGAATATATCCAAATGAGACCAGCAAGATTTTAGCAACCAAATAAAGCACAGGATTATTCATGTACTTCTTTTAAAGCACTTTTCTGACTTGCAGTCACAAGCAAGCAGAAAAAAAAGATTGTTACATCAGATGAGGGAGCTTAAGTTTCTATAAGGCAGAGGAATATCAGAATCTCTAATTGAATATATGTCCTTATTATGACAATCTCCAAGCAACCATAAAGCTCTTGGCTCATCACCTTTTCATTAAACGAGTGACCCCACTGTTCGTATTTTTTCACACTCCCTACAATGATTATCCATGGTGTTACCTAATGAAAGTATAAATGTCTCACATGCAGCATCTTCAGACAGTAACAATAATGAGTAGTACAGAAGTATCTTGCTTGGAAAGTGAATTTATAGTAACAGGACCAATTTATTCTCCTGGCACTAAAAGCCTTAAACACAATGAAACTTTGGCATACTTTCTTTCTGTGGTAGACCAAAGGTTCCTCTCAGCAATACATGGTACTACTATTTTTAGTACACACATAGCCGGAGGCAGCTTCCTGTCTTGCTTGTCAAAGAACTATCATGTTCTTCTTCTACTCAGACCTGATTCATCACGTTCACTTTTGGGGCTCAGAATGAACCTCTCCTCAGCTTTTGCACTCAAAAGACTTTTTTTCATTTTGACTATGCAGAGGGCATGAACAGATGACTGCTGTTAGCACAGCAATAATTAGCCAGTCGAGGGGCATACAACCATGTCACCAGCCCTTAGCCACCCAAAGCAAAACAAGATTGCCAAATACTCCATGAGCGCTGGAACAATGAGCCTTTTCTCTTCTGTACCAGTTTGTACATGATCAGCTTACAGATTTCAATGATTAAAGCATCAAGTGATTGCTATGGAATGACAGATAACAACTACGGGACAGCAAATTATTGAATATCTAGTTCCTTCCTAGATGTTTTAACAACCTCATTCTAATAATCTGATACTACATTTGGGTATTACAACACTTGCATCTGCATCAGAGGATATAACATATTCACAGAAATGTAACAGTTTAAATGTTGTATAGTTCTCTACTTATATGTATTATGTTTTGGGGCTTGGTTGTTAATGTTTTGGGGTTTTTAAAATTATTATGCAACTCCAATTACATTTAAATACTAACTAAAATTTATTGGAAAATCCAAATCAAGCTCAGGTAAATGCAGCCCTAACAATTTCTATATATAATAATTTCCAAATACAGAACAAACAATACATAAACAGAAATAAGTACTATAAAAATACAGGCAAAGTGGACACCATACTTGCTATATCAATACCAACTCCTATTCCAGAGTTCCAAAGACAGCATTAGTTATTGTTAGTACTATCTGGACGAGTGGGGAGTGGTTGATGTTGTCTGCTTGGACTTCATCAAGGCTGTCAGTACTGTGTCCCAGGATATTCTCATAAGCAAACTCAGGAAAGTGCAGGCTGGACAAGTGGACAGTGAGGTGGACTGAGAACTGGCTGAATGGCAATTCTCAAAGGGTCATGATCAGTGGCACAGGGTCTCACTGGAGGCCTGTCATTAGTGGGGTTGTGCAGAATTCAGTACTGGGCCCAGTATTGTTTAACCTGGCTGAAGGGATAGAGGGCACACCTCAGCCCATTTGCTGGTGACACAACGCTGGGAGCAGTGGCCAATACCCCTGAGAGGTGTGCAGCTCCTCAGAAGGACCCCAACAGGTTGGAGAGATGGGCAGACAGAAATCATCTGAAATTCAGCAAAGGCAAATGCAAGATGCTGAACTTCAGGAAGAATAACCCCAGGCACCAAGAGAGGTACACACTAACTTGCTGGAATGCAGCTGTGAGGAGAACTTGGGAGTGGACAACAAGCTCTCCATGAGCAAGCAGTGCCCTTGGGGCCAAGAAGCAATCCTAGGGTGCATTAGGAAGAGTATTGCCAGCAGGTGCAGGAGAGGATCCTGCACCTCTACTCAGTCCTGGTAGTCATCTGGAGTGCTGTGTCCAGTTCTGGGCTCCTCACGACAACAGACAAGGTGCTCCTGGAGCAGGTCCAGCAGAGGCTTCAAAGATGATAAAGGGACAGAAACATCTCATGAGAAAAGGCTGAGGGAGCTGGGGCTATTCAGCATCCAGAAGAGACAACTGAGAGGGGACCTCATCCATGTCTGTCAATGTCTGCAGGGAAGAGTCAGAGCATGGACCAGACTCCACTCCATGGTACCAAGCAATAGGACAAGAGGCAAAGGGCAGAAACTGATGCACAGAAAGGGAAGTTCCACCTGAGCATAAGAACACTGTGTGGGTGACTGAGAACTGCAGATTGTCCACAGAGGTTGTGGAGTCTCCCTCTCCAGAGACATTCAAAGGCTGTCTGAACAATCCTGAACAACACTCTCTAGGATAAACCTGCTTGGGCATCGAGGGAGGACTGGATCCAGTGGTCCCTTTCGGCCATAACCCATTCCCTGATTCTGTAATAAAGGGTGAAGGACACGTAACTGATCCCGGAAGCTTTTTCAGGAAACTTTTTTGTCATTAAGTGTCAGTTAGAGGAAGAGTGCAAAAGCATTTATTTATCTGTAATAATCAATAAATATCCATGACCAGAGATTAAAGAACATTAGAGGTTTTAACGAATTCTGTAAATTACACCTGCAAGCATAACCATTTGTGATCTTCATAATCCCTTATTTTTGTAAAAAGAAAGGAGAGGTCTATTAAAATTGAATGCTTAAGTTCCAGCTTTTCCCTAAACGCAAATAAAGATAGTGGTCTATTACCACCAGCCTCTCCTTGTAAAAAGAAAAAAAAACTGGTGCTGCACCCATCTTATCTGAATTGTCATATCAAATGTTGCAAACTGAAAATAAGTGTTTTCAAGAATTTCTTGAAGAAATATGTTTAATATAGTTTCTCATCAGTTCCAGTGTTTTTCTAATGCCTTCAAAGTAATCCAATAAGCATTATGCAGTTTTTATTTAGGAAAAGATATATATCTGTAAATCTTACTATAAGCACTTACAGCCTGTCAGTTTCACGTTGAATATTTCCTCTTCAAATTTGCTTTCACAAATTACTTAGGCTACTTGACTTTCTTCCTCAATTTCTCATTTCCCATAAGAAAAACTTAAATTTTAATGAGTTAAACACAAGGCTCAAATGAAAAGATTGCATAAGACATTGCTTGCATAAAACATGAAACAGAATCATGACTACACCCAGTGAAAATGAAGACTCTCACATTTAAGTTGTTAAAGCCATGGGACAGTACAAGCTATTCAAGGCAGCTCTTTAATAAAACATGAAAGGCTTATGCCATTTTGCCTAGCTCAACTTGTAATCTCTTAAAAGCTCTTTAGGTTAATTACATCTAAATACCATTTTTTTTTCCTGAGAAATTACAGACGCAATACACAATATGTAAAGAAAAGAAGATGGCCTGTTTAATGCCCCACTAATATCCTAAGGCTTTAACAATAATTACACAGAAGTACTGTGAACCAGAATTTATGAGGCTAATCACTGCCTGAAGCATACATTATGGGATACCTTCTTTAAAGGGTACTGTTGGTTATGTAATACCCACTACAGCCATTGATTCACTTATATGAAAAAAAGAAGCTGGTATATGAAGATACATAAAATAATTTACAGATATTCTTGTCTGAATTTTGGCAGGCATGTGAGTGGCTCAGGAAGTTGCAGGGGTCTATTTTAGAGCATCATGACACATTTAAAATTCATTTTTAAAAAAGCCCAAAAATCGGTAGAAACTGATTCGTATTTACTAACAAAAAATAAGAAAACACTTTTGTAAAGTAATACGTTAATTAAATACTTCCACAAATGCTCAGAATATGCATACAGCAACTATGGAAGAATTGTGAATATTATTCAGGAATAGCAGTAAAATGAAATCAGCTATTCTACACATCTGAACAAGTCTGTATTAACAAACTCTTGAGCTTTGTGGCACACTACCAACAATCAGTCTGTGGACATTTTTCTTCTCCCAGAAGACTCTACTACTACTACTTGCTGAACTAGCTGCTAGTCAACTTAGCTTATCTCAGTATAGAGAGGTTAGCAGTGATAAAGTCATGCAGCTACTGAAATCCTGATATAAATGGCAAGCAATTCTAAAGCTTGTGACACAAGAACCTACAATAGAATTCATGTTTCTCAGGAATTTCAAACAGCAGCACAGTTCATAACAATTAAGTAACTGCACTAAAAAAAATTAATTTAATAACCATCAAACACAGTCACATAATTTATCAGTCATGGTGAGTTGATTTATTAAGTATTTTACATGGTCCCCCACAACATCCTTCTCTCTAAATCAGAGAGAAATTAATTTGATGGGTGGACTGTTTGGTGTATGCAGAATTGGCTGGACAGTCATATCCAGAGGGCAACAGTCAATGGCTCAGAGTCCCAATGGGCATCAGTGACAAGTGGTGCCAAGAAGAGAAGGCTCCAGGGAAACCTTTCTGTGGCCTTTCAGTACTTCAAGGGTGCTTACAAGAAAGATGTGGACAAACTTTTCAGCAGGACTTCTTAAGATAAAACAAGGGGCAACGGTTTTAAAGTAAGTGAGGGTTAATTTAGAGATAAGGAAGTTTTTTTACAGTGGGCGTGGTGAAGCACGGGCGCAGGCTTCCCAGAGAGCTGGCAGATGTCCCATCCCTGGAAACATTCAAGACCAGATTGGACAGAAGTCTGAGCAATCTGATCTGGTTCACGATCTCTGCTCATGGCACGGAGGTTGGACTAGAAGTCCCTTAAAAGTCTCTTCCAAACCAAACCATTCTATGACCTTCATCTGCACTTGTCTGCAAGGGGAAGGACAGGAGGGACAGGAAAACGTTCTGCAGAAAAAGGACTTGGTATCTTGGAAGGCAGCAAAATGCATGTGAGTCAGCAGTGCACTCGGGGAGTAAAGAAGGTCAACACATTGAAGGGTTATCCCTCCACAGCGGTCTGGGGCTGGAGCACAGGTCCTGCTGAGAGGCAGAGGAGCATTTTCAGTCTGGAGAAGTGGTTTGGGGGAACATGAAACAGCTTTCCTGTACCTGCACGATCATCAAGACAAAGTGAAGTTCCAACAGTGATGTGTTCCAGGAGAATGAGGAAAAAAATGTGTAATTTGAAACAAGAGTTTCAAATTGGATGCCTGCTTCAGACCTTTTCCCCCATGAAGACCGCCAAGCAGTGGCACAGAGAGGCTATGCAGACCTCACCCTTGGAGACTTTGATATACAACTGTCCTGGTCTGGGCTGACAGCTGATCCTGCTGTGAGCAGGGGAGTGGGCTAGAGACCCCCTGAGGTCCAGGCTGAATGATCCTGTTCTAATGATATTGTTTGTAGCAAGCCAGTGGTTTCTGGAAAAAACACATCATTTACAATCTGGGGGGAGAGGGGGGAAGGCAAGCAGAACTCACTTTCTTTTGTAATTCATTCTAAGACATACTATTTAAAAGGTATTTCATTTCACATGTAAATGTCTATTTTTAAATGCAAGTTACTTAATTCTTACAGATTTTAAATTGTCACCAGCTGTTATCTTAAAATTCTTCTACTTTTTTTTTTGCAAGTCAGTTGTCATGGATTTTCTTTTTTTTTGAGTTGTAAGACCATATTCCTTTACTTCAAAAAATATTAATACAGGTGCTGTTTGTCACACTGTGATATCATCATTTTTAACGGTGTATGCAAAGATTAAGTAAGTTTCTCTAACCCAGGCCTTTTCAACGAATGCTGTTTTACCATGTTTAGATAGTGTGAGTTCATTTTACTCTTCATAATCCCTAAATTTGTTTGAGAATCATTCTCAAAGGCATTACTCTTTTACCATTGTGCAGTATATTCTGCATTCTATGTTACTAAATATACAATTTTGTATACGGCTATATTGAAATGCATTTTTCCCAGCATGATCTTAGTTCACTAAAATAATCTAGATTGCTTGGCATCAACAGTCTATCTTCAGTGTTATTTACTACCTCTCTCCTTTTTGCATCATCCAAAGATTTCAACAGCTGTAATTTTATATACACCTAGAAGATAAGCATGCAAATAACAAATGAATGCTGATCTCTCACCAATCTCTTTCAATGAATGACACCAGCATAGGTTCAAATTAAGAAACCAAAATTCATGGAAAAAGTAAGAGTAAGATTCTAACGTGAAAAAAAGATGATGTTAACTTCATTCTGAGGGATACAAAAATTGGATTTACAAATATGAGCTAGACTAGTCTTTTCATGAATAAATAAATATTTTTTAGCCCCTCTTTTGCTGCTTGAGAAAGAAATGAATGTGACAAGACTACTCAGGAAGAAGAAACTTCCCAAGAAATCAAGCGGTATGTCCCTTGCAGTAGAATACTACAGCTACAAATCTCAACTTCTGTTAAGTATTAGAGTTCCCAGTGCTACAGCAGCAAGTGATGCATTCTGACCTCTTTCTCCAAGATTAACAGATTCTTATTCCTTTTCCTGAGAAGCACAGCAAATACAAAAAATGAATACAGTAAATCTCAAATATATTAAATACTGTCTTCATAAATAAATGATACTAGACTCTACTCCATTCAGTCTTTTTTCATTATACTAAAAGAATCCTGCAGAATCACAGATACTGCAGGTTGATGTATGGTAGCAGATGCTTAAATTTTAAGACATATACAAATTATGAGATACTAAAATACAGCTTAAATTCCATTCCCAATTTATACAATGAACAGTTTCTCTTCACTTTATCTGTCCTTTGTAGTAAAAATTGGAAACATTTTCATTAGTTGTCCTTAAAAAGATAGTTTTTTCTTATTGTTTTGTAAAGGAATAAATGGGATCATTGAGAGATTAAAAACACAGGACAGTAACAGTAAAGCTTACAATAGTACTCAACTCTGATACTTTATTCTCAGGGCCATACAGTTTTCCAAAATACCTCAGCATTTCTAAATTTTCTTTTTTTAACCAATTTATTATCCAAACAAATACATGATGCTTTATTTTTTCCTTAAGTATAAAACTAATTCTGCTTGCAATAGATGATTATGCTAAAAATCAAATCTTCATACACTTGCCATCTAGTGCAAAACTAATTAAAACCTTAAGATTCAACTACTCTTTCATAACTTTAGAGCATATGTTATTAAACAAAGAATATTTAGCAAAATGTGTGGGTGAACTTGAACTACTGGATATCATGCACAACACTTTCAAACTGAATTTCTCAATCCATCAGTCCCTCCTTGAAAGTCCAGTATCAAGCTCTGTGTATCAAGAACTCAAGGCAAGCAGGGCAGCCACCCAGGTTCTCCTTCTTTGCCCAACTCAGAAACATACTTACATAATGGAAAACTATTTTAAAAGGTCAATCAAAGGCGCCAAACAGCAAATATCCTACATATTCTGACCTATCAAAGGTTATGAAATGACAATCAGTTCAACAGGTTCCATCGTGTCCCTTGTTTACCACACAACAGAGAAGTGCAGAAGTCACAGTGACTCCAAGCTCAGGCACAATTCTTCTCCCTGCATTTTTCCCTCCACTGTTTTTCCAGAGCTTTCTGCTCAATGTACAAGATTTATCTGCCTGAATGTCTGACTCTTAATCAGATGATAACACAGACAGGACAAATGGGATAAACAACTGAAGTTTCACTTGTAGAGTAAATTAATACAAACATAAATATCTAGACATAGAATCTAGCCCCACATACTATCAGTTTATTCTTTATCTTGAAAAATACGGAAATGAGATGATGAGACCTTCACTCCTTCACATTCACAACGCCTGCAATCCTGAGGCATAGCTCCTACTAATACCAGCTCTATTAGATTTCACCAGTTTGTTGTAGTTTTTGGGTTGTGTTTTTTTTTTTTAAATGAGAAAAAAGACAACAAAACCAAAAAAGGACAAAGAACAAGAAAATATGATATCTAGAGGTAGAGAGAGTTTGGAAATAGAGATGATCATGGTCTAGCAACCACTCATTTGTGCTTTCAAGATTTCCCCATGACCCTAGAAAGAAAGCAATCAAAAAAAATTTGCATTGCTTGGCAAACATGTGGTTTCAAAATAAAACAAATTATGTTTTAGTTCAAAGCTTGCTTTAATCAAATATACCAAAATCAGGTTGTTGAAGAATACATGTAGAACTTTGGTTCAGGGCAAATCTAGGGAGGACACCCTCAAATGTCCCCCTAGGACAAGCCTGTTACGAGTTGCAGCCAGTGTTCTTTTGAATTATGCCAACCTACGTATGTGGATAAAAAAAAAATCAGTTGACTGTTCTTCTGGGACCAGCCACAAGCAGCTGTCTATGCTTCTGTGTCTTGTTACTCTTCTTCACCCTCTTTCTAAATATGGTGTCTTGGTATTTGCTGTTTTGCCTTCTAGGTATTTTTGATATCTCCACAGCTATGAATATCTCTTTGAGTACCTCCAGCACATTGATAGAGAGTGTACCTCAAAAGCAATTAATCTTTCACAGTACATTTCAGTACACTTCCTATATTCACATTCCTACCATACGTTAACAAAATAACTCCTTATGTTAAAGGTGTAATTGAGAGGTTAAGTCAATTTCTAAATTGCCTTTTTTTTTTAATTAATATTGATTCAATTTGACATACATAGCTGTGTTAGGTGATGGCAACATAATGTGGTCTGACACAGCGAGACCCTTTTTTTTTTAGAGATGTAATGAAACACTCAAATTTTCACTTAGGGTACTTCCAGGTATGAGTACTAACAAAAAATACCCTTGTTTTGGTGATTATTTGAATAAGAACAAAATCTGCACATAAAATTTTACCATACCCTGACAGTCCTTGAAGCATTTTTTGAATAAAAACAATTTCTTAGTGCAAAGCACATCTTCAGGACAATCTATAGAAACTTAACCACACTTAATAGAGTTGTCAGGACTTACTTATATGGAATTATTATTATAACTGACCTCTGTTTTATGTGTGTATCCTGATGAGGACTATGAGTGAAGAAGAAAGAGCAGGGAAAGAAAAGAAAGCAGAAAAAAGAAAGTTAAGATACCACTGCACTATTTGCTACATATATTATACCACCAAATACAGTGTAAGTATTTCAATATTTGACGTTATTACATTTGTTAAAGTTGATGCCAACACCACAGAAGCTTTTGTAGCAAGATCTTTTTCTGTCACTCATCGTCTCTTAACTATGTGAAAATACAAGGGTCAAATTCCACTCTGGCATATCCATTTCTATTCATTAAAGTAGCCAGGTTTTACTGCACACACATCTTGAGAAACATGAGACAATGAAAGAACATGCAATTAACAGAGAGTACTTAATATTATCTCTACTCAGCAGCACCAAGTCCCTATAATAGAGCAAGTCTGCTGTAATTCCATGAAAGATAAGATTTATATATCCTAGCACTTGTGTTATACACTGATGAACAGCATAAAATTGACATAATGGTTCTTCAGGGCTACAAAACGTGTTTTCTTTTGCAATTTAATTGACAATGACTACACTGACCTTTTCTCTATAATTGTAACTACAGTAGAGCAATTAGAAAAATCGTCACCTCTATCATTTCCCACACATAATATGCAAAAGCAGAAGTATCATACTGTTAATCACCTTTTCGTGCAGATGTTACAGCAGTACAATATTTTATACTTGCATACATGAGTGAAAGCTGGAGTGAAAAAATTGGTTTAAATCATACACATCAATGAATGAAAAGTGATAACTATACAAATTAAATATTAGAAGTATTTTAAATCTTCTGATCTCCCAAATACTGTGTCCTAAACAAATATTTGTGTCCTTCACTATTACCATAATAATTTTTTTATGACAATTCACACTTTCACTTACATTTTGGTTCACTTATTGGAAGTAGTAGTAAACTAGATGCTTTATTACAGACATTCTGAAGCATATCTGTGCATATCAAAAATACTCAGGAATTTGTAACATTTGGATTTTACATCTGATAATTCAGTATTAGAGCTGTCTCCTTGTTTTTCATTCCCTCTTCCTCTTCTCTGCAGGTATTTACTCTCACTTCCAAAGATGAGGCAACAAAAGCACAAAACACTTCATGCTGTGCTATTATTTAAAATGCCCATGATTGTTAATGGGAAATTGCAGAGTATCTTGTTTTAGTACGGGATTTCTTCACAAGATAGAAATGCACAGCTACCAGCAGTGTCGACAAACATTGAAATTAATCTCTTATTGAATGTGTGTCACTAGGATTTGAATCTTGTTTTAAAAAGTAAAACTGCATCAGTTTTTTAAGACTAAGTTCATAATATAGACTTTTATACTATACCATTATGTTTCACCTCATATTTCTAGAATAGGGTTTGATCTTAATGACTAAGTCTGGACACATTTATCAGTAAAACTTCTCTGTTGAAACATACATCCTTTATGGAAGACTCTAAAAAAATTCACTTTGATATATAGATGTTATCCAGTATTCAATATTTCAATGCAAAAATATTGTGAAATTTCAGGAAAAATTAAAGCATTCTATTGAATGATGAAACCTTTATAGGGAAAATTGTAGGGTATCACCTCATTGTATGCATTTGTTGTAAGAATTTGTTTTCCAAAGGTGGAGGGATTTTGGGCAACTTTTGTTTCCAGATATTTACAAGCATACCACTATTGAATGTTGTTCTTTAACATGAACATAGCTGGGTTACCTACATAAACTATACCATCAGTGAATTTTAAAATACTCAAGTTGAGAGCTGATGCTCAGCCGAGATACCTAAAAATTATTTCTGTTTCCTGTAGTCCTTTTAACAGGCAATTGAACAACATATATGAATCTTACATGACATATGACTTGCTATAATAAAATAGTTCAAAGCAAGTTTCTATTTAAGACCAGCTCTCACAGCACTAGCTGAGAAAGACTAATCATGACAGGCAATAGGCAGAATATGAAGAAGGGTTTCTAAGGCCTTCCCTCCTGATAAAATGATGAGTATAATTTGCAGTCTCTGAAAGAGAAGCTTTACTTTGCTCTGCAATACTTTTTTGACCCTTTGAATGCTCAAAATAATGATGTAAATGAGGCTTGAAAGGGAAGTGAGACAAATGATTTGCTGAAATAACGCTGAAGATCCAGTGACAAATTCTATCTGTAAACTCGTTTTTTGAGCCCTTGTGTTAGGACCTGGGGACTGCAAAAATATATGTTAGAAATCTTTAATGACCTAAACTATATTAATGTGTTAGTAAGACTGTAAATGAAAAGACCAGCTATTAGGGCAAGATCCAAAGGAGAGTAAAACCCTGCCACCTGTTCTTACTTCTCTCCTAGCCGTTTCTATTTTGGGAGCCAATTTAAAAAAATGCTTCAAGAAGGTTTTTTTAAAGGCCTGTCATTTACTTACAGACACTTACAATGCAAAATTCTAGAAAACAATTTTATGCAAAAACGAAAAAATAAAACCAACTTAAACTCTACCATACTCCTTAATGTCTAAAGGTTCATGTTTTATCTTAATGTATGTAACAGTACAGTACTGTACATTGTCTTGAGGTACTTGGAGCAGTACTTGAAGAGACCAATCTATCCCTAGTTGTTTAAAAAATGAATATTAAATTCCAATTTCAATGTTTTCTGATTGGTATGCTAGTAAAAAATGCCTACAACAGTGAAAATTCAAACCAACTTTTGTAGTCCTTTTTACAAAAACTGTGGTTGCCACATTACTTCACCTTATTTATTTCATAAAACTCACAGGTATTCAAATTAATAGATACATGAATCTATCACCATTTAGACCAGGGCTAATCAGGAAACATCTCAAACTTCATTCAGCAAATATTTGACAGTATTGAGCACTGGGATACATTCATTATACAGAAGAACAATTAATCAAAGCAATGTTACAAGAAAAAATAAAAGTTTATGTGCTACTGAAAATTCTTCTGAAATGCTTATTTTACAATTTGACCCGAAGTGTTTAAGCACATTCTTAATGGCCCCCAGTTTTGTGATAAGATTTTTTCAAAACATGACTATGTTTTAATTAGAAAATTAAATCTGTCAGGGACAGCAAAGAAGAATGTTTATTACAGCATTCCAGGATAGTAACCTATAGCAACCACAATAAAAAAAAATCTTTTAGATGAGAATTGCACAAGAAACTCCTCATATTAGGAACCTTTTGCTTAGAGCACATGTTTAGAGCAATTGTTTAGCATCACAGGTAAGTAGATACATAGATATTACTAGAAAATCTAGTTTTTACTTGTATTTTGTCACGTTGCAGCTGATCTGAAGCTGCCCCCTAAACTCAACCAATCTAGAACAAAATGAGTCCCTAGAAAAGGTGGGGATAGATGGGATTCAAACCCAAGCAGGGACCTCAGCCAACTCTGTTGTAGCTGAGATGCAGATACACCCCTGGCCAGAGAGCTGGGCAGAGAGAGGTCCCACCCCATCAGCTGTGTGAGCCTGGGAAAGCCAAAGCCCTACAAAAGGGGCAGCCATATTAAACTAATTTCTGTTTGCTGATAACCCAAGGTGCTGTCTTGTGTGCCTGACACCAACCCACAACTCCATGTAACAGTATTTCAATTCTCTTCTTTTTTCTCAATGCTAAATTGAAAACCAAAACAAACACAAACCAGTATTATTTTTCTTGGAAGCTAATACAGTTTTAAAATAGAATGGATTTTTGTGGTTTTATGCTGAATTGAGGGTTGAATGTAACCTGAAATTTCTGAGCTACTGCTGCTATTATGTAAAATCAAGAGCATCCATTACATTTAGCTCCAAGCTACAATAATTATTGGCAGTTCTGTTGCTACTGTCATCAACAAGAGACCAGAAACAACAGGAAAGCAATCCAAATGGAGACCACTGAGCACAGCTAAGTTACATAGAATGTATTTTCCTTTTCCTTCGGTTGCCCCAGGAGAGTCTAGTATCATTTAAAATTCCTGACACGGTCTCCCAGGCCAGAAGACAATTAACGGATGAAAGCTTGAGCATGCACTTTTTATTTCTGCCCTGCTGAAATGCTAAAGGATGGCACAAATCTTCTAAGCTGAATTCTGTTGGCTAATAATTACTATCTCTGAAAGTAGAAATGGGACTACAGTTTGCAATACAGATTAGAGAAACACTTTCTTTAAGCAAGTGTAGCAAATGGATATATATTTTATACATGCATGAAATATATCATATATGTGAGGAAAGGCATTCTCTCAACACAGCCTACATATGTCAAAATTTAAAGGACCACTTTATAAGAAATCAAAACCACTAGATACAGACATGTAAAAAAAGAAACCCCTGAACACTATCAGCCAGAAGAAACACACAGATTGGAAGAAAATACAAGGTTAAGACCTTCTACTTTAAGTAATTTATTCACAGTAGGCAAGTATTTTCAGTATATAAAAAGACTGAATAAATATTTGAATTCCATCTGACAGACCTTTCTTAGTAACATTTTGTACACTTTTCAGCCTAACAAGCAAATTGTTATGCCTTGTTGATAAAAAGATCCCAAGAGCAGCATGGAAAAGCAAGTTACGCAATAGAAAGGTATCTAGACTTCAAGAGTAAAATTTACCTGAATCAATTCAATAAGGACATAAATATTTCAAGAGTGGGTATCTTCTCAGTGAAAGTAGGTATCTTCTAATCAGAACCATAAAAAATTAAGTTTGTTAGATCCTAAGTTGATTATTATATGATTTATAAACATGTTGAAAATACATTGGAATGAATGTGTTTTATATACGAAGCATAGAATTAATTAAGGACTACGAAAGGCCTTTTGTCTCCTGTTAGTATTGTGTAAATCAAATGTATCACCCAAATTTATTCTTCCAATCCAGTATGGTTGGATTTTTTTTTCCTTTTATATCAGCTCATGCTTGATCATCCAGATTGAAATAAATTGTGCAACTTCAGTAGCATTGGAAAGGACTTTCAAGGAGCTTAGAAACATGAATTGGCAGAACTGCATAACCCCTAATAAAATTAAGCTAATAGCAATATGTTCTGAAAAGAACATTCTGGAAAGAATCAGAGGAGGGCAGAAAAATTTGTTAGATAATCCACTACACACACCTGTGAGTTTGAAATTCAGTTTTATAAATTAATTCCCATTGTTCAACAGTAGATGGAGAACAAAAATTAGCCTTTGGGTTCTGTTCTATTCTGCACAGGGAAAGGTCCACAAGCAGCTGATTAATCTTCCTGGCAGCCAGGCTTTTTAGATGCTGCATCCAGCCTCAGGTTTTGAAACAAAGAGTTTAGCATTACTAACTCTTGGTAAAGTCTGACTGAAATGTACTGTGGCTCCTGCAAAAAAATACTACTGATATGTTACTCCTCAAGCAACAAATTATAGCAAATCAGTCTTAGAAGCTTGCCTAGATGTAATTCTTAAGATTTGCTTAAATCTTCTTTAAGTCTTAAGACTTCCCTAAATAGGAAGCTTTCATTCAGCACCTTTAGCAGACCTACTCATATGCAAAAATCTGTTATTAACCATCCAGAGAATACATTATGTATATGTATGTGTACAGTTGCATACAAAAAATGAAATATAGAGGCAAAAGCATAAACTTCAATATATATTTCTTTTTGAATGAAAAGTAACAAAATATAAATAAAATCAAAATCATTCCAAAACTGTTACTACACTGATCTCAAATAACAGGTGTAACTTTAACACACAATTTTTTTTTTGCGTGAAACCAGACATATCATGTATGGCTTGTTATTCTGCTGACTTCTAGAAAATGTTCATTTAGAAGTATATTGGTTAATTTTACTAGAATGGAATTAAAGTATTAATCATTAATGATTTGTCATTTCTATTTGTGAAGGCTCTTTCAGTAAAAGTGAACAGAAGACCAATCTTTTTTTTTTTCACTATTTACAGACTTTAAAAAGCTTTCCAGGTAGGTTAATATTTCATTGCAGCTTGCCTTCCCTCTGTAGGAAACTTAAGGAATAAGTCAGGAAAACACTACTGGCACTGTTTTGCCTCCAGACAATCCTTTTTATTAGGAGTACTTTTCATTTACTAGAGATCCATATACTTCATTGAAACACCTCTACCAATGACAAGCGGGCAGGTGTTGGTAAATCTGGCTAGCTACAGCATGTCAAGAGGTAACAGGATTTCTTTTCTCAATGGAAAGAGAAGAACTACTGTATAGAACTAAGCAAATCCAAGAAAGCAAAGGTGGCTCTTTCCCTGTGTGAAACTAAGCAGCTCAGCACAGATGGGATTTCCATCAGAAAAAAAATGATCCTGTCAAAAGCAATAACCACCTATAAAAATGTTCTAAGGTAATCAAGAAAAAACCATGAAAATTTGAAATAAAAGTGCAGGTAAACTAGTTTTATTTTAACTCTATCCTTTAGAAAGTCCTGTTCACTCTCCCTCATGCTCCGGGAGGCGTTGCAAAGATAGAGGGATGACAACAAATACAGAAAAAAACCACTGTCTTTGGAAACAAAGTTTTTGATACTGTGCAGCAAGGGAGCAGACTACAAACCCCAGTGTGGAGTGACTGGAACTTGGCAAATTTGTTCCAATGCGTAGTATTTGGAATTGTTCTTAACTCTCTGACTACCATAGACTCACAACCATCTGCTAAATGCCACAGGCTAGATAAATTAGACTTTATCAGATAAAGTCTGAAGGGGAGGGAAAACTAAGACTAAGACAAGAAATAAAACAGAGTAGGAGGAGATAATTGGTACTGGAAAGAATGAGGGCAATACACAATTTTTTCCCACTCTTCACTATAAGCAGTAACATCAATGATGCTGACACCAATATATCTCACATTCCTTGTGGGCCTTCTTTAGGACTTCCTTGACCAATAGATTTTCCAGAATCAAGAGATAATGGTCTGTTCAAACATGTCATGACAAACTTTGAAAAACCAGATGCAGGCAAGGAATATGGCTGCTATGGTGAACCTCACTTCATCTATCTCTATCTATCTTAACCAACAAAACACAAACAGGAGAGGTTAGTATGAGAGTCACAGAATGCATGAGTTTGGAAGAGGCCTGGAAGGTGCCTAGAATCCTTGTCTCTGAGGAGAAAGACTCCACAGCATCTCTGGGCAACCTGTGCCAGCAGTCAGTCACCATCACAGTGAAAATGTTTTCTGATGTCCAGAGAGAACCTCCTTTGTTTTAGGGTTTGCCCACCATCTGTCACCAAGCACCACTGGAAAGAGCCTGTCTCCATTCTCTTTGCTCCCTTGTTTCAAGTGTTTATGCACACTGAACCTCCTCTTCTCCAGGATGAACAGCCCCAGTTCTCTCAGCCTGCCCTCACAGGACTGCTGCTTAAGTCCCTTCATCTTATTTATGGTCCTTTGCAAGACTCTATCCAGTATGTCTATGTCTTTCTTGTACTGAGGAACTGAGAAATGGACATAGCAATCCCAGCGTGCCAGAATGACAGAAATTACAGAAGTTATAAATGAGATATAAATGTTTTTGACAGTGAAAAATTCAGCCTATATTTAATGAGTGGACAGGATATTTCCTGTTTTTTCTACTTGTATAGAACTGTGAGGCCTGGGAACACTCTGCCCCTCTGAAAGTTAGCTGGCTGAGTCCCAGCTCCCTTCAGGCACAAGGAGGTACGAGTATTTACCAGTTTCTTCTCTATTCCATAAGACTAAAAACTAGATACATGGACTGAAGGAAGTCTCAGGCCACTTCACCATGGTTCTGAAAAATAGCAAATCACAATCACAAGGTATGAACAGAAGTCAATAGGATTTCAAGCAGTGAGACACAGTTTTAGCCTTTTAAAACTTTTATTCCTTGTGTTGCTCATTTGTTTTTCCCTGAGTATACCCTATAGGCATCACCATTATTGCTTATTTTCCTCATTATATTATTACGGCACATTCAGAACTACCAAGTTATTCATTCTGTCAGCTCGATTTCCACTTCATCGCTATCTTCCTCTTCAAGCCGACTACAGCTTCTCAAAGGTACATTACATTACCCTTTACAAGTCAGTACCTATTGGTTAATCTTGAATTCTAAAAACAAAATATTCCTACATTTAACATCACAAAAAATTCAGAATATACCAACCTTCTTTGGTTTTAAAAGAAAAGCAGGGCTCACTGAGTAACCTGATCAGGACTGAAGATAATTAGTCTGCAGCATCTGATACATCTCCTGTTTATGTGATTGCACGATCCCACCATAGATGAGTTTATGCTCATCCACACATATACAAAGAAAAACAACACCAAATAATTGCTAATTTTTTGAGCTTAGAACACATGCAGCAGGAAACAGCCTAAAGTGAATTTAGAACATGGTTATGTTCCTTTCAAATGGTATTTACACTGGATATACTGACAGGCTCTAAACAATACAGTCAGTGCAGTAAATAATTGGGACACCCATTCCTTTTTGTCTCATCTTTTCAAGTACTGTGTCTATTCTGACTGCATGGTGAATTATAGGTTGCAAACTCAGAATATAACAATAATTGCAATGAAGACTACATCTTCTTTTCTGAGCCATGGCAGGTTGGATTTTTTTTAATTTTCTGTACTGCTTTAAATTATCACACTGAAAGTATTTTATCTGTACAGAAATGATATATATACACAAAACCTTTCCATTTTCATGATGCACTGAGGAATCAGATTTATAACACACTGTCATTTCCATGCCTTGAGGGAGCATTGCACTTTCTTAATTTCTGTAAGGAATGTCATACAGAAAATCATCAAGCCACATTTTGTGTCAAGTCTGCCATTTTTAATTATTAGCAACTAAGTTTAAGAAACTTCTCCTTTAGTTTAACAAGCGCATACCTATCTCGCAGAATTTTTTTTTATGCCACAACTCATAAAATTGTTTAGGCTGATGCTAGTCCCCTGCACTAAATCACCAACTAATCACAGGAGATATTTATCATCTCAAGCTTTTTACATGAGAATTGTCAGACTTAATCACCCTTCTCATATTTTCACTATTTACAGACCATCATTTATCATACATTTCAGCAGTGTGACAACAGTGGACTATTTTCCCCATTTTTCAAGTATGTTAAGACAGACAAAAGCATGGCAAATCATGACAAGAGCTTGAAAATTTAACTCTCTCTGATAACATCCATTTCCACCAAAAAATGGTCCCTAAAAAACCTGTTTGTTTTAATACCACTTTTATCTCAGTTATAGAGATAAGCAGAATTAGCAGGCTAAAGCCTCAATAAATGGAAAGTTACACTTAATTATATAAAATGCATTCTGATTTTTATCATTGGTTAAACTCTGCAGATAGTATGAGAGTGATCTGTTCTAATCAAATGTTTGTAAATTTTTTTTTTTTTTAATAACAATGCTGAAGAAATAGTTCCCAGAAGTCTTCATAATGTGAGTTTGGGGCACATTAATAGAATTTGAAAGGATGACTAACACTGGTAAGGTTAGTGATTTCTGGGGTAACTGTTGAGATGTGTGTGAAATCATACCCCACATTCTTTTTCCACTGCATTGATGAGTAAGAAAACATTTTAAACAGATACCCAGAATGGCACAAATATATGGCCACTGCTTGATTCTGGAGGAAGTTCATCCTGCACTCATGCGCATGAAAGGTTCCATTCTCACACAGTACTGCACAAGAGCAAAAACTAAATTATGTAGGATATCATGTCACTGAAATAACATATGAGTGACAGCTCCCAAGTCTACCAAAGGAAACACTGAAGCATAAATGCTACTTCAGTGTTCACAGAATCACAGAAACTGAGCTGTGAGGGATCCATGCTTGGAGCAACCTGTTCTTTATGAACTGTATCCCATGGAAAAAACGCACACTGGAGCAGTCCTTGAAGAACTGCAGGCCATGGGTAGGACATACACTGGAGCAGTTTGTGCAGCAGAGTATGGAAGTGTGGAATAGGGTGGTAAGGATACCTTAAATGCCTGCCAGGTGGGCACCCAGCCACTTCTCAGCCCCTCTCCTCAGCAGGACTGGGGAAGAAAATAAGATGAACAGGCCTGTAGGTCAAGATAAGGATTAGGAGATCACTTACCACCTATGCAAAACAGACTTGTTTTGGAGAAACTGATCTAGTTGCCAGTTAGAGAAGGATAATGAGAAATAAGAACAAATTTAAAACCACCTCAGCTGCCATTTTTTGCTGGACAAAGTTTAGTCCCAACTCCCTTCTCTCTTCTCCCATAGAGGGTAATGTGGAATGTGGGTTGCAGTCAGTTCACAATACTTTTATCTGTTGCTCCTTTCTTATCCTATTCTTCCCCTGCTCCTGTGTGGGTGTTTCATTTTACTTTATCCCATTACTCTGGACTGATCACAAAAGGGGTGGTTTTTTCTCTTTTTTAATAATCATTTAAAAAAATAAATACAAGACACAGAATTTAAAGTCCATAAAGAAAACTGCCATGCTTAGGTGTATTGTTTGTCCAACTTCTATGCTTTGTTCTGAATTTAAAAAAAAAACTTGACAGTCAGTCTAAAATCATTTCACAAAACATCTGCAGGGTGAAGCAAATTATCTTCTAAATTTAATTAAAAAGTATGACATTCAAAAGAGTAAGTAATTTTAAAAGTAAAATTGATTTGTGTTACATTATTTCAGGTTTTATTGAGTTCAAGTTTTTAATGCAGCTGACTAAACATCTGATAAATATGCAGAGTACTCTAAGGAGATCATTTCTCAGATAATTCAGAACAGATGAAATTAAATTAGAATTAAAAAATGCTAGTATTCACCTAGAATGATTCACGACAAATATTGTATAAAAATACAGTTTTCTCTGGAAGACTTTATTATAACCACAAGTCCAGATTATACAAAATTACAGGAATAAGTATCAATGCTCTTGAAGTACAGTGCAACTTCAGTGACATCTAAGATCATGAATACTAAGATGCTATATTAGCATTGTAGTAATTACAGTTAAAATGGACATTTTCGATTAAGAAAAACATAGGCAAGATAAAAGCCTTGAATTTTTTCTTTAGAAGCAATTCCATTAAAATAATTTCCACATCAAATATGCAGAGATTTTTAATTTCAGGAAGAGAAAACTTTTTCTCTTACTTTTCCAGAAAATAATTCTAGTGTCAACCTTGCATTTTATTGTAAATACACTATAAGACTTGAGCTATTGTTGTGATACATTTGCTAATGAAATGTTGGAGCATTCACATATACCAGCAGCTCTGGGACTAAACACAGTGAGCTGAGATATCCTGCTGAAATAATCTTCAGCACTGTATCCTCTACCCACAACAAATCCAGGTCTCAGCAGATGCTCCCAATGCTGATTACAGGGGTTTACATGAATTAATCGTAGAAAGTCAACATAAAATTTTGAACACTTCTCTAATGTATGGAAGACCACATTAACAATTTACTCTACTAAGTAACAACATGGACACCCCAATATGTTCTGTGCCAACAACTGGGATATCCAGGCCTGAGAAACTGAGAGTGCATTAGCGACCCAGTCAAATAAAGTAAATGGAGATTCTCTGAAGGTGCATTCTCCTTTCTCCTGACTCTGAGGCTGTACAAACAGTTTGAATTTCAAGCTTATGGTCTGTTTCCATGTTTCCACTGAATTTCTTTTGTATATTGACTTCCTGACTACTCTCATCATGAAATGGCCATATTTTCAAATTCCTCTGTCCTGGACTCCAACTACAATCCTCATAAACAAATCTTAATCATTACAGTATGGTTAGACTGTCCCATTACACTGCCTACTCTGGTTTATCCATAGTGGATTCTCATGGCAATACAAAAGAAGAAAGACCCATTTTCTCAGAAATGGAATAACGAGACTACATACAGGTTTTCCATCTGTGCTAACAGCTCTAGGAGGCGCACATTAATGCCTCTCTTCCCTCCCATCACCAGTCAAAAGTCCAATGATGGTAAGCCATACCACCACAAGGTAAATAAGCAAAATTCTCACTGTTTTACTGTGCCATGGAGATATTGCAAATCTGTTCCAAGTCACAACCATAACTTGCTTCCAATGACATCGAGATGATCTGCAAATCTTAGCACCTGTTATCGAAGTCACCAACAACGTGTGTAACGAATTACATGAAAAAATACAGCTCTCTTGAGACATTATTACAAGAACAAGTGGCACTACCTACAGAGGAAGAACCAAAGTTCTTAAAGGGTTGAGAAAATATTGTCGTTTGACTGCAAAACCAATCGATAGTTGTGTACTGCAGGTAGAGTCTTATCCTGGGTGACTGGCAGTGCCATGGCACAAAAAAAGTCTGACTATACCTGTAAATAAAGTTCCTCGCCTTATCTGCATTATTCCCTTCTTTCTAAGAAGAAACATAGATACAGTAGGAGCTGGCAAACATCCTCCATACAAATATTATACAAATATAAGGAAATATTTTAGTAAGATGACAACTGAAGCAAGCAGAAACACTCTTAAGATCTCACAGTCACTCTGCATAGCTTTTAAATGTCTGTCCCTAAGTGAATTATGTAACACAGATGTTGAAGTGAATTGCAACTCTCAGTCCATAGTGATGAGATTCACAAAAAACTTAGACTGTCTGCTTTTTGCTTCCTGATCATTATGGATATAATAAATAGCAGATGTTCCTCAAACTATTAAAAAACCCATATACCCCTGAAAACTTAGCCAGCACATCATATTACATTTCCTGAATCCCCCACAAGATTTATTTCTAGATGTTCTATTTTTACTTCATCAACTGAAATTCAAAAGAACAAGGGCAGTGACCATAAAAACAACTTCAAGGTGATAAGGTTACTGAAAGCAAGCTTCAGAGTATATTATTCACCTCACCATGTACAAAGAACTAAATCCTTCCAATTGCAAAGACTTGATGTAATCTACTCATGATGCATATGAGAAGAATTTGCAAGCTTGAAAGAAGTAGGATTGTTTCTGTAACAAGCTCAACCAATCTGAAAAATAGTATATGAAGCTTTTGAGTAAGCTGTAATACTTAGAGAAGAAATCATTACATTAGATTACTTCAATAGGTGTTTTATGATCTTGCTTAACTTACAACTCTTAGAAACTTTTTTATAAGTCATCAGAAGAGACCTCTTTTTCCTTAATTTTAAAACTAATGTCAAGAGTATCTCAACTGAACATATTTTCTGCCTTAGGTAAATTATTTTTTTTTACTGCCCCATACAAGCTTTTTAGATGCATACATCCAAAACAAAAAAGAGCTCTAATCAAAACACAGAAATAACAGTCCTCACAAATTCTTGCATTTGCTGAAGAATCACAGCACCAAAAATTCTTAGCAAGTGCCTGCCAAGCAGAGCTCTTACACTCTGAAAATTTCAGTTATTTAACAAGAAATGTAATGATCACAGGATTAACGCTAACACCATGTCACATGAAAGAAAGGACTGTAAGTG
>VWZV01010935.1:588323-599919 GCA_013397155.1 Irena cyanogastra | reverse complement strand
CCATAGAATTTGGATGGCATAAATTTGTGTAAGATGGCCAGTCTGCGTGAATTCAACTCTGAATTAACTTCTGAGCAGTAAACTATCTCACATTTAGCTCCATATCCAAATATATTGCTCAGTATTTTTAAACCTGAATCTTCAAGAAACAGCAGAAGCTAAATGATTTTTAGAGCTTACCAATCATCTGAAGGAATACTATAATCCTCAGGCTCAGGGCAATGACTGCACAAGAAGCAAGGGAGAAACAGAACAGGGAGAGTAGAAAGAATCACAAATGCTAAAAAACTGGATCATGTGTTAAAAAAGTAGTTAGTTAATAAAACAAAATTACCAAAAAAAACCCCTGCTTTGCAACTATTTTGCTAGTGCCTAGATTGCAAAGAAAATCGGAAAAATAAGATCTTTCTACTGAGATTTCATACACTACAACAAACCAAGTTTTTGCAAGTCTTCTTCAGGCTTTTGTTTGTAACAACATTAAACAGTGTAAACAATGGTAAAACCATGCATATTGAAGTTGCCTTACAGCAGAAAGCCTGTGGTATCCCAACTTTATTTTTGTTTCTCTTTGCAAAAAGATACGTCCTGACAGAAGTGAACCTGTCCCTTATAAGTAACATTTTAAAGTCACAAAAAGCTGACTGAGTTGTAGATATTCTCAGGTGTAAGTTTATTTTAACTACAGCATGAGTATACATTGGACAGGCAGAGGCACACAGATGAATATATAAAAATACCTACCCATATGCAATTCCTGCTACTGTACACTTCTTAAATTGCATGACATTGCATGTCAGGGTGCCAGTTTTGTCAGAAAATATGTATTTGACCTAAATGAATGATAAAATCCATTATACATAAACACTCAGCAGTTAGTGACATATCTAGTACAACTCATGGCAATCAACACAAGAAATAGTTTTACCTTTTTTTTTTGCAGAATCTTTTATGCAATTTTCAGTTTATAGAAAGAAAGCCAACAACAAAAACAATACATAAACATGGCAGATGCACAGCCTTCATACCCACTTCCAAAGAAATCAGTCAACTGAGATGTCAGGACACTTAAGCTTTCTTCAGTGCACAGCGGTGTAATTAACCATCCCTCACTCTACATTTTGTTGAAGCGCAAGAAACTTGTGAAGACCAATGACTTGGCCAGTAGAACATTAAACTTCAGACAGAAAGCAATATGGCAAGAAAAGTGCATTTCTAAACCAATCTTTTTGACATAGAAATATCTTCTTAAAGCCAAAATGTTAGGAAGAGCACAACAGCTCAGAAATCCAAATCACAGGAAAAGGAGAAATACATTCCTTTCTACCTACTCTAGATCTCCTATTCCCCTGGCATTATAAATCCTTCTGTTCCAGAAACTACTAGGTAAAGCATTTTAAAATTCAAAGCCGAAGTACATGAACCTGTGATATTTTTAAGTTTTGTTTGAACCCAATGTTATGAAAAAGGTTAATATATGAAGAAATGAGGTCATCTGTGATGAACCAAAAGTTCTATGAGTCACAGGTAAACTTCAATTCATTAAAATTTACTTCTAATTAAAAAAAAGTCCAAGGATTCTTAATTAGGAATTAATTACATTATACCTGGGACTAATAAAGCTATATATTAGTAAAAATGTTTCTGAGGAACTATGCCTTAGCCAAATCAGTAGTTAGAAGGAATCTTTCTGTGTCAGGTTTATGCTGTAAATTGTATAATTTTTTTTGTGTGTGGGCACAATGGGAAAGTGGGAACTGCAGCTAAAAAAAGTCAACCTTTTTTCCCCCAACACCAAAGTTCTGCCTTTCTTAAAACCTGAAGATCTCTTGGGGGAAATCTCTTCATTATGTGCACCCCTCATGTACTTCAAAGAAGAAACCTGCTCTTTTTAGTAGAGTCCTTTGGTCTCCGTAGAAAAATCTGTTCAAATTAAGAATCTGTTGAAAAAATGAAAGTGGAGATCCCAAGAAGCCTGACTAGTTCTTGGTGGTGAAGGAGAATTTGATGAGAATCCTAAGAAATTAAGACAAAAACTACTGAAGTCAAAAGGAAAGAATGTGTCTTGGAATATGAATAACAAACTAGCTGCAGAGATAGAAAAAACAGATAGTGTAAAATGAAACAGAAGGAAAGCTAAGATCCAACAAAGACTCTTTTCCCCTAGAGGAGCTTGTACTCCCTTTCAAAGACAGAAGAAGAACAGAATCTTCTGCACACACATGTTAAACTCAGCAGGCAAAGGCTCTGTACCCCTCTATGTAGATCAGTCATAGAACATGTTGACCTTCAGCCAGTTTTTCCAAAAGGCACATGTCTTATGTATTAGTCCCTAGGATTGCTTTACCAAAACTAAAGCTATTATTTATTGGTTTTGGAAAACTAGAGACAACTTTTACATTCCCATGCAATAAATTAAAGAATTAGTTATGAGAACTTCTAGGTTAGGAAATGCAAGAACATGCATTCTTGTGTTCATAATGCAATTCAATTAAATGAGCATGTAATTTATTTTCCACAGCAAGAATTGCTCACCACCAGTGTACCAAAAAGTTCAGCACATTTTTAAAGCCAGACTGTAAATCCAATTGACTGAAAGGACAAATATCAGGTGTAGTTCTTCTATAACCACACTCTCTGCCCCTGGAACTTAGTACTAAGTCATGATTCCTAATTACGAACAACATATAACAAGTGATGTCTTGTGAAAAGTTGAACTGATTTTACAGTATTAAAAGAGAACTCCAAACTACAAAGAATTAAGCCAAAATTTCCAGGGCTTAATTCAGCCCCCATTCCATTCACAGCTTCCAGTCTTTAGTGGCAAGAAAAGCTGACACATATAGAACTGTGGTTCAACCCTAAGATACTCACTGTCACTTTTGAGGAATGCAGAGCATGTGAAAAAAAATGACATACTGAAGACACACATTATTGTAAGTGTATAAACTGAGACTAAACTTTGCGCCACAGACAGCCTTAATGCTCAGAACTCCTTTGATTTTGTAACTTTATTGATACACTTCGATCTTCTGTGATTACCATATGTACATTGATACAGAGCTTGATCATGTAATATTGGTTTTAATTCACTGATACTGCAAAGTGTTTTTAAAAATATCTGACAAAACAAAGAGAATAGGAATAAGCAAATACTAAGGCAAGAGTGTATTTTTTAAATAAATCCTCATATGAATAATTTCAATACAGAGTTAGAATCAGTAACTCTTTTATCTACCTGTCCAAGTTCTTCATTGAGATTGGAAGTACGAGCCATCGCAGCAGTGTCTGTAGGTTCATAGTGCATGTCTATGTCCTAGAGATAAAAAAAGTACACATATTTAAAAATCAGTCTTCCAGAACTTCTCACAAAAAATCTAGCACATAAACAGAAAAGTTAAGAGTAGAAGAAACAACCACACATTAATAGATCTACCTAAGATTGTTTCAACATGGGAAGCCACAGACACTACCAGATCACTTCCAAGAGTCCTCAGAAGAAGTAAGATTTTCTCATGGGTGATTTTGCTCAGATTATTTCTAGTGATCTGTGTTATTGAAAAACTGTTGACCTACACGTTTAAAATGACATTAGCAACAAGCAGAAACGACTCTTAGGGAGAAGTCAGTCTTACCTACTTCTATTGTATGCACAATCAATCATTTCTAAATAGCAAGATAAATATATCTTGAGATAAAAACATGAAGATAAATTTGAGAGTACACAATAAACATAAGATACAATTCATATAGTGTGAGTTCTTTTCCTCTTACTTGTTAAATAAACATCAGAGTTTGCTTTTAAATACAGTAAAAGATTAAAACATTGTCAAACATGGTAAGGTAGTGCAATAGATTGCAGACGATCAACTTCTCCATACAAATATAATCTACACACATAGAGAAATATTATTTAAGATAAATGTCCAGAGTCCCAGATTAGGATAAATTAAAGGCAACTAATCCCTCATAATGAGAAATTGGGGCAGAAATAGAAGTTAAAACTGCTTTTCTGATTTCTTGTATCAACAGTGGCAATCTACACATCAAGATGGGTCTTTCTTGAATATTTATTTTAAAATACAGACAATTAAGGAAGAATTTCATTGCATTCTCCAATTTGTTAATTGTTACAGATATATTTTTTAATTAGTGCCTATGAGATACATAATCGCATGACATTAGAATATATGTATATAAATATATATTTTGTTAAACTGAGACATGTATGGGCCACACTCCCTGAGAGGCACATTCCTGCAAGGGAGGTGTAGTGCTTGCAACATTGATCAAGTTCCAGGAAGGCATTTCCAATTCTAAAGATATGGCCGGACAGGAGATGGGCTGTCATCAATGAAGGTCCACCCAGCCATCATCACCTTGATAAAATATCTGATGGAGATATGCACCATGACCGGAACATCAGCACCTTTCCTGGACTCAGATAAAATTTATCAATATTCATCACTTCCCCAGAACAGTATTCGCTGGGACAGAGCGAAACGAAAAATTGAATATCTAAAGACAGTGAGACTCTGAATATCAGTTTGGCCCGGTAATAATTGGGCGAAATAAACTGTATATAAACAGAGTTGATCTGGCACTCTCGAGGTCAGGTCACTGTTCACCCACCTATCGATAACCCGGGCTCGAAAGCTGACAACCTGCATTGTGTCTCTTTTCTATAATTCTTACCAAATTTATTGTCAAATAAATCTATTTTTTATTTGATTGGAAAAATTGGCTCTGCGCATTTATAACATTAATGGTTTGTTTTACAGCACAAAAAAGACTTTAAGAAATTGAAATCAGCTGACTGGTCACAAAAGTATTTAACTTTTAAAATAAAGCATATGCTTCACATGCTACTTCACATGCATTCTTATCTGTATCTCCATAACATATCTCACACATACGAATCTATTTCACATATTTGATCAAGAAGTCAGACTAAAGTGTTCAGAATGGTATCATAAATTTACATTCGGAAAAAAACGGAAAAAAGAAAAGCATGTTTACATGGCTTTAAGGAAAATTGCTTACTCCCACCTCAGAGTAAACCCTTCACTTTCCCCACTAATTCATTAAGAAAAAAAAATTAAAGGATGTCAAAACTATCTTTATATATTTCATAAGGGATAATACTAGTAGACATTCCTTTGTACAATAAACCCCACTCGATTAAACTAGGGTTGTGCTTGGGAAAAAAAAAAAAAAAAAAGAGCAAAACGCCAAAGCAAAATGCCAAAGTCTTGGAAGAAAATATCAAACTGGACAAAACTTCCTAGCACTGCAAAACACATTCTTCTGATCATTCTGAATGAAACTGATACCTGAATATCAATAATGAGAAAGTAAAAAGCAGAAAAACACTGTCAAGAGACTGAAATGTTATAGTTCATGGCTTAAACATTGATGCGAAAAGCTGCACCACCAAAGCCCACCTTGAATGGGCCCCCTGAATGGAACCTTCAACTGTGAGTTAAGCTGCCTAAGAGAACTTGAGATAAGAAAAAGCTACGCTTTTGTTCAATCATCTCAGGTCTGGAAAGAAACAGATAAGGCTGGGAGACCATCCATGGGAAGGACAAGCCCAGCAGCTGTCCTGAAAATCATCCCTCCCTACCTTCGGGCTGGGGGAGGCCATAGCTCTCAATCTTATCTCCTGCTGCCAGGCTCGCACAGGCCCTCTCCCACCCCAAGGGTGGAGGAGGAGGAGTGCCTTGAGTGTGTGGTGCAGCCTCTGGTCAGAGGTAGTGAACACCCTCTGTCACACAAACTGGCTCAGCTGTGAAACAGTCACCCATCACCCCAGGAAAGCCACAGCCACAGGACATTCACATGAGGGGCAACTGAGGGGGTGTCAGAAACAAAAACCCCTCAAGTGTTCCCCAAACTCATTCCTGAGTCCTTGCCTCAGAGCACTGCACGTGATGCAAAATGATGCAACTGACCCAGAGTCTTGCCAGAGACAGGGTCAAACTTGCCCTGGATGTTTCCAGATGGCCCAAACCAGGCTGGTTAATTAAATATTAATCCATTGAATTCTATGCCTTTTGGAGGGGAACCCTCACTACCAAGAAGACCAGATGGAGAGGACTGATGACACATAGCTGGGACCCACAGAGGGTGATATATTTCTACTTAATCTGTCTCTCTCATTTGTTCTGTCCCCCCACCCCCTTTTCCTATTTCCTTCTTTCTCTTTCATTTACCGTTAAATAAAACATATCAGTTTTTTGGTATCAGCATTTAAATTCATTTGGCTTTAATCATGTTTTTGGGAATATTTGAATCTGAAGTTTCTATCTGCAATCCACAGAAGGCTCACTATGCTCCTCTACAATTAATGGATCACAACAAACATGCCCCAAAAAGCAATCTGGTGCAGCTATAAGAACATTAAATGAAATATTTTATTATTACCTCCTCAGATTCCACTAATAATAAATAAACAGCATTTAGAAGAAGTCTGGAAAGAAGTATACAAAAACAAGCAATCCATCATTTCACATACTTGTGAACTTAATTTTAGAAATCAGTATTATAAAAATAATATTTACCCAATTTATGAAATATGCCTGGATAAACTTAACGACTTCAAGTGTAACCAACAAGCTGATTGGAATAAGATTATTGAAGAGAATGATAAAAGTCAAGAAATTCAATCCAAAGTTGCTTGCTCCACCATCTGCCAAAAAATAAAGTAATCAAATAAATATTTGAGACCGTAGTTGTAAGTATATACATATGTAGCGTATTCAAAATATCGCATTAGCAGTGGATTTTTAAAGCGTTCTAAGAAGAATCCTTGTAATTAATTACAGTATCACTTGCATATAGGTAAGACCTTCCTCACAGTTATGGATCTCTATTATAATAGCAGAGTTCAAATTCAGCGATCTTTGCAATCATCTCCAATTTCTGAAGAGCAAACTTACCAGCCATTCCCTCTTTTTCTACATTTTAAGACCAAAATCTGAGAATATCCATATAAGCAACCAAGTTCTAAACTCAAAATACTATAGTTTTATATTTTGAAAGGGGAAATATATAGTGAAATGAATTTTTTTTCCATCCTCCTTCATACAATCATATACTCTCCCTCAACAGAGCAAAATGCTATGAAATAGGTAAACTCGCATCCCATGAAAGAAAGATGCGAAAATAGAGTTTAATGAAAGTTCTAAACTACTGGAAATGTGAATATTAACATATAAAACAAGTAGTTTTGTACTACTTTTTCCTTTAAAGTTTTAGGTTTTTCTTTTAAAGATAACTCTAGCAGTAAGCACCTCAGAGAGGATGAGAATGGGAAAGTCTGATGTGCAGTACAACAAAAGGGCAAAAGATGGAGCCTGTCTAGCTGTATTTAAGGTATCTCAAAGAAAATCAGCCTCACATAGGTTTCCACTGTCTGTCCAATGTGGATTTGGTTGTTACTCTAAGATCCGGGAAAGAATATTTCATTAATATCAATTCCAGCATCAAATGATGTACTTGCCTAAAAGATCAGGGAGTTAAAAATTAAAAAACTAAGGGGAAAGTGGGATAAAATGCATTTACATATAAATTACAATGCTTCTTATGTATCTGGTATCAGAACAACTACATGCTGAATACAATCTTAAAGGACATACCTTACAAAACCCAAAACAATTTCATTTAATCATGGGACATATATCAGAAAGTAAACTGACATGGATAATCAGTTTAGAATATACAAACCAAAATATCAACGGCCACTATTTCATGTTTCTTTTTTCAAGACTAACAACAATTTATGAACTGCTTCACTACTGTGCTGACCATGTAACAGCCACCATATTCTTAAAACTTTTATATTTCCCACAAAAGAAAAAAAAAAAATGCACAGATGAAGTGCATCTAATGCCCTTCTTTGATATTACCTAAAATTGCCAATATTCTATGAACTAGTTCACTTTTTCTTACCTCACTAGGAAAACATGAAAGTTAAGTTGCTTAATAAAAAAAAAAAAGTTTCTTTCTCAGCATCAAAAAGAAGGGAAGCAGAGTTCATCATAAATGCAGACACAGAAACTTTAAGAGTGCCTTCAACTCAGAACGTCAAGATTTTTCTTTTAGAACTTACCAAAACCCCAAAACCCCTTATTTGCTGACTACATTTAGAAGCTTTGTATTCAGGAGCGTTGTTTCAGTTCTGGTTCTGCCTAAGTAAAAAGGGCCCTAAGAAATTCTGAAAACATGAATAATTTATTTCAAAGTATATTCATGAAAACTTCTTTTAAATCTTGTTTCCTCATAGAGGGTCAAGACTCTGTCAGTATGTTGCATGCTGCTGTGAAAACCTGTGTAACATCACGCTGCCCAACATCCACCTTACGTACAGTTGCCCAGTATATATTAGATGAGAACTCTCGTGCCTCTTTTATCTTCTTTAGGAGGAGCCTATTAAGTTCTGGTATTAATTAGTTAAAGCCCTATACAGTAAAAATTATAAAGCCACAGCATCACTTCTTAAGACGAGCATGTTTAAAAATTCAGAAAAGTCACTGCAGCTTTAAATGTAATCTGTTGGTAACAGCTCGAAGAGGCTTCAGTCTGATGTCTAGGAAGCTGACTGTTTACGCCAGTGGAAGGCTGATGCAGACCTTGCTGAGCTGCAGAGATGGAATGCCTGAAAAAAGTAGATACAAACAAATAATCTCACCCTTCCTGAACTTAGCAAGAGCTCAGATGGCACAGTAAGGCAAATTTTATACTTGCTGTGATATACCTAGCCTAATGACTTTAGTCAACAAAGAAGAAAGATTGACAAAAAACCACACTGTGCAAGGGAAGGTAATTACTCTCCTTTCCAAATATGAAAGGCAACCAAATAATAAAATATTAATACAGTATTTTAGATCTTACAATTTAGATCAAGATACCAGTCTCTTCCAGTATGCCTTCGGTTCCATATAGCTGAACCAATAGAGCAGATCAAAGACATGGCAATAAGGATGCAGAACAAAATCAAAATCTGAATATTCGTAATTCGTTCCACATTAGACATTTTAAGAGGAGGACTTGTTGAATTCTGCAAAGGACAAAAACCAACAGTGGCTATTAAATATTAGATGAGGCAAAATGGTTCTTGCTTTTCAAATTACATTTTACTGTACCCTTTTCTAAATATTCTCCCAAATACATCATCACCATAAATGCCCTAGCTCTTTTACTTAAAAAACCCCCAAAACCAGAAGCTTATAAATCTATGAATTGGAGCTTTAGAATTTTGTCACAAGAAGTTTAAATAATCACACAGAACACTGGTAACACCAATAGTTAACAGTAAACATTAAAAATGAATGTGCATATACCTTGTCAATGCAATAGAAAACAGCTGCTAATACAGACACACTTTTTCAAGTAACTATTTTACAAATTAGAAAAGCAATAAATAAAGCATGAATGACCAATCTGAAATTATTTTTTCTCAAAAGGTGCATCTCAATTCTGATACTTCAAAACACATTAGGCAAAGTAATTTCAGTCTCTTCGCTCCTCATTTTGTTTTCTGACAAGAAGGATTACCTTTGTACTTGAAAGAAAGCCCCACAAGAGGACAGTTTTAGGAGCAGTCAAAAATAAAAAAAGACAAACTATGACAACAGAACTTGCTAATAAAGAGTTTTCAAAGCACAAGTTACAAGATAGAATCAATGAATATGCTTATTAGTGGAAAAACTACTTTGGGACAAAATGATTAAAATAACAAGAAATTGCGTTATTTTTATTGCTTTTAATTCATATGAAAGATGTTCTATTACTGACATTTTAGCACTATAATGAATCAAGCCATGTTTCTGTACCATGGAATGGTAAATTAAGGTAATAAAACAGGTCAGACAAAATCCAAGTGACAAACCTGCATAAGTTTTGTGTCATGTCCAGTATAAACAACTATCCCATGAACCCACTGAGTATTTCTCAACTGAGCTCCTCGTAGAAGAATCTGATCAGATCCCAGTGGAACAGTACTAGAAGTAAGAAGTTTTACATTTTAACACTAAACCAGTCAATTTCAATGAATAAACATAATCAACAGTTGTTAAAACTAATTTCTCAAAATTTACATGATTATTGTTAATAGGTTAGGAACCTAATTTTCACAGTTAACTTCTTGGGAGTTTTGACAGAGGAAACTTGACAGATAAAAACCAGGCCAAAAATCTAAGGTTTCAGAAGTATTACTTAAACTTAATTTTTTTATGGGCTACTAATTTAGATATGGTACTACTAACCAAGCATACCGCAAGTAAAAATGTCTAATTCTCCTGTGATTTATGATTATCAATTTTTCTCCTGAATTATCTCTTACAAAATCGATTTTCAAAGCAATTTTCAAATGAAATAATTTTGTGAACTCTGAACTTAGTCTACACTTCTAGCGAAATAACCATCCTTTATGAACAGAGTTATTTAACATTCACAATAATATTTCATGCGCCTTCTTTAAACTGCCAAATCAGGTGTATTTTGCTCTGTTGCTCGTGTGTAGCAAACGACCAACACACCCTCAAAAAACATAGGAAACATTTAATTCTCTTAAATTCAGAAAATATCTTTATAAATATAACGTATGTCAAGTTTTTCCTAACTCTTTTCCATGGACAAACATGCCCTATTTTGGTATTTTTCTTTCTATAAATACCAGCTGGCAGTTCACACTTGTCAAAAGTGCTCTAGTGTTTGGAATTCTTACCTAAAACTACTATCTTCCCTTGTTTGAAAGCAACACATTATTAAGATCACAAATTAACTGATTAAGAACAGCAGCTGTATCTCTGATATATAAAATATAAAGCATCTGAAAAAGTCATGATATTAGTAACATTTTGGGTACCTTGAAGAGCATAGTCAGGGTATGGAAAGCTCAGATCTGCCAGGTGTCATGTGAGAAATACTCAACATTATGATCACACTCTGCTCTAATAAAGTGATTGTGCCATGACTTGACAGACATCTCAAGTGTCTTATTTCCCAGCCTCAGCCTTCTTAAAACTGATTCAACACATCCCATTTCTCTTGCATTTTATATAACTACTGACTGTAACCAACATGTTTTGGTTGTATTCAGTAAAGGATGTTCTCAATGGGGGAAGATGCTTTTAGAATACTTTCCTGGCAGAGGGTATATTAAAAGCTAGTAATTTCTGAGACACATGTGAAAACTTACACAACAAAATGTTTTTGTTAACAAGTATACTTCACTCTTATCCAAAATTTTGAGAGTGTCTTCAGGAAAACATATACTTTAGGCCTGGATAACCAGTATTTGACCTTGTTTTGCACAATCCCCTCACCATTCACCAAGCCACTGTACTCTTAGGTTCATATAAACCAGGCTAAAGACATTTTCTCCTTTCTCCAGCTAATTGTCTTCATGGACTAAAACCAAGCTGACATGCTTCTGTATACTCATAAGCATAATGAAGTGCTGTGCACTTTGGTGATAAGGGTTAGCTCACTCAAAGGTTGAGGATAGCAAGAAATCTTTTGCCTCTTTTAGTTCACAGATTTAGTGAAAAGGCAAAACACCTGTAATGGTGTTCTGTCTCCTTGAACAAGG
>VWZV01010935.1:565037-588302 GCA_013397155.1 Irena cyanogastra | reverse complement strand
GTTGGTTTTTTTTTTTTTTTTTGGAGTTGCTCTCCCATGAAGGGTAAAAGAAAAGACTGCAAAGGTCAACAAGATACAACATTTATGGCACTCCACACTAAGTGAAAGAAGAGGGAGACACATTTTCACTATCCTCTATTGCTTTTGCAAGTATGTTAATATGGTAATGAATAATGTGTAAATCACAACTGCTGGACCTACATAGTGTGGTAGGAAGGTCTAAAGATCTGGATAAATAAATATCAATTAGAAGAATTTGCACTCCCTCTGTTATGGGCAGAAAAAGAACATATCCCTGATTTTTCAGGTTGTAGTAAGGGCAAGATCCAAAAAGAGTTACTTACCTGTAATTCTTTTTCACTGAAGGTAAATACTATATTAGAGCCACACTTTTGGAACTATCCTACTGCACAGGAACTACAGGCAAAATATTTCAAAACACAATTTCTCAAATGAAAAATTTCTTGACCAGCAGATGGCGACCTCTTACACATTCTCGAGGCATAACAGCCATTGTCACATTCAGTATTTATTTTTTAATAAAATTTTAAAAATTAAATTAAAAAGGAAAGTATATCTTTCCTTCTAGCCAGGGAGGAAGAATGAATGTGTGGATCCGTTATAACTATTACCTTCAGAGAAGAATTACAGGTAAGTGTTTTTCTCTTCTTTATGACAAGTACAGTGGAATTATAATAGATCCACACTCTTGTGACTGAAAAATCCCAGAATGCATCTGTAAGAAATCAGTAAATAAAAAAATGGAATATTAAGGTGAAAAAAAAGAGGTATTTAGTAATTAGTTAGTTCTATATGTATCAGTCTAAAACCACAAGCATGAACAGTATTGGATATGGAGAAATAAATACCTACCAAATAAATAAGAAATACTGTAATTCTTTGGGAATGAAGGATCCAGCAATTCTGGATCTAGCAATAAATCTTCTGTGAATCCACAGAGGACCCTGGATATCAGTATTTGGCAAGCATTTCAGTATTTTAAGAATTTTTTTAAGCAGTTGTACAAGCATGCGTGTTGTAAGCGCACATTTTCTATTTTTAAAGGAACATGTTTTCAGTTCAATGTAAACTAAGGTATTAAATGTTTTTCAGCTACCAAATTAGAAGAATTTGAGGTATACAGCAATGGACACTGCTCCACTCCACACTTAGACAAACAGAAGAAAAGATAAAAAAAAAAAAGACAAAAATTATTTCTATTCAGCTTCTGTAACAAATGACATGCCTAAGAAGTGAGTTACTAGGTACATACTCCAGAACTGTCAGAATTTGATTAGCAGTCAAATAGGAAACCAATAATACCTAATGCTTTCTGAAGGACAACTAGTAAAACAACTCAAGTTGCAGACATTAGAAGTAAGGTTTTATGCTTCTAGTTTTTCAAAAGAGTGAACTCTAGCAGAGAATACATGAAAAAAGATTTACTATTCATATTTTTACTTCAGTAGTTTAAGAATACATAGCTGTCTACTCTTAGACTGAATCTCCCAAGATCTTCTTCCTTGGTATTTACGTACCCATGCCCATCCAGTCTGATGTTTCCAACAAAGTCATAGAGATGTCGGTTCGGGCTCTCACACTCAATTCTGCCAGAGAGTTGCATCAAGCTTTCTGTGTCCTTGATCTCTGATGTGAGTGGCAAACCCTGTAAACAAAATGCATTTGTCATGACATTTAAAAACACCATCCAACAACAAATCTACATATTATAAATCTAATAGCAAGACCAGAAAACAATCATCCCCATGGGAGCAAAATGGATCAGCTACACTTTACTGTCGCAACTGGGTGCTACAGTGAAAAAGTCACCTTGGCATCTGAAAATACCATGACCAAGACTGGGTCATAATCCATCACAACTCAGCAAGAATGTCTCTGCATAGTGACAGCACACTCAGTCAAAATCTGCTATTCCCGACCTGTCCTTGAAGGCAATACTGGCCCCATCAGCTGCTTTCTGCAGGGCTTCTGCCCCATCATCTGTTCTCTAGAAACAAAGCCAATACCCAAACCACTTATGTTTCTACCTATTCTCCCAAAGAATAACACTAAAACAAAGCACAAAGAGCCACTTAGGAGTAACCACTCATTCCTCCATGTTTATGATGCCAATAATCCACAGCTTTTTATTCAAACCACTATAATTTCAGAGTCTTCTAGAGCATCCATTAATGTAATATGTTTTTATAAGCATTAATAGACGAAAATAATATTAGCAATATTCCCAAGAATGAAATTCCTACCTGTCGAATTTTTAAGTTTGTCTCACCATCTAAGTTAGATGTTTCAATGTAGCACATGGCTTGTGGTTCGCTATTAAGAGAAAAAAAGTCCTGAATTCAAAATTGTAACGGCAAAATCTATAAACTTCCTGTAATCTTGTCATACTTATTTATGCAAACAGGTTTGTCTTATCAAATCTTCAAAACCAGAATAATTTACAGCCAAATCTATAAAAACTAACAGTACTTTACATTTTCAGAGAAGTTTGCCAAGCCTATTTTCTTAAATGAAACATTGATAAAAGCACTGTACACAGCAAAGGTGTTCTATCTTTACACATGAGATTATGATTTGGGCACAGCATAGTGCATTTGTAGTGCTTACTAGAGCAGGCAGCAGGAGTTTAAGATACAAAAGTTTCCTTGCAAAAGGTTTTCTTACAAAAGGAGTCTAAATTATGGATAACATAATATTGTTTTTTGAAATATATCCTCCTTCTGCCATTTCAAAAGCTTTTTTATAAAACAAAAGTTTTAAGTTCACGCAGAATAGTACTACTTGAATGTATCATCTATGTGACAGACACCAAGAAATTTCTAAATTACTCCAGTCAGCTCCCATTTTCTGAGTGTGAGGACAGAACACCTACTATTTAAGACAGAAAGTAGTTTTGATTCTGGAAAGAATCAAATAAGTCATAAAATCCCCTTAACACTCAAAACAATAGAGGTTTACTCTCTAAACCACTTTAATGCTTCTAGTGTTTTCCTTCCTTCTAGCATGAAATTCAAGCATCAATGATTTTAAAAATTTCCTTTATTAATGCAACAGTGGCTACAGATAAGTGACTTAATTTTAGATTACTTGCAGGAAAATGCTAAGTAGGTTATTTTAACACAATTTTGTAGTGTACGAGCATTAAAATCTGAAAAATTATAATAAGGTACATTCAGGCTACTGTTTCATTCTTGGCAAACTTCTCTAAAAATATAAATAACTTTTATTTAGCCTGCTTGCATGGAACCACCTGTGTAAGACAATTTTCACAATTCTAACATTTTTATTAGTTAACAATTAAAACCAAACAATATTTTTGTAAAGCACTTTTAAAACAAACTAAGGCAGCAAAGACATTTCAAGTGAGACACATGCTTAATTGCAAGAACTGTAGCAGATTACAGTGACCTCCAAGTCAAGTTACAGCTAGATCAAGGCAGGCCCATTGATTGGTTAGGGGAAAAACAAAGTGTAGTAAGAGTGCAGACAATAGCATAAAGCTGACATGTCCAAGAAACATGCATTTTGTCACAATACACAGGAACAATGCTGCTTTTGCCACCACATGCAGCAGAGATTGTGCAACATCCAAGTTTGTGCAGAGGGTCCTCTACCAGTTCAACCAACGTTAAACTACATTCTTTGCTGAAAATAGCAAGTTGGTAGAAACATGTATATTCCTCTTAAACATATATTTAACCTGGTGTTTAACTGTGTTTATTCAATGACAACTTGTTTGATAAAATTTCATGGGGCTAGTGTGAAAACCAAGAGGAGTGAAACAATTTCAACTTGAAGTGTTATTGTGCATTTTCACTTTTATGATCTGTACTTGATAAAAGAACCCTTTCTAATTTTACAAAGATGTAGGTTTTGTTGGAGAAAGGTGAACAGCAAAGCAAAGATTATCAACATGGCAGTATTACTGATATTTGGTATACGAGGACCCACATACACATATCCTGTGTAACTACTTTATTCTAACCTTGATGACAGACTGATGAGATCAGCTGGGAGATGTTCCCCATTGGTCACTTTGACTACTTCCCCTACTGCCACCTACACATCCCAGTTTGAAATGATTAGAACAGAAAAATAAGTGACAGGGAAAAAAAAACAGCAACAAAACAAAACAAAACAAATGAACAAAGACAAAAAGACAGAGTTTGAAGTTATTATTCAAACAATACATGTTAATTAAAATGTCTGATGACAATTTTTTCAAAATCTATTTTAATCAGGTCAGATGTATGTAAACATAAAAAAGTTGCTTATTTCTCAAGTATGCTTATTTCTCAACTGACCAAGTTTCCACCCACTCCATACATTAATTAAAAAAATAAAAGCCACAACAACCCGTTTTCCACCAGCTTTTCTGAAGAGCCAGGTAACAAGTACCTTTTCTATGTAAACATGCTGAAAATTATTTTGTATTTTTTTCTGGTTTCAGAAATTTCAGTGTACACTGAACTAGCAAGAACCATACAGAATTAAATCTCAGAGGTTTGTGTCCTTCACTGTAAAAGATTATAGTTTCTTAAAACAATTAAGATTCTCTTGTTCTCCAGAAATGGCTACTGCTGGTAGGAAAAAATCCAGTATCATTAGTTTGAATTAAAACCAGGCCCACAGATTCACATTGCTTTTGGAACCTAAAATACAGCTGGCCATCAATAAACACCTGAAAGCAAAATTGATGAGAGTCTTCCGGAAGAAACATAGCCACAGGAAGATGAGACATGGAGAAGAGCACATGCCACATGCAGCAGTATGCAGGCAGGATTAGGGGTCATGTAGTAGTACAGGGCTCTCTCCTGGAAGCAAGGCTGAAACAGGATCCTAGTAATATAACTAAGGAAGAAGTTTTAGCTCGAAGAAATGCCTGAATTTGGCCTAGAAAAGCAATCGTGATGCAGAGTCCCCATTGCAAACTGGATCCTAGAAGAAAAACTGACAGGAAAATTCAGTGTGAATAATGGTCATAGCTGGACACACACAGTTGGACACACATAGTGTGTTCTGATAAGGGCACTAAAGAGGGGTTAAAAAAAGTGGAAACAGTCCTGAGCAAGTCCAGTAGCAGCTAACTATTATTTTCACTGTCAACTCCTGATATAAGATTCCTTCAAGGGGCACAAGGATTGCAAAGTAGGCTTTTCAGGCATTTGGTATTTTCCTGTGTGTAAACCACAACTGTGATGCAAGTGTCCTCCAAATTTGAAAAGGCAAAATTGTGAAGACATCTAGGAACAGACTCAAATTTAGGCGATTACTCAGGAAGATTATGAAGAAGCTGTTCTGAGAGGATGTAATCTCTTCCATCTGTAAGACACTATGGTTAGCATGACAGAAGCTAGTATCAGGCCAATAGAAAAAGTGTCCTTGCTGCATGGTGTATTGCCTGCAAAGATCTTGGTGGAGAAACAAAGATCTTGGTGGAGAATTTATAAATGCTTCTCGAAGAACAGAAGGTTTACAGAGGACACTCAACACAAGCTGAATTATGACTAACATTTGCACTGAAGACAGACTATAGGGGAAATTTACAGAATTTTCTGGGAACTACTTTACACTGGATAATAATTTACTAGAAGTGTTTTAGAAACAGTTACACTTAATTTTGAGATATAATGGAAGACAGAGAAACAGTGTACTAGTCTATACAACAGTCTGTCAACAGAAACACATAGGATCCTAACTTTATTAACGGTAGGCATGAGTAGATTAATTAACTTCAGTGGGGTCATAGAGGGTTTATACCTAAATCATAGTCATACACACAACACTTCTGCTTACGCCAGAAAAAAAAATTACAATACATTCACATTTAGATAATATTCATTAAAAAGGATTCTTAGAATATGTTGTCTGTTGACCTGATCAAATAGATGTTGAAAAATGTGCATCTCCCACTTAAGATGTGGATTGCTTAAATAAAACTGTCCAAGGAAATGATGATAAACAATCTCTGATTGTCCATGTAAAAAGTGCCGCAGCATGACATGCTAAAAATTAAGTCTTGCTTCCAACTGATGAAATTATTCATAATATATACATTAGATAATAAAGTGAGTGTTCAGACAGTGCTAATTTGATGAGTCACATCTCACGTTCACCTTTTTCCTGACGCAATTATCAAACTGGAGACTATGTAATTTAGAAACCATTTCTGTTCCCTGTAATATATCCATTTTGATTTACTTACGGGATGAAATTGGTTGGGTACATATCAAAAAGCCAACATGGCTAAATATGGCAGTTGAGATCCAATTTTTAGACAGAGAATCAGCCTTTTTTGTATTATATCCCACAACAAAACTAACATACTACATTTTTCTGAGGGGTAAATTGAATGCCAGTGTAATTTCAAAACTGCAATTGTCACAGTTTAAAAAAAACATTGCCTTAAATGGTAAATGACCAAATGAACACAAGACTACACTTCAGAACAGCAGTACTTTTGTTTATTCTTTATTTCCTTGGAGCAATCACAAATAAATAAATAAATGCAGGGTAGAGAAACCAGCCTCTACACTATAAGCATCAGTGGGCATCTCTACCTTGATGAGAGCAGTACAGTGTCAGCAGGTATATACTCTTTGCCTTTTATTATAACTATATCTCCAACATCTACCTGAAAGAAAACTGGGAATTGGTTAATGGTCTCAAACAAAATGTATTACACCCTTGTTTTAAGCACAGTAAATATTTACCTGCTGAATTTGCTAGCAAGACTGTTAGAAACTCACACACTTAGAGAAGTTAGATCGTACAACTAGAGTTCTGTCAAAAGTTAGTGGAATTCTTTGGAAATCTAACCTTTAATAAACCTAATTAGCCAAACAAGCCTAATCTTTAATAGCCTTCTCTATGCAGTTCTTTAATTTTGCTGGTTTTGTAAAATACTTTATTGGAAGACTGAAGTTGAGTTAAAGAATAAATTAATCTCACCTAAGACCACGGTTTTGTTGCATCACACTATATCCTTGCTTCTTCAAAGGTATAAGCCAATTTCATCTGAACCTTGCCTCCAAATTACGGTGGGTCAAATTTTCTTCAAGTTTTCAGGTATGGAAACCTTTAAAACTAAGTGACTAGATGGTAGCATAACATTTAGTTCTTGAAAGATATCTTTAAGAGTCCCTTCCTAGCCACCGCAAAAACTTCTTTAAAGTTCTCATGATTTAAGCCAATGAACTTTAACAAATACAGGAAGTAACTAGTTTTCATAAAGTTTCTGCCTTGGCAAACCACATTATACTAAGGAAGTGAGTAATTCTGCCACAGCCATCATATTATTCAGCTTATTCCCACTGAACTTAACCAGTTTGAACTCATGCAATCAAAACTGACTTGACTTCAAAGTATATTTGAGAGACAAATATCAACAAAGAAAAAATAAAATACAAGAGATTACACATTTCCCATAATTCTAGTTACTTTTTATCATTAACAATTACCTGGAGAATTAAAACAAACATGAACTATGCATTATGCTCTAAAAGTGACCAATAAAGACACACACCTTTTCCCAGTGGACAATCTCCCATGCACCATTTCGTAGTACTAAAAAAAAAGAAAAAAAATAAAGAATTTTCGAGTCATACAATCTAACTGCAGTATACAGGTATGTGCTAAATTCCTTATGAAAAGCCATACAGACACATCTCATTTACATAATATTTTAGAGCATGCCTTGCTTCTGTGAATTCAGATTAAGCATTTGAAATATATAGCACATATTATTTATAACAGTTTTTGTGCCATTGAATCTTATTACAAAGTTAATTAGAATACTTTAGAGGGCTTGAGAATCAAATAAATCTGATAGAAATTTTATGAAAATGTGTTTTCCAAAATAAATCAGTAATTGGAATAAAAAGTTCTGAAGTTAGAAAGTTTTGAAATTGTTGGGGGGTGAAGGGAATATATTCAATACTCATTAAAAGTGCCAAGAGGCTCACTAGAGTTTATCTAGTGAAAGAAAACTCCAACAAATCAAACCCCAAATGAAAATCCATCCATTAGTCTTTATCCACAGCTTTGAAGCAGCATAGAAAGATCTATTTTTTTGAAGCTCCTTTCCTATTGCTGGCTGAAAAAGAATTATATTTGTACTCAGAAATGCAGACTTTTAAATAATGTAGGTCCATTAAATATAGAGGTGATTATGATCTTCTAACAGTGACAGCATCACCTGTGCTAAATGAGTAAATGTTCAAGTTTCTTAGAAACCTCACAACCTTAATCTAGAACATATTCTATTTTGTGGGGCTGACATCACTGCAAATTATTAGTTCAACTCTTTACATCAGAAATTTTGAAGTAATCTGCATGTCATTTCCCACTCAATTACATCAGCAGTTCAAATTGTACTACTACCATGTCCAAAAATTCAACCCTCCCCAAAAAAAGTTAGAAAAATTTCCTACCTTGAGTTTGTTTCTTGTTCACCGCATTATCAGCTTTATGTCTTTTCTAAATCAAAAATGCAGAGTGGTTAAAAATTTTGCTGGCAAGATAAAGCTTTCACACTTCTAAAAAAAAAAATCTATCTAATAATCTATTAGCTCCTCCCACTCATCTATTCAATAAACCACGTAAATATTTAAACAGGACTACTAATTACTTGCATAGTTATGAACACCAAGAAAGTCATATCCAGTTTCAGGCTAATTGTACTGTAGTAAAACATCCTTTCATGCGAGCAATCTCTATCTGGACAAGTTCCTTACATAAGGCACTGGTGCTTTTCAGTACCATAACTTTGCCCTCTCCTGGAACCGAGAGATGACTCTACCACAGCAAAGATCATGGAACAATTCTTCATCTAAGTGTCTCATACAGACATCTGAAGTCAGGCAATGACTGTGTAAACATAATGACTCCACTTCTACAAAGCTGCCTGCAGACTTCAACAACAGTAACAAACAGACAAACAAACAAAAAACAACAGCACACCCCCCCCCAAAACAGGTGATGATGCCCCTCAGTTTTAATATAACTGTGAGACATCTTTTAACAGTAATCTTTTGATACATCTATTAACAACCAGCATTTTCAAGGTCTGACCAAACTCAGATACAAAAAGCTTAGGAGAGTACTAGCTTAAACACAGTATTTAGGACTCATGAACTCAGTTTTTCCTGAGCAGGAACATGTTTTAGAAAATTAATTTAAATAGAATTAACTGGTTTAGGTACACTTTCTAAACAGATGTTCAGAATTCATGCCTTTGTGATACAAACAAAATCAGAAGCAATCTTGCAAAATGAACGAAAAATACGTCAAGCTACTTGAGTGATTTATTGACAATAAAATGTTGATTTGACTCTGAGCTAGCAGCTCTTAAAGGCCACCTTGTAACTTTGCAAAATTGAAATATTATTTTTTACTAGATTTTAAGAGATTACCAGCAGATTCTCCTTTCAAAAAGATGGCTGACTGTACAGATGAATAACCTTTGATCAAACAGAAAGCATAACTTGACCAAAGCAGATGTCTATTTGCTCACAGGGTGAATCTCCTCCATTTTGAAAAGTTTAATGTCTAGTGCTTTCTGAGGTATCACAGGCGAAAACCATTGGAAACAGCTGACAATGTAACACAGCATGTCACAAATCTTGCTAGCACTTTTGAAGCATATATGGAAAGAAGATGTTATTCATGCTGTTCACGAATAACACCTTCTGCTAACGTCTTTCTCTTCTTCGTATTTCATTCCAGAAAAAGAAACATTTGGTTCTTGAGCTAAAAGTATTATTTTGGCAAGTGTATTTATTGTTATCAATATACAAGATCCCCACCCAAAAGCTTTAATATTAGATCAAGATTACCATTCCTAGAGATCCTACATATCTCACTGTGTAAAAAAACCTGAGACATAATGAAAATCAATGGTTAAGGGAAAACACTTTGAATATTTTTATTATGCAGAAATTGGTCAGCTTTCTCAGCAAAAAAAAAGCTGTACAGCTGTATTGGTTTTAGGTATCCATAGCATTTGGTAATGAAGACTTTATTTAGCCGGTACATGCAGAACCCACTGTACTTGATCCCTGTGTTTCTTCCCTGCCACACCAAACTGTACACTTCAAGTTACAAAGAGCAAATGGTAGAATTAAATAACAAAAGAAAAGCAACTGGGATGAGATAATTTTAAAAAGGACACTTTGTACAGTAGCAGCAGCCTCAGTTTTATATTTGCCTAGACACTGACAGATGGTGTAAGTCTGTAAGCATTAACAGCAGAATGGTTAAAAATACCTAAAAGAACATGAATTGATTTTATGGCTTTTTTTTAAAGGGGTTTTGTTTATGTAAAGAGAAAGCAACAAAGGCATTTAAGGAGAAGCTGACTGTAAGGCAGCAAAAACTAGAAATGCCAAACAGAAGAAAAAAAAATTTAACGGAAATCTCATTGTGTCTTGCAGGACCACTTAACTCTGTGATCCAGGAGCTTCATACAGCCCAGGGAGCCTACCAGCCATTCACAGAGGTAACTGAGGAGAAAACTGATCAATAAAGGCAGCATGGAACCAACCATTCTCCATTCCAAACCTCCTTTGCAGCTCAACACTCTTCCTCTTGGTCATGTTTCTGCATATATGTCCTAATTCCGCTCAAACACAATGTATCTGATATTCCCAGACAGCTTACTATCCGTGTGCAAGGAAAGACTACACTACCTGCAACCCTTTCCAAAACTCAAAGAAAAGAGCCCACAAACAGGAACACTACTCCTCTAGTGGACAAGACACTCTGCCATTATCATGACATATCTAATGTCTTGTCCTTCTCATAACATACCTGCAGAACTAAAATAAAACAAAAGCAGATAAAGAAATTCTTAGCATCTAGAGTGATTTTGTAAATAATTAAGACTAATTCCTTAGATACAAAAGACATCAATTAAAAGACTCAATTATTTTAAGCAAGTTAGAGAGACAGGTTTCTACTATATGCTTTTAGTGAAGAAAGGGCAAGAAGGTACTCAGAAAACCCCAACATCTTTTGTATGAAGTGAAACAGAGACTGGAATTCCTTTCTCTCGCTCAAAATAAAATAAATCAGAACAGATAATTCTGTATTGACACTGTCCCAGCTCAAGTTTTCTTTCAATGCAAGAAGAAATCAAAACAACCACTACCACAGAGAGTGACTGGAAAGAGCCTAGGAAAGCCTGCCACAGATGCCTAATAAGGACCAATTCTATGTCTGTTCCTGACCATCAGGAGTCAGCAGATCACACGTAGCACCAAGAAAATGCTAGCATTTAGGAAGTGCTAACAGTTAACTGCACTGGACTGGAGCAACAGGAAAGAAACTGAAAAGGCCTATTCCCCATCTGTCAAAAAGCCCCATGAAAAGTCACAACAGTGAAACTAAGGATTTTATGCACAGCATATTAGAAATAAAGAGGTGCATCAAATGCTTGGACCTGGATTCGACACCTGAGAAACTTTTTTGTAATATTATAGATGAAAAATATGATAGCTATTTACAAAATATTGCTATTAAATACTTACAATATCCTCTATTATCTCCTTCACCGCAGCTACAGCTAAAATAAATAAGAGAGGAACCAACGTTGTGTAGCGGCCTGTTGGTGACACATCTGGTATTTGCTATTAAAAAAAAAGAGAAAAAATGTTTTGCATTGCTGATTGAAAATATTTTTAATACAAGAAACAGTACTTTCTGTGCAAATAAGACACGTGAGCTCACTTTTTAGACACGGTGTTAATTATTTCCAAGAGAGCTTTATAGTATTAAATTCAATAGCAGCTGATACAATAAAAGAATATCTGCATTTTCAGCAGTATAGTGTTCAATGGTACTACTTCCAGAGGTTTTAATGTTTGCAGAATATTCACCTTCCTTTTCTGTGTTTCAAATTGAATTAAAATACGTATTTATAAAATATAACTAAACTTTCCAATTCAGATTTTTGTTTAGAGTAGACAACAGTCCAAGGTATTTTTGCTTCTTTACAGTCTTAATCTCTTAAGAGATATTTTAAATCACACTACATATTAAATGATAAATTTTAAATAGCTGCCAGACTACTGTAAAAAAACCCATTTTTGCTAACAAGGTATGGGCACAGATGATGCAAGCAAACATGTATGTAAAGTAAATACTGAGAAAATGCAGCTGCTTATGTGATATACATGGATAGTTATCCATAATTATCTTTATATTGACTAGAGTTCTTAATGGCAACACTGATAGTTGAAAGGATTGCTGCCTTAACAGACTTATTATGAGTAATGCGGTGTGATGACAATGAGAACTCTGCAAGAAAAGAGTACACTAACTAGTGGTTCCCCAAAGTGGTAAAAAGAGATCCCAAATTTATCAGAAAATGTTTTGAAAAACAGCCAATGGTACTCATGAATTCTATACATTTCTTTTTGCTATCACCATATTTGGCTTCTGAAAGAAAACAGGATGTTACAATATGCTTCTTGTAAGACCAACACATATCTATCTTACAGGTTACTGTAGACGTTTTTCAAGGAATTAAATGGAAATGAGGCCAAAAAGCTACTGTTCAGCAAGTGACTATATGTTGGCTACAGAGCCTATCACTTCTCCAGCTTTCCTACCTTTTCATTCCTTCCTACATATATGTCCAAATTCCCACTCCAACTGCATGTTATTTTGCAGGCAAAATCTGAAAGCAAAAGGGTCACCAGCCTGTACTCCAATTCCATTCTCCTCTATTTCCTTCTCCTGGCAATGCAGTCTCACTGACAGCCTGACACACTAGTGGGATTTAAAGTCCTAACACTCCACTTGCTAACACTTCTGAAACCTCCTATTCTGTGTCTCTACCTTGAGGTGCACAATGGCACCACAGGGAACACTGCTGGACCACTGGATTAACCTGAGATGCCAAATGGGGTTGGCAGGATGTTTATCTAGAAGCCACAGGTTTGTAGGCAGAAAACCTAACGAAACCCTGAACTTGTCCCCCCCTAGAACACAGTTGTGAACTACCTATGCAGGTGCATCATAAAAACCGGCCCCAAGGACTTAAAGCAGAAGAAAAGACATCAGGACAGGGAAAGGGAAATAAACTTTGACTTGTAGAAACATTTGAAGTGAGGAAGGAAAGAGTACATAGTGTAGTTTATGTGCCATTTTTCAGTAATTTTTGTTTGGTATGTCAATCCCTAACCTCCTCAACAGACAAATCAACACACTGTAAACAATGCATTTGAAATCATGCAGAAAATGTGTTTCTATCAAATATGTTTCAAATGCAGAATTAGTCAATGGTAATTACGACTGCACCTGAACACAGTTCAATTTTTCATTTATCATTAGCTAATGCATTGAAAGAATAGTATACAACAACCCCACAATGTTTTCAAATTGAACTAACACAAAACTAAAATACAGATGTGCAAAATGTTATGTACTTCCTCAAAATGTCTCAGTAAGCTGGGTCAGGGATTTCACTTTACAGACATTTCTAATGAAGCTACAGTGGTGATATAAATAGACTGTGTTCTTTCTTCCTAACCAGTACATTGATTAGCTGGTTTACAGGAAATAGTTGCTGTACTGTTGGACACCATAGCTGGTTTTGTTTGTCCAGGCTCAATTTCAATCTTTATCTCTAAGAATAAATAATCACTTCTCCTCAGCTGCAATTCCTGCCCCTCAAAAGAACTAACAGAAATAAAATTCATAGTTCAGCATGTTTTTAAACATTAGCCTCTAGAAGAAATGCCAACTACAGGTAACAGTTTCTGAATATGCCAGATATTTTTAAATGGAAGTTTCTTTTCACTAGTCTTTTAGACCCAACAGAATTTCAGCTATAATTAACCTGTTATACAGAAAAATCTTTGTGTGCATTTTGTTATCTCCAAGGAGCAAGAAAGCCACAAACCCAAGCATTTTATCAAAGATATGTCTATATGATACAGCTGTTCTGATAGGCCAGCTATCTTGGAAAGAACAGTACAGCAACCTCAAGGATCTCAGTATCTCTGTCTATAATATAAATGGTCTCTTAACAAGTTTAAAACATTAGAATCTTAGTGTTGATCTTACCTGAAGCAATGCAATAAAAAGAAAAAATGCATTAGCAGCTCTTCTGAACTGGGAATAAAGGAACCTTGGCAGGAATGTGATTATGTTGTACTTTGCAGTGCTGAGAGGAAGAGACAAAAACACATGCTATTATTACAGAACAAGAGTTTCTTCAAATGTATTCTTTCCCCCTCAGTCATACAAGCTTACAAACAAAAGAGTTCGCTTTTTGATTCTAAACTGATAAATACTGGATATTAAGTGTGCTTTTGCTAGGCTGGAAGAAAAGAATAAAATTTATCCTGGCAAAACAATCTCTGCTAAGCCATCCTCACAAAATGTTTGAGCTCCCATCTCTCTGTCAGCCTTTTACATCTGTTTAAGAACAGACCACCACCACCACTGAAGTTTCTAAAACAATATACGCAAAAAAAATCATGCCAAAATTTCTAAGCAAAAGACTTGCAAGAATATTTTAACTTCTTTTTAAGTCAGTCGTATTTACTTTGACCTTGCATAAAACTGTCAATGTAAGGGGGAATGAATGTATCCTGCAAAAGCCCTCTACTCTGTAACCAAGCAAAAGACAGAAGGACAAGTTGTATACACCAAGAAATAGCATATAAAGTTTCTCAAGGTCATGGAAAATCCCAGCACATTATTCTCAATGTCTACAAAATTTCTGCATATTATCAAAGAAGATATACCTACTTCAGAAAACATACCTACTTGGGACGGAAGTACCTTTGCCATTCATTTCCTTTTAATTTTAACAACAGAAGTGAGGATGTTATCAGATCTAAACACTACTTATGAGTATTTACTTACGAGTATTTATCCCAGGTATGACTTAAAATTAATCAAACAAAAAACCCCAGCACAAACCATCAGCAAAGTCTCTAAAGCCTGAACCTGAAAACCAGTCTCACAGGCAATCACAGCATCTTTGTAACTGGCTGACCGAAAAAGCTAAGTGTTTCCAAAGCACAAACAATGCTGTGCTCAAGTGCAGTACATCTGCATCAGCATTCAGCTACCAGGAATAGGTTCAAAGATGAACTGAACTGAAACCTGAAGAACAAATCCATCCTCTAGGGACACACTGATGGGACAGCTTTAAAGCAGCTGTACCTTCCCTACTCCATTCTCAAAAATTCAGAAGGTCAGATTTGTAACTGAAACAGCTCACTTGTCTCCTCATTTCACTTCATTCCTCCCTCCAGTGTCTGTCATTGGTGGCCAGCAGAAACGACAGACGTAGAATAAATGAAACCTTTTCAGTTTTGTTATTCAGCATGCAATGTTCTATTGTTTTTGTCAGTACCTGACGTGGTTATTGCAGAATTTGGTTAACTGGGGCTGATTGATGAATATAGTTCTCACTTCCTCTTGATCAGCTAGGGAAGTTTTCTCCGAAACATCCTCTGCCTTCTCATAGCCTGTAAAAACACAGCATGATTTTCCATATAAATAGATTTACTTACACAAGATTCAAGGCACTTCATGAGACAAAAAGGACATTTATTGTGAATGTGAACTCAATGTATTTACATTTCTCACAAGTAATGACCCCTGAAAATAGAAAAAAGTCTTTTTTATACAGTCAAGATGCTCAGTGAAAACCTACACTCCCCACAGACCATTCTTACCTTGCAAAGATCACTGAGAGTGGTGTAACTGTGAACTGCCAGTTCCCTCTGCACTCATGACTGCATCTTATTAGATCCCATGGACTCTTGTATTGCCAGTTTATTTAACTGTTCCCTAAACTGATCCTTCTCCACCAAGGTAAGTCTTTTTTGTTTTGGACTTTCCAACTGGTATTGGGAACCTGTGGTTCCTGAAAGCTGATCTTATCAGTAGAGACTAAAGGGGAAAAGACAGTGTTTACTGCATCCTATTCTGTCTTTTGTTTCCGGGTTCCGTGTGGCATGCCGCCTAGAGATGCCACCTTTCTCAGCCATCATCTTCCTGCAGTTACATCTGAAAGAGAACAAGAACGGCATCTACAAGCCACTCACCAGGTCAAACCCCAGGTAAACTGTGACTCTGACACCTAAATCCATCTCTCTCTCTATTCCTCTACAGGCACCTGTTGCTGCTTTGACATCTTGTAGGTTCCCCTTTCTAAATGTGCGCTTTGTCAGGGATTCCTTGCTAATTTATAGAATCACAGAATGGTTTGGTTTGGAAGGAATCTTAGAGACCATGTAGCTCCAACCCTCCTGTCATGGGCAGGGAACCTTCCAGTCAATCAGGTTACTCAGAACATCACCCAGCCAGGTCTTGAACACTTCCAGAGACAGGGAGTCTGCAACTTCTCCAGGCAACCTGTTCAATGCCTTACCATCCTTACAGTAATGATTTTCTTCTTAATACCTAATCTAAACCTACCCTCCTTCAGCTTAAGGTCATTCCCCATTGTCCTATCACTACATGCCCTTGTTAAAAGTTCCTCTATAACCTTCTTGCAGGCCTCCTTTGGACACTGAAAGGCTGCTAGAAGGTCTCCTCTGACGCCTTCTCTTCTTCAGGCTGAACTCTCGCAGCCTGTCTTCATATATGTGTTCCAGCTCTGTGATTAACTTAGTGGCCCTCCTCTGGACTTGCTTCAATAGGTCCACGTCTTACTTATGCTGGGGATTCAGAACTGGATTCAGTTTTCCAGGTGGGGTCTGACAAGAGCAAAGAAGATGGGCAGAAGCACCCATCTGCCCACTGAGGCGCTGACACCTTGACCTGCTGGTCACGCCTCTTTTGATGTAGCCCAGGATGCGGCTGGCCGTCAGGGTTCCAAATGCACCTTGTCAAATCCTGTGGAGCCTCTTGCCCACCAACACCCCCAAGTCCTTCTTCTCAGGGCTGCAGTCAGTCCATTCTCCACACAATCTGTATTTGTGCTTGGGATTAGCTGACACAAGGTGAAGGACCTTGCACTTGGCCTCGCTGAACTTGCTGAGGTTCACACAGGCCACCTCTGTCAAGGTGCCTCTGGATGACATCCCTCCAGCACGTCAACTGCATCACACAGCTTGGCATTGTTAGCGGACTTGCTGAGGGATCACTCGATCTCACTGTCCAAATCACTGACAAAGATGTGAATAGAAGTCAGCTCCCATACTGGCCCCTGAGGAATGCCACTTGTCACTGCTTTCCACTGAGCTGAGACTGCAATTCTTGGAATGCAACCATTCAGCCATTTCTTTATCCACTGGGTGGTCCACCCATGAAATCCATGTGTCTCCAGAGACAAAGATACTGTGTCAAATGCCTTGCTTCATGCAGTCCTTCTGCCACCTTGGCTTGATTTTGTGCTCATTGTGATGGACCCATCTTGAGCTGGAATGATGCGACCATTGGAAGCCAAGGCCATTAAGCTGGTTAATCTTGGCTGGTCTCATGGGTCAATGAGATACCATTCCTTCACTTGCTCCATATTTTCTTTATGACACTAGCCAGATTATTCCCAGAGAAGTGGAACCAGTATATTCTTCATTTTATGTGTGCTTAACTTGAAATAGTTTCATTAGACTCACTGACATTCCCAGCACCTGCCTCCACCAGCCAGTGAAAGTTGAGCTTTGTGTATATTCTATGGACTGTGAAGAATCTTGTGCCAGCCTGCATCCCAGCTTTCATCTTTAAAATGGGACATCAATCAATCAGCCTTCTCTCCCAAGGCTTTTCACCAATGTTCTGCCAACCAGTCAGCCACTACAATACTGACAACAGGCCAAAGCAGTCTTCAGGCTGAAGCTTGTAAAGTACCAGCAGGTATAGCGTAAATCAATCACCATAAAGTTTTAACACGCTACCAATAATGGGTGTTATAGCTGCTTGTTAAATATACACTGTTCATTCTGCATGAGAATGAGAAAAAGACTCTGAAAACCCCTATGTTACAATGCAACTGAATACATCAGAACGTAGAGCATGTCAAGGTAATTAGCGCTGTACATGAAAACTTAACGCTCACGTTCTAGAAATGCTTGCAAACATGTTAGGCAAAACCTAAGCCATTCTCCAGTCCACTGGCCCAGTATATTGCCTCTTACCTCAAAATACATTTTGGACACTACTTTGCAAGGTCAAGTCTCCACATATTGAGAAAAGGCTCAGCATAAACTTTCAATTTCATTCCATTTCCCATTCAAAATTCACAGACTCTAGTATGATACAGGAAATCCCCACTACTACATTCACCCTCTGCAATTTCTCTGTTTCCTTCCTCGTTCAATAAAAGGCACACATATTCAAACACCTGTGTTTCTCTCAAGAAGTCCCTTCAGAGGAAGGGCAGCCAGCCTAACAGACTGGCCCACATTAACAGGTGCCAACAAAATACTCAAGGAACCACACAGGCTCATTTGGCAGCCTAACCCAGCAAAAAATTAACATCTTCAATAACAACAAATTGCAAATAAGTAAGTAACCAATGAAACAAACAAACACAGCCCCCAAACCAATTAGAGCTTCTTTCAACAAGAGCACTCGTTGAAGACCATATTTTGATTCCAACAATAAATTTGGAAGAAACATTTCTCTTCAAACACTCAGGGCCTCTTCCTAAACCAGTCTTAATTAAAAAGTTTCTACATGAGTAGAAAAACAGTAAATTCCACACCCCTAATTTTTCCTTTAGGTAGGGTAGTTCAAGACATTCAGCTATCATTCCTTAAAACAGTCTCATTTTCATGACAAGATTTTAATGTTACATACACATATACTACAATACGGAAATAAAGGGAAGGAAAGAAAACCCTCAACCAAACTGCCAAAAGGATTTTAATACACTCTTCTTCATCATTAAAAGTATCTTTTTTATTCTCTAAGTAGAGCTTTCAAAACCTTTGAAAGTGATGCTGTAGCTAAGAACCTCTTATACAACTAAGTGCTGTGGTTTAACCTGGCAGGCAGCTAAACATCACAGTCACTCACTCACCTACCCCAAGTGCTGGGGCAGAGAATCAGAAAAAAGGTAAAACTCACGGACTGAGACGAAAACAGCTTAACAGGACACAAGAAGGGAAAATAATGATAAAAGAATACACAAAACAAGTATCGCTCACCAACCGCTGATCAATGTCCATCTAGTCCCTGAGAAGCAGGCTGCCAGCCCCCTGCCAACTCTCCCCTGGTTTTGCTGTTCAGCATAATACCAAAAGGTCTGGGATATCCCTTTGGTCAGCGGGGAGGCAGCTGCCCTGACTGTGTCCTCTTCCTTGATTTTTTGAACTCCCAGCCTTCTCCCTAGCAGGGCAGTATGAGATGCCAACAAGGCCTTGATTTAGCATAAGTGCTGCTCAGAAACAACTGAAACATCAGTGTGTTATCAATATCAACATTATCTTCATCCTAAATCCAAAACACAGCATTGTATCTGCTGCTAGGAAGAAAACTAAGTCTATCCCAGCCAAAGCCTTCTAGACTAGTCTGTTTGCTAGCTCATATTTCTGAAGCATCTGGCATAGTTCAAAGACGGAATCACTGTGAAAAGGTGTCTTCAGAATTATTTGTTGCAAAGCCATGACAGACCCTCAGTGACAGAATAGACACTGGGAACCTGATCCATCAGTCTGTCCTCCTGAGGAGTCAAGAGCACAGAAGGGAATTTAAACTACCTGCTCGAACCTGCTGGTACCACTGAGATGGCCTGTCTAGAACTAAATCAAGATTTTCCCTGTTGTGAAACACTGGGATCAAAACACACTTGGCAGAAATAAACCCCAGACATAAGTGACTATAACAATCACTAAATCTCATAAAATATTATACAGTCCTAAAGATCATAAGTAGAAATACCTACAAATACATTAGGCACTACAAAAACCGAGTCTGCTGAAAACAATCTGATGACCACTACAGAATTTCAAAATACATTTCTTCTTCATGTGAAAGTTGTCTCATCTTACCCCAGTTCAGCTTCACCTAGATTTTGTAGAGGTATTTATCTCCACCAACAAGAACTAGTTATTACCTACCAGTTTTGGTAGGCAGCATCATGGCACCTCAACTCTCTACCCTTTCTCAATGACCTAATACAATCCACTGAATTCCACCAACACACAGAAGAAAAGGATTAATGCTTCAATCTTCAGAGAACCCTAATAAGACTTGAGAAGAACAATTCCACTTTCCCAGAACTTCTCCAAAGAAACAAAATTATTTGAATGATCCAATTTAATATTATTTAACAGATGCATATATTAACTGTGAAGCTATATATAGCTAAAATAACCACAGTTAGTTACTGTATTTAATAAAGCTTTATGTAGGCCACACTACTCAAAGATTCCCCTTGTGCTTTGCAATTGCAGAATAATACGTGACATCAATTTTCTAAATTTGTTTAAGAGGGCCAGATCTTCTGTGCCTTGAGCGAGACTTTATTTATACACACACCACTTCAGAATGGTAAGCAGCACCTGTTCCTTCCAACAGGATAATGGACACAAAAGCTTATTAAAACATGGTTATAAGCATGCCTGGTTATCTTCATCAGCCATGAAGAACTTGCAGAGGTTTGGAAGAACGGCACAAAATTAATAGTTCCTTTTTGCTGAATTTCTTTTCTCCATGCAGGTAACATGGTGGCTTACAGATCCTAAAACACTCACAATTTTTATTTTGCAATAATTTACAGACTGTAGTGTCAATTCTTCTGTGCAACTGTTGACCACTTCTTGGGAATGCTACATATGCAAATCATTCTGACAGTTCTGATTGTTTGTTTGATCTGAGCACAACATTTGATTTTTTCTAATAACATTATCACTATCTCTTCATGTGAGAGAGAGCTTAGTTCTTTCTGAGATGGTGTTCAAGACAGTCCAGCCTGGTAAGGTAGTTCATGATCCATGGAAAAGGTCTCTGAAGCAGAAATTAGTTGCTGCAGTGACAGGAGAGAAAAGTGAGATTTTAAACCCAAAGATACAATACAAAAACTCTAGAATAAGGAAAGTAATACTATCTGTCAGACTCCCACAAGTCTTAGGCTGAGGAATGGTCCACACCATGACAGAAGTCATGGAAGCTGTTGTTTGTGATTACAGTATTACTACTGTTCCAAGAACACAGAAGTACCCTGCCAGTAACAACTCTGCACTGGGGGTAAGACTTTGGTGGAGCTCCCTGAAAGCAGCCTTATCATCACTTGGCATAGTGCTTATCTAAGTGACTTGGGTGATTGCCAGAACTAGGGTTTGACAGTTCCTTTATTTCCCTGTCAAATACACAGCACAGTGCTGGAGTTCTCTCTTCCAGAAAACAGTAGCATTTACACAGAGTTGTTTCGAAATGCCAGCTATGTAGTCTAAATGTATGGAGTAACTGGACTTGGAAGCACTCATCTCAAAAAGAAAACAAAAAGAAACTAATTGATGTTGGTTTCATTGTGAATTATATCTAAACAAAGACTAAATATAGATTAAATTAATAAGCGTCACATTAATATAAGATTATGAACACAGTAACAGACTTCAAAATTTTTTGAGTAGTACTATATATATAGTAAAGTACAGTATGATTCACACAGAATCAACTTGACTGGTGTAATGAAAAAGCTATCATGCGATTTTGCAAAAGTTAAGTTTCTTAAAAGATGCTTTATACCTATTGTCAGTCCTAAAGAAAGTGGTTTTGGCAATCTTCTTAAACCCAATATTTAACTGCTTCATGGTCATTCCACCCTGAAAAATAAACCAGACTCTTTTTTTTTTTTTCCTTTTACTGCAATTGTAAATCTTAGATAGCCAGCTACCTTTAAGGAACACCACACTTATTCAGTTAAAAACCATTAAGAGTTCTGGAACTAGATAATTTTAAAGAGAGCATTAATTTTCCCAATTTATTTATGCAATGCTCAGCTTGCAGTGAAAACCAATTGTCTGTAACAAGGGTAAGTGAAAAAGAACTGAAATTAAGCACTGAAAAATTGGACATTTAACTAGTCTCATTATATGCATCTACTAATCACTGTGAGTATATAGGACTGCTGCTCCGGTTGTAAACACATTTCAGAACTGTTCCTGAAATGATGTACTTTCTCCCTCTCTTCTTAGAAAAATGCATTCTTCTATTTTTTCACTACTAACATTTCCTAGGCAGAGGCAGAGCCAGACCTCCTACAAATCTACTTTTGGAAGAGGAAGGCATATAACATAGGAAAACTGGAAAAGAACATCAATCTAACAGCCCACTTCCAATCTATGTTTCTTTGTACTTTTCCTTGCACAAAATTTAAATAAAATATTCTTTGTCTGAAAGAAGGAAGAAAGGTACAGAGAGGAAGTTTCTGCCTCCCTATACCAAACAAAGCACAACAAAGCCAAAACAAAATCCAAACAAATCAACTGGATATATGGTTTAAGCAAGGAAACCTTCAGACAACGGGATAAATCCTGCATACCTGCCTCAATACTTCTTATGCCATTACCGGGACATTGTTATTGTTACCTACAGCAACCAAAAACCACAGGCAGTCCCAACATACTGCTCCTTTGGGGTCCACTATTTCTAATGCTACTTTTGCATAAAATAAATCTTACAGTAATGTAATTCCACTGCAGTGATTCTTTTCACGAGGCAGCTGCTGACACATTACCTGAGGTTTAAAAATCCACTTAGGCACAAGACCCCAGAACTGTCCGAAGCTTCCTGGCACAAGCCCTGTATCAGAAACGCTTATTTCTGATGATTAGCGCACACGTACATGTTACACACAAAAGAGGGATTCCGGCTTATTCCTGGGCCGAGGACCCCAGGCCATGAGCTGCCGCTGCCGCTTGGGGCCGGCAGGCCGAGCAGCCGCACACCGCGGGGAAAACGAAACCGCCGCTCGCCCTGAAGCCACCGCTGCCATCGCTGAGGGGCAAAATGCTGCGCGGGAATCTCCGGATATAGACAACCATAAATACGAGGGCCCCCTGAGAACACCGGCACCGCTCACGCCTCACGCTGGGGTCGGTGCCGCTGCAGCCCCACCGGGGGCGCACGGCACGGCAGGAGACGGGGGTGAGGAGCGCGGCGGCGCCGCGACACCGGCTCCCACCGCCCCCTCCCGGCCAGGCGGCGCAGACCCCGCCGCGGCTCCACGCCGGAACGCCGGCTGGGCTCCCCCGTCGCTCCCTGCCGGCGCGGAGAGGCGAGCGGCTCTTACCCTCTGCGCGGGAGCGGATCTCGGACACGGTTTTCTGC
>VWZV01010935.1:358828-565028 GCA_013397155.1 Irena cyanogastra | reverse complement strand
CCCGCCGGCCCCGCGGCCCGCCTCCCTCCAACAGCGCGCCCTGCACCTGCTGCGCGGCGGAGCGCGCCCTGCGCCGCTGCGAGGCCCGGGGCGAGGGCGGCGGGTCCCGACGGCGCCGGCTTCTCCGGCAGCGCGAGGCGGCGGCTCCGGCAACCCGAGGCTGCGCCTCTCCCCACTGGCGCCGCCGCTGCTCACTGACAGCCGCGGCGCCCGCGCTCCGCACTCGCCGGCCCCCTCTGGAACCTACCAACTCCGCCCCCCCTCCGCGCCTCCCTGTCCCGAGGCGTCCCGCCGCTATCTCCCCGTGCCAAGTGACCCGGGCTTGTCGGGTCACTGCGCCTAACCGGGCACCGGCACTACTGCGGTGTGTGTCCCGCCTCTGGAGCGAGCGAAGGGCTTCCGAGCGCCCCTCACCCCGTGACGCGGGGGGAATGGAACGCGCCGAGCCCTGGGCCGCTGCCCGGCACTGGGGGCGGGCGGGGGAAGCCCCGGGCAAGGTCGCCCGGTGTCTCCGCGGGTGGGACCCGTGGTCGGGGCAGGGAGTGCCGGGGGCCAGGCGGGGTGAGCGGAGCCCCGCCAGGCATGTGCAGCCCGGTGGCCTTGCCGGGGGGCAGGGACGGGGGGCAGCAGGCCCGGCGGCGAGCCGGCAGAGCTGCTCAGCCGTGATTATGCGCAGCGCGGATTCCCTCCATCCCTCGGTCTCGTAAATGGAACGCGGTGGGGGCCGGGAGGCGTTCATCCGGAGAGGGAATTTGAAACGGTGTTCCGTAGCCCTCATTCAGGCGAGGAGAGTGTTGGTGCCACGCTGTGTTTGACAGGTAGCCTTCAAACTCTCGCCCGACTTTTTATTTTTAATCTCAGTCAGGATGCCGCAGCTTGACAGCCGTGAGTCAGTATGAATCCCAGCGCTGCTCCCGTGTGGGCTGTTGGAAAGGAGGTCCCACCCGCAGATGCCTCGGGCGGAAGAAGCAGCAGCAGCACTTTCACTTCGACACTGTGAGCGTGACACTGGGGTGATGGCAACAGGCTGAGCAGTGCGCCTGCCGCATGCTGTCCCTATGCCTCCGTAGAAAACAGCCACAGTAAAAACAGGATGCAGAAGAAAATTGGAAAGGTGATGGGATTTGGAGGCAGGTCTACTTGGTATAATTATGTCTTGCATCTGTTCCAGTCAGGCGTAAAGCATACTGACTGCCTAGAGGATGATGGAAGGGAATAAAGGAATAAAGCTACTATTGTCTCATGAATCTTGAGAGGATTTGAGGCTGACGTGTCCCCTAAAGGCCGCCATTGTGTCCTCAAGAAAGTACATAACACAGATTACAGACGTAGGATTGCTGCTGTTTTCACTATAGAGCATATACACCCGCTGTAAGAAAATAAGAGATATATATGGTCTTTCTTGACAGCGACAGAGTGAATATTTGATAAAATTGTATAAATTTAATCTCTGTAAATGGATCAAGCAAAACATGTAGATGTTGTTGGTGCTTATGGTTTAGTGATGGACCTGGCAGTATTATGTTAATGGTTGGACTCAATGGTCTTACAGGCCTTTCTCAGTATCAATAATTTTATGATTCTATGAAGCAGTGCTTCATTTGTGGAGGGAAGTAAACCAAGAATTTGTTTTTCTTAAATGCTGAGCTCAGATATCAAGGAAGAGGAATACTTTGCTTCAGAGAAGACTGCATTAGGAAAGAAATACTGTGGATTTCTTTCAAGTCACAGGCCAGAAAACCTGCTTGAGCGTGTCCTTCGAAAGAGACTGCTCTTCTGCATCATCCTATGCAGCAATCTGTGTGGGTTGTTTGTGTTTTTGTGGGTTTTGAGTTTTGTTCATCTTTTCTGAACCAGAAACAAGGATTGTAGAAAGATGTCTCTTCATGCATTTTTCTGGTAAAACAAAGTGCCTGGAAACAGCATGCATTGCTCATCCAGTTTTAAGAAATGCTCAGTGTGGGTCAGTCAGCCGTGGGCAGTCTTGGCTGGTGCAAATTACTTTCAGCAAAAAACAGCTTCTAGTTTTCTGTGAGATTCCATTGAAGCCTGACTGAAGCAGTCATTTAGGGGACTCAACATATATATATATATATATATATATATATATATATATGTATTAACTTCCCTGTGTAAATAGGGCCCTTTTGTGAAGGAGAATCTTGAGGGTGGTAGGAGTGGTGCTTTGCAATTTCTAGCAGCTTCACTATTGTTAAAAGGCTGCAACGACATTGTGGAATTCACTATAAATCAATATACATGCCAGTCAACATGCATTTCCCCCCAAATTGCTGCGGTGCTGGTGACAAATAGGATTGTAAGTTAAATCCACATTTGGATGCTATTTTATGTCAAAACTGGGGTTTTTGCTGTAATATCCCTGGCAAGTGGTGCTTATTACTGATACCTTTGGGCAGCTGGAAGTGTACCCTCTTGAGAACAGAAAATACTATAGCAATGATGCCAAGTGTTATTTAAAATTGTGAATAGTTATTTTACAAATAAGGCCACTATCCACATCACAAAACAGCACAGCAACAAAATTACTAGCTTTATTCTTGGTATACTTTTGTGTACTCTGAGTTACTATGAAAGGTTGAAAGTCTTTTTTTTTTTTAAGAAAAAGCCTTTTTTGAAGGCTTTTATAGCATGAGTAATATTTGAAAGAATGAGTAAGGTTTTTTGAATCTTGCCATCAGTTAAGAAATTCTCAATTTTGCCAGTTTTTATTCTACACATGTTTAACCATTTAGTTACACAACAGACAGTTCATCCAGATGTCATCCAGAGGAACGAAAATCAGCTGCTATATTTCCTAACAGTCCCCATCCACTTGCAACATTACTCCAGGAGAGGCACAGTAGTGTCTATTTCTTCTACATCTCCCCTACATGATCTGCCAGCAAAACCAGCTGGCCCTTGTATTTATTTCTTTCCTTTGGAAGACAACTGTATGAGCTCCATCCTTTCACCTCTCCTATGTAAATGGCACCTGTGTTAACTCAAGAAGTTTCCATCTCCACACACCACCCTTCTTGTTTTGATACAAACAGGTCAGAAAAGGCTTCTGCAGCTTTTTAAGCTGAGAGTGTGCTTAGTTTATGCACTTGAAAATGTGCTCTATATTTAAGGAATCCAATACTTAGCTTTGGATCATCACTTGTTTGGAATGTACATGACAGGACTGCAAAACAGAAGCAAGCCAGTCTGCTTTCCAACACAGCTATAAATTAAACAATATGCCTATATTCTTCTTTAAAGATTAGATTACACTCTTAATTGAGTTTTTTCTTCAATTTCAATGTTTATTTTGAAATATGTGGAAGTTCTGGTGGAACAGATAGAAATTTATTAGCATTAATTTATTAGCACACCCTGCCTTTTGGAACAAAAGATGACAGAAGCCTCGTTTTTAAAATATATTTTAAAATATGCAGGAAAATTGCATATTCATTGAGAAGAATAAGTTATTTCAGACATAAAACGTCTTGCAATGACAGCTGAAATGTTGAGCTAGTAAAAGAAAATTGTGAAAGGATACACATTTATACATATGTCAAAAATATAATCTCCACTATTCCATAGTTTGATGATTTGACTGAGCTATGATGATCCAGTCTTATATCACCACTTTATCTGTAATGGCTTTCAGAGGTAGAGACTACTTAACCCAACTCAGATCTGTTCTTGCAAATGGTATAAACACTTACTTTATTAGAAAATATAGAAGTGTCCATTCTTTCTGGTATACTAATTGTGCACTGCAGTAACCTACCAGAGTAAGAAGTACTCTATATAAAATGACTGCATATATAAAGCAGGATAAATGAGGTTTGCAGGCTTGAAGTTTTCACAAACTTGACATACATAAAATTTTAATCTAAATTTTCCCAGTAATGCTGTTAATTCATATAAATTAATATTTCATATGAATTTTCAGGGTGCAATTTCCCTTTGTGATATATTCAGAAAACAAGTGGCCAGGTTTCATACAGTAGAGGAAGGGAAAATTAATACTGTAACTTTTGTGTCTTTTCCAGAGCTTTGTGGAAAGGATTTCTGGTATCTTTCTGGTCTTTTTATGCTTCATAGGATAGTGCAGCAACTGGTGGCTGTGCAATTAATTTCAAACTCTCATAATTCTGAATCATTACTTTTGTATTTGAATGTACAAAATACTCCCATAGCATGGGAAGTGTCTAATGAAATCTTATACATAACTACACCTAAAATTCAAGAAGCTACAGGGAAGCAACCATTTTAGGTCAGATGAGTCTGTGATTTACTAGAAGGCTATGTATGGTATTGCTGAAGACAGCTAGTTCTGTACTCAATGGAGCAATAGCATATTTTTTCTTTGTTTGCTTTCTTTGACCCTCTGAAAGGCTAATACTTACAGACTTTGTGTACTGATTTTTAAATCCATTTTGCATATGTGTAAGCATAAGCTTCTGCTAACTATTCTATAAGTAGATGAGATTAAGTGCTTTAAAATTCTTCCTGAAACCATTAAAATGGTAATTAGTTTTATTTACAAAATTACATGTTAACTTGTTATTTTCTAAACTTTGTAATTTCTCATAATATGTTTTATAATCTTCTGAGATAAATGTATCTCCAAAGCGAGTTTTTAAAAAATATGTTACTTTACTGATATTTCAAATTTTTCTAGTGAAATTCCTGACAGTTGTTTTGGTGGTTTAACAGAAAACAGCAGATCTTCTGTTTGCCCACATGTTACATCTGTGAAACTTTTATTATAGAATGTACTTGTTTCGTACAAGCCAGTGTAAATTTGCGTTGATCGTATCCTTTATGATTATGAAATACAGAACTTCTCCTTTCCTGAGGCAAGACATGTTAATAAAAGGAACCTCAACCCCCTGAAGTGGATATTTAGACATATAGAACATGCCACAAATTGCATTAATAATTCAATCTCTAGGCTGATTTATAGAAACTTGTGAAGGCATTTCTATTAGTTTCTCCCTCAGCTGCTATAGCAGTGCCTGAGTGCATAAACAAATTGTAGGAAAGCAAGGAAACCCCAGACAAACAGAAACAAGGCAGATCCAGAGTGTAACAGATGCTACATCTGTATATCCTGTTCTTTGTAGATCAAACTCCATACCTCAGCAGAAAGATCCTGTACTTAAATTTTCTTTATACTCCTTTAGATTCACATTCATGGCTCTGAAGGAAAAAAAATACTTACGGATATATAATTCCATAGGATTAAACCAAACTCATGGTTGCTTGCAATGGAAGTCTGCAATAATATCTTCTCTGGTGTGCATTCTGTAACACTGTGTAACAGCATCATTTGGCCCACATCAGACATGCAGCTTCCTGAAAAGTTAAAACCTCACATGCTAAAAGGAATTGTGGTAGTTGGAAGCAGTCATCCTATAGATGTCCACAATGGTGCAATACAGTTATGGTCAGTTCTTATAGCTTGGCCTTGAAAAGAGTACAGATACTATGAAATGTGCGATCAGAAGCATTCCTTTTGGTCAGTGAAGTTAGTGTATCAGTAGTTCTTTAAATCTACCTCATTATCCTTTTCTTTCATAACTTCTTTTTCACACATGGAGGGAAGTTACTCTTTATCTTTTCCCAAAATAGGCCTTGCTAGAACTCAATTTGCGAGAATGCGGGATAGATATCGACAGAGAGAGAGGGTGTGTAGGAAGAGATCTTTGGGGACCTCTACTGTCTTCTGTCTTTTGTCTGTTGTGCCATATACTTCTTTAGGAGTTGTCACATGCGACTTCAAAATTCTTAACTTTGGAAGCTTTTATTTATCTTTTGGATAGATTTTTTTTTCTTTTTGCAAAGGCATGTAGTAATAGGACAAGGGGAAATGGCCTTAATCAAGAGGGTAGGTTTAGATTAGATATGAGGAAGAAATTCTTTTCTGTAAGGATGGTAAGGCTTTGGAATAGGTTGCCCAGGGAGGTTGTGGACTCCTCATCGCTGGAGGTGGTCAAGACCAGACTGGATTAGGCTCTGAGCAAGCTGGTTTAGTGGAAGGTTCCCTGTCCATAGCAGGGGGTTTGGAGCAAAAATATCCTTAAGGTCCCTTGCTATTCTCTTTTGATATTAACATGAATAATGCCAGCCCTATTACAGTGAGGTCCTGGCCTCAATATTGCTAAGAACAGTGCTTAGCCTTTCAGAGGAAGTCAAAGAATCAAAGAATCAGAGAATAAGTTGAGTTGGAAGGATCAATGAGTCCAGTTTCTGACCCTCCCCCCCTGCCAAGAGTGACACTATGGGCCTGAGAGCATTGTCCAAATGCTTCTTGAACCCTGTCAGGCTTGGTGCTGTGACCACTTTTCTGGGAAGCCCATCCAGTGCCCAACTGAAAAACCTTTTTCTAATATCCAACCTAAAACTCCCCTAACACAACTCCAGGCCATTCCCTTGGGTCCTATCACTGGGCACCACAGGAAAGAGATCAATGTCTGCCCTTCCTCTTCCCTTCAAAAGGAAGTTGTAACTGCAGTGAGGTTTCACATCAGTCTCCTCCAGGCTGAGCAGACCAAGTGACCTCAGCTGCTCTTCATGTGGCTTCTGCTCGAGGCACTTCACCATCTTTGTTGTCCTCCTTTGGATACTCCCTAGTATTTTAATATCTTTCTTATATTGACCAAAACTGCACACAGGACTTGAGGTGAGGCCGCTTTGGTGCAGAGCAGAGCAGGACAATCCCCTCCCTCACCTGGCTGGCCATGCTGTGCCTGATGTCCCCCAGGACAGGGCTGTCCCTCCTGGCTGCCAGGGCACTGCTGACTCACATTCAACTTTCTGCTGACCAGGACCCCCAGGTCCCTTTCCATGGCACTACCTTCCAGCATCTCATTCCCCAGTCTGTCTGTACATCCAGGCTTGCCCCATTCCAGTTGCAGAGTCTGGCAACACTTTCTGTGTTGAATTTCATTTGGCTGGTGATAGCCCAGTCAATACTTCAAAACTTCATATGGTGGATGATTGCCCAGTTTGTCAAGGTCTCTCTGCAGGTGTTCAAGACCATGCAAGGGTGGGCTGAAATGATCATCATCTTGGGTTTCCGTGGTCTTAAATTGTAAATATAGGTCCACAGCAGAGACAGTTTATTACAGGACTGCCAGTACCTACCTGCAGGACCCACAGGACCTTGTCATGCTATAACTGGTAAACTGTGTAAACAGGAAGAGCAGTCATACAAAAACAGACAGTTAAAGAGGAACATGAAAGCAGTTTGTGTGTGACTCTCTTGATCGTCAGTCACAGCTGTAGAAAATAAGAGGAAATTCATCATGCCTAAAAAAGCCCCAAACCAACAAGGCAAAGATTTGAACTTTTGCCAGACTACTTGGCCTTCACAGTGGGTTCAAGGTTCTTGTAGCTTCAGCAGGCATTCCTTGATGTTTCTGAATCTGTGGCAAACACACAAGTACTCATTGCTCAGCAGACAGAAACTGAAACAGTCGTGCTGACAGTTTGGGTTTAGTGTTGTAGTGAGCAGATTTGTCCACAAGGAAGATGGCACAGGAGCAATCACTGTTGGTGCATAAAGAAAATGGATCAGGGAGAGTGTGGCCAGCCAGATGGCCTCTTTGTGGCTGATCACATGCTTATGCAAATACTAGATTAAAACCACAGAAGAGAAACAAAATGCAGATGTTTATACTAGATTGGTTTCTTCTGTAAGGGCAAATCCTATAAGAACATGTTAAAAGGGTAATGACTGGTGGCACAAACAGGTCTTAATTACGCAGCATGACCATTTAATTCTGCTGTTCAGTGATTGCTTTCACTTTAAGAAATCGGTGCAAATTAAAGTTGTATAATTTTATATTGATAAAAATAGTAGAATTCACTGCTGTTTTCCTCCATTTTATGCTGGCTTTAGCACTTCCAATTTTAAAGATGTTATGACACTGTGTATGGAATAACTGGATGGAGAGAAAGGCTGCTGAAGTTTAAATTGAAAACAGCTGGGATACTTTTCCAAAAAACACTGTTAAAATACTTGTATGCAATTAGATACATGTTTTTGGGAGAGCAGGGAAGGAGAATAAAGAGAACCTGTAGCAAAAGAAATACTTTCAATTTTACAGCCAGTCAGTTACAGAAAGCACTGATAAAAGATTTAAGTATCTATCCTGGTATCTAGGTAGAGATAGCTAAGAGCTATGATAGCAGGCATATTCAAATATGAGTAAAGAGAAGAAAATCATAAACCAAAAATTCATTATCAGTCTGAAATCCACTCATAAAAAATCTATTAAACAAAGCAATATAGTGCATGAGTCAGCTCCATGTTTTGAGGAGAGTGAGCAAGTGTAGTAGTAGGGCAGTACAATGGGCACTGCCTGTAGTGCTCTCCTGCAGTGTAGCAGATTGGAGGTTGGAAACGGATCCCTGTGCCTTCTTGTCTCTTCCTGATTTCACTGCATCCAAGTATGAGCAGCCAGCCTTTTGGGAGGGAGAAAGTGATGTGGTGAGGGACTCCTATGTTAAATATTAGCTGATCGTTCAGTTGATAAACTGCAAAACCTTTGCAGACTTGTAGCTGATCTGCCTAATTGTCAGAGGAAAGTTTTATGACATTGCTCCAAAGAGGGTGAGAATAAAGTCAACTTGAAATTGGGCGAGTCATGACTCCAAGCATCTGAGCTTGCAGATTCTCAGTGCAGGCAGTATTTGACAGCCAAATCTCTGAAGGTTACACCATTTGCTGGGACTTGAAGGACAGAGCAGGATTCCCCTCTGTCCTGGCTTTTCACAGTGTCTTTCCCAGATCAGGAGGGAACATACTAGATTAACATTGAACATCTAAAAAAATTAAACTTTCTGTGTTTCTCAGTGTCACTTTTGGAGACAATTGCATACCAAGGAGGATGAGGTATGATTGCAGCACTGAGGACTGGAGTCAGGAAATAGTTGTAGATAGGGAAGGTAGGAGTAATGGAACATTGTACAAGGTAAAGAGAGATGAATTAAAATAATGGATAAAGTTAAGCTTTAACTTAAGCTCTTAAGCTACCTAAGTGCACCTCTTTTAGGACATCAAGAAACTCATGCTTTCTACAGACTCATGGGCAAACATCTGGTGTTTGGCACTGGGGTTGGTACTTGTCCTAGTCCTTGGTTAAGATCTTCAGCTGTTGGGCTGTGGGTAATAACCAAATGTCCAACTCTTATGACAGGTAAGATTTGAAACTCAGGAGTGTCAGAATACTCATTATGTTCATGGCACACTTCATCAAGCTATTCCAGGAGAATGTTAGTCTGCCTGTAAAAGAATAACTTTGACATTAAAGATGTCATGGTTTAGATTGAAATCTAATAACTTTAATGAAAACTGAAAATAACCTGCATGAAATGTATTTTTTTATCTTTGGCTCTAGAATGCCTTTAAAAACCTAGGAGGTTTTACTGTAAGGGTTACAGAATCGGTTTGTCCTGAGCTGAAAGTCACAGTATCCTGGCTGCCTGTTGAACCTTACAGGTTTTAATGCACACATGAAGCCCTGCTCAGTTTAGACTTTGGTCACAAACCACTTTACCCAACTTCCCAAAGAAGTTTTGTTTTCATATAATTTTTGTGAAAACTTTCTTTTGATATATTCCACGTCCTTCAGTAAAAAGAAAACCTCAGATTTAAATCTTGGACGTGCTAAACTTGACAGTCCTTTTTGCTATTAACCTTAGGTGTGCAAGGATACAGCCAGATCTTTTTTTTTTTTCAGTAATTTTAAACCCATCATGTTACTGTCTAGTTGGTAGAACAAACAAAAAACCTGCTTCTGCCTAAAAAACATAGTGCTGAATAATACTATGCCATGTATCAGTATTATTCCTCAATGATGTGACCTATTGCACTACCCATTTTCTTTCTGTCTTCTCTAGACTAAGGTAATGTGGCACAATTAAAAAAAGATGAAGAGCAGAAAGGCATTCTCATTTAATCTTTAAAAGAATGGCACTCTTAAATGAAGAATATAATTATGCCTATTTCTATGTTAGATGCTCATGACATGGTATTTTACTTTCTAATAAAGTCTGTCTTCAGCATTCATTTAGCTCTGCAATATCACAATGAAGAGAGATATAAAGCTACCTAGATAGAAGGGCAGCTGCAATATATTTAAAAAAAAAATTGTGTCGTAACTTGTTTCAGGAACTTTAGAACAGCCAATGTAAGGAACTAAAACATCCAGCTTTCAGTTGAACAGTACCTTACTGTTCACACACACTATATCTAGCCTATACATAGTTGTCCAGAGATAATATTTACCATTATAGAATAAGATCATTTTGATCTGTGTTGATGTATTTGTAAGTATATACTATGTCTATTCCCTTTTATATAGGTGATAGATACAGACTAATCTGGGGAATAAGGTCATTGCTCATGTACTCAAAACCTTGCAACACTGGGCCTTTATGAAATATCCTAACCATGTGTATTTATGAAATAGTTTTGTTTAAGGGTGTACTTAGCCAATGTTTGCATGACCTTTAAGCAAAATGATGTCCTTGTGCTGGGTTCATTGCAAAATGAAAATATGCAGCATGATAGGAGTCTCTGAAAAGCTTTGAAGGAGGTTCTGATACAGAGCAAGTGAATGTGTAACATGACATGCCCCTTCCTTTGTATTAGGCAGTGAGAATTCATGTTTTATCTTTGAGATGTTTCACATGTCAAAAAATATCCATCTTTTTTGGGTAATCAGCAGTGTAAAAAATTATTTAGCTCATTCTGCTATACCTTTTTATTTGTGTATCTTCACACCATAGCAATTTTTCACCGTTCTATTTCTGATTTTCAGAAACGTAACTTGCACCATTCTATTTCTGATTTTCAGAACTTGTAACTAAAGGACTGTGCATGTCCTCTCTTACTTTATTTATATTGTCACAAGCCAGATTAACTCCAGATATACTCAAATAAAGGCAGTGGGATGAAATCAAATTTAATGAGCATTGACTAGCAAGTGTAATGTTAGAATGTATGCAAGAATCCAGGTGTATATCTTCCATTAGGCCAGTGCAATGCCTGTTACCTGACTGGATGACTTGACAGAAAAAAGTCATCACAGCTGTTATTTACTGAGTCCTTAAGACAAGTGTACTTTATGTACCTCTCCCCAGGTGTAGCAGTTTATCTACTCTAAATCTGAATAGCTGAGAGCGACAATTTTAACATAAGAGATCTTAGAGGTAAATATGGGTTTAATATTCTTGTGCAGATGGCATCACTCAAGGATGGAATCTTAGCAGAGTTCTTGGAATTGAAGTTTAAAATGTCAAGCATTATCTGGGTTTATGCTTATGATAAGTCTTCCCCAGAACTCAGAATTTTATAATGGTGTTGGGAATATATAAGATGCTTTCTAATCTTCTGCAGACATTCAGCTGAATTTCTGACCAAATATCTGGTATCAAATGGTATTTTCTTCTGTAGTACAGTTGTGTACTTTTTCAGCAGGACCTCTAAAAGCTCTTATAGACATTAATGATCTTTAGTGAGGCTGCAGAGGTGTTTGACTGTGAGCAAGGAAATGAGGACTTCTAAAAAATTATCAGCGAAGACGTATTTATTTTACTTTTTTGTTTTGTGGATTTTTTTTCTTACTATGAGCAAGGAAGCATTTTGTTTGGTTATTTTTTGTTGTTGGGTTTGTGGGTTTTTTTTCTTTTTTTCCTTGTTTGTTTCACTGTCTAGTTGGCAGCTTTGGGTTTCAGTTTTTCTTTTACTGAGTTAGGAAATGTTTTGGTTTATTTTGTTTTTTTTACCATTCAGGACATGAATATTTTTTGACAGGTCACAGCTACAAACTTCTGCAAGTACATATTTCTCATTTTCTGCAGTGTTTTTCCATGTAAGATCTGAAAAGATCACAAAACTTGTAAAGTGCATATTGCGTGCATTATGCCTGCAGGATATGCTCTACATCAAAATTTCTTTGATAGTCTCCCGTCATCTACATTGAAAGGCTTCTGTGTTGTAGAAATCACTAAGAGGGTAGCCACAGTACCTCAGTGCAACATCTCACTCAGAGTCAGGGCATAATGGCATTACAAGGTCTGCAACAGCTGCTGCAGAGATATATCCGTGACTCATCTGAAATCCTACTATGAATAAAGCACTAATCCAGCATCATAACCTCTTCTGCTAGCCAAAGAAAAATGCTAAATATAAATAAATCTGTTATAGAATGCAAATGTAGGGGAAGGTTGGTAAGACTTAAAAGAAGTCAAAAGCTCTATTATCCCAGAAAAGGGAAACTGAAGGAGAAATTAAAAGAAAGTTTTTTCCAAGTCTTCTATTTCCATTTATCTTCTAGATCTTTAGAGATACTAGCATCTATTTAGACACCAGGAGAGTAATCTAATGTTTATCTGAGAGAAAATAGTCAGGAAAGGTAGACTACCAAGTGAAATCAAACATCAGATGTTTGGAAATTAAAACAGATGATTATTCAGGTTTTAAAACACAGAACAATATTTACCATGGTGGGAGTTTAACTAGTTCATCTAGTTGCTAAACCTCCACCAGCACCAGTAATACCTGTTCTACATTTTGTCTTTCTTACCAAGCTGTATTTGGTGTGACGATATGAAGATAAGCTTCCTCTAAGCCAAAAAAATTGCTTTATAAATTCTTTTAATTCTCAAACATTAGCCTGATGAAAAGTAGCTGTTCCTACTCAGAGAAATATGTACTGTACACTTAGATCCAGAGACATCACTTTGACTGTCACCTTTCCATGCAATGCTATGAAATAACTGAATTCAGTGTTCCTGAATGGAAGGATAATCATTAATAGAACTGAATGCAGTTTGTGCAATGTCTCAATTTTAATGAGCTTATTTGTAGCTTTAAAACCTGCTGAGATGGTGATCTATTTATATCTCAGCAGTACCGCACACAGCTGCAGCGCATTTAGGACCCAGAGCACTGAGTGGTCTTGAACCCAAATGGGGCTCTATGCAGAGCTGATTTAAGATACAAGTATAGTTTGCCAAAGAAAAATACAAGAAAAAACAAGGGGAAACCCCGTGGTTTTGCTAAACCAGATGCTTTTCTGGGACACAAAAAGGAGAAAATTAAAGGTGCTTCATCCTCCATTGTGGAAGAGCAGCATGTGTCTAGTTGACAAGATCCCTGTTTTATTAATTGTTTCCCTGTTTTTATTTAATTGTTTCCTTCAGTTAGCTAGAAGGCAAACGTTAATATAGCTCCAGATAGTGCCTCTTGTTTCCTGCTGTAATTTCCACAATTGTCTCTTTACCAGTAAACTGTAGCTGATAATAGCTTTTGGAAACAATTAGAAAAAAAAGAATAGTATTGCTTACTTTTCATTCTTCTCTTGTAAAGGATCAAATATAGAAAACTAAGTAAAACAAGTTTTAAAAATAACAATCCATAAAATTATGTGTTATTTTACAGTCATGCTAAGTATTTCCTGTATATTTATGGAGAATTATTTTAATTGTGAAGATAAGTTGACTCTAATGGTTGGCAATGTCACATGATTTCTCAACATGCAGGGGTAAAACAGAAACTGCAATGGGTGCATAAATCAAAGCAGTGACTCAGCATTCAGCACATGACCTTTGCCTTAGTTTCCTGAAGGAAATGTGGCAATGAAAAGAAATTGATTCCTTTCTCTCACAGGGAAAGAAAAAAGAGGAACAGAAATCTGCTCAGGTTCCTGCAGGTGTTCTACCCTGTTCTCTCAGTTCTTGAATGAGTGGCCAGCGGTTTCACTCCCAGAACTTTCACTCTTACTGCCTTCCTCTTCCCAATTGGAGCTGCCTGTTGCCATCTGGAAAGAAAACTGGAACCTCTACTAACAATGGCTAAAGAGGGTGTCAAATATATTTGGGTAGTATGATCACAGGCCACTCATGGAAGGCAAAGATAGAAGCAGGACCCATCTGAAGGGGAAGCAGAAGAGGTGTGCAAAAGCACTGCATGGTACAAGTGTGTTGGCCAATGCAAAGCTCTTCTGCTGCAGGAGATGTTTGCTTGCACAAGGCTGAGAGAGGCTGCGAGAACTGGATCCCTGTAGTAATGCCTGAAGAGTGGAGATAAAGCCAAGGAGACACATGCACTAATTGGATTCTTGTTGATTGCACAAGAACATTATCTTTACTTGGCTTTGAGATTAAATCATTCTGGGGATGAGGATGCTGTCACTGAAAAAGCACCTGCTATAAACTACATTTGACAGGTAATAAAATTGATATTATCAGTTGAAGTCCCTGCCTTTGTACACGCAGTTGAGAGTAGAAGAAGCAGTCCTGAGTTTAAACACAATCTCTAACCCAATCAACAGCTTTAGCATGCTCTTTTTTTTCTGTAAAATGAGAATTTGCTTTCGGTCCTATGCATGAAAATCTTCTGTTTTCATGGAAGACAAATGCCCAATTGTAGTGTTGCACTATTTTTGAAAATAATACAAACTGCAAGACCAAAAGAAAAAAATTAGCTGGCAACAGTGTATGTTCCATACATAATGATGGCATAGAAGGAAAAAAGCCCTTGTGAGTGGTCATTTATGAAACTGAAGTAAAACATCCATTCATAGTGTAAAAGGGAGTACTGGGAACCCCATGCAATGCTCGTAATCACTTTCACAAAGATTAGTATAGCAAACTCCTTCATTCCCCATCTGCAGCACTTATGAATTATTCAGTTAATCCTGTTTGAGAAGAAAAATTTTGGATGTTATAGGAGCATATGCTATCATATTTTTAAGTTTATTTTTATATTTGTCAGTCTTCAAATTTGCTTTTCCAGAATACCAAATATTATTGCTTTAGTTCCTGTATTTTGCATCTTACCACTGAGTTTACAAGAACCCCCATATGTATTTCTACTTGACAAGACTTCTGAAATGGATCAATTAAAAAAGGTTGATACTTAAAAAAGCTACTGTAGACATTCTGTCTCAGATATTAAGAGTATTTGTCAGCCACCAAATAAACACAGCTTATTTGGACTTTTTTCCAGGCCTTGGAACACTTTTGTTAGGTTTTAAACATTTTTAATACAGGTGTTATGTCAAGAGTGAACTAAAGTTCAAACTGAGATATGTTTATGAACTGATAAAAATCAATACAATTTGATGAACAGTCTGGCAGAATACTGAATAAATACTCATTATTTGTTTAGGTGAGGAAGGTTTGGCTGATTTTAAAGTGCTTGCTGGAGTACCATGCAGTGACTTATGGCACAGGTTACTGCTATCTTGTGCTTTGTCTCAGGGCTGCAGTCCTGAGACTTCAATGCATTGAATATTCTTTTAAAACAGCCCAAGTATTTTACAGAATACCTATTTCAGTTCTTATTTCACCATGAAATGCATAGTATATTGGTTCAAAACCACTATTTATATGTCTAAAGTGAAGATGTCACGCTGCTCTGTGGAGTGCCTTGATTACACTGGGGACAAAAAGGATGCAGTGAATGACTTTTATTACACAATTGAAATGAGATGCCCTTCACCTGCTGTGATCTTTTTCTGTTGCAGTCCTGTATTCTGCAGCAGACAGTTGAGTTGAGTGGCTGAAGAGCAGTGCTGCCATGCTGGGAGCACCTCTGCTCCACCGCGGCGCCGCGATCGCGCTGCCTCTGCAGCCACAGCCAGCCAAGCCAACACGGTTGCCAGCTGCGTGCTGGGATCAAGAGCTAGCCTGCTGACAAAAAGCCCAGTAGTTTTCCTAAGCACTTGCCTTCCAAGAAGAAAGCTGGCCTTTTCTCCCCCCTGGAACCATCTCTCATTCTCAGTGCTCATTCTCAGTGTGTGCTTAATCTGTCATCGTCCTCTTGTCAAAAAAAAAGTGAGGGTTGTTTGACCTGACACAAATCCTGTCTCTGGAACAGCAAGGCGAATTGACTGAAAGAATCCCTGTCAAAAAGAGTTTTTTGATAGCATTGCAATGTGAATGCACCTGATTATTCTGAAAATATGTGGGAGAGCATGGGTATCAGGTAAGTGCTTGATAATTTTGCCACAGATTTAACTATATAGGAGTATTCAGTATCTAACTGAAAATCCTGAAAATAACATAAGTGAAAAAATAGTATACGTGCATGAATCAATTTTAGCAATCACAGAGATGACTATTGTATTAATAGCAGCCCAACATGGTTTCTCCACAATCCTTTGCTTGGTGCACCCACAGGGCAGTTAAGTTTCCATCCAGGGAACCACTGCACATATACCCCAGCAGTCCCTGCCCTGCCAGGCCTCCCCAGCCCCACTTCCAAACTCACATCGTTCTTCTTGAGAGTTTCTTCTGTCTCCGTAGGTGAGAAAAGGCAAAGCCTGAATCCTCAAAGCATGGTATAAAATGGCTTTGTGTATATGCATATGTATAGAGGACACAAGGGAAAAACAGGCCCATATTTTTTCATGATAACAAAGAAGGAAATAATTTCAGATGATTTTGTGTACCCAGGTCCCAGATATATTAATTATTAGAGGTAAAATTATTAGAGGTTAATTATTAGAGGTAAAAACCAAGAAATACAGCTTCAAGTAAAGTACTGTTATCCAAGATATATTTTGTAGGAATTGCTGTAGCTACACCTGTTATGCTATTCTCTGGAAATTCTCATTTCTATGGAGAAGAGGAAGAGAATGATAGATGTTTTAATACAGTGATAGTTTTCCCTTTTGTGTTCATGAGTAGGCCTTGAATTCTGCTCCTGGGGTTTACATCATTAGAATTCTACTTGACCTGAATCTTCCTTGCATACTTTGATTTTATGACACCATTAAGTTTATTTGGCAATGGAATTACTTTCATCCTAATTGCTTTTCCGGTCTGTGTTGTTTTCACAAAATGAGACAGGGACTAGAAAGCAAAAAAAGTAACCATAGAAGTCCTAATACTTTCCTAATGTTTTATTTCATTAGTCTAGCAACTCTCCACTGTGAGGCATGTGGTGACAGTGTAGGACCTGGCTGGAAAAAAATCTGAGTTATAAGTTGTGTGACACATTAACAAAGCTTCTTTAAGGATGTAAGAATGCAAAAGTGCACAGCATCCATGTAGGTCAAACTATACTTTTTATAGAAGGACTGAAATATTCTTAGGCTTTTCCTTACTTGATTAATTTTTCCCCATCAGGACAACGTCTTGATGAATGTGTGATTTTTACAGAAATGCATTGCTTCAGTTACCTTTCTTTGTCTTTTCCTCCCATCCCTGAGCAGTATTGGATACTTCCATTGTGTTCAATATTTTTAAAATGATGGTGATCCTGCATTTTCTAACCTTGCCAAAATTTTATTCATTTCTTTCTTGAGAAAACTTTTTTACCTCTTCTTCTGGAACACAAGGAAAAAACTGGTCAAATGAGCCAGTTGTTTTGCTTGGGCTATTGATTCTGCTTCCTTTGGAGGACACATTTGAAATTTACATACAATTGGATAATTTTTTTTTCTCATTTCCTGTATTTTATGTGGGAACTTTTCTTTGCTCTGAAAAAGTATTTTATTAAGTGTCTGCTTTCTTGAAACATAGTTACTATACCAAAGGGAAAGGAAAAAAAAGAGACAGTAGTAAGTGAAAAATATAAGCCTCAGTTTAGAAATTCAGGATCAACCTGAATTCAAGTAGTGATTTTGCCTTATCTCCTGGCTTTGCCTTTTCTGCTCTTTTATGACCCAAGAAGCTAAGAGAGTAGAATAGCATGTATTTGTCTCTCAAACATAGTGGTAATAGCCATAGCAATGAAATTCTGTTGTAATTTAAACTTTTTCTTTTAAACTAGCTACTAAATGACCTTAGAAAAGCAATATCCAGGGAGCAGTGGGAATCTGGCTGTGTCAAATTAACTGACCAAATTAACTGCACTCTACAGTTCCAGTTTGAAACATTTGATTCCTCTTCCTACCTCCTTCACCTCTCCTGCCCCTGATTTATCCACTCTTGAACTTATTTTAGCAATTCAAAACCATAGAGCATCTGACATAAACAATTATGAGTAGAGATTGCAGGAATTACATATGAGATTTTCTCCTCCCCTTTCTTTTTAAAAAATAAATTTTTTGCACTCCTGCTGTTTAGAGTGTCTAGCAAATTATTATTTCTCTTTCTTGAATTTCAGAAGGGAAGAGGATATAGTCTGAATCCTATTGTACATTGTTCTATCAAGACATATTCCAATTTATAGTTAAATTTGGTGAATGGCAGTATAAAACAAGAAAAAATATTTTAGATAAGTTTAAAAAGTCTGATTAAACTGGTTTTGTAATGGCTTGTATGTCAAGAGAGCAGAGTAATATTAGACTTACTCTTCTATTTTTGGCTGCCTAGTTTATAAAAATACAGAAAACTCGTTTGACAATATGACAAAGAATTGCTGTTACATTTAAATACCACCCTTGAAAATATGTGGGTTGATTTTGTGGTGACTTAAAAATTTTTTTTAAAACTTTCTTGCATTAGGAAAGATCTTGCTACAAAGCACTGCTTTCACAGACACGTGGTTAGTGTGTATGGTACAGAAGGTGTTCTGGTGGGATTGCTGATGCCCAGCAGAACAGGAAGAAAGCAGAAGCAGACATCATGCTTTGCACAGCCTCCCCTGAGAATAGAAGCATTTCACTCAGTGTCACAGCAGCAGATACCTATGGCTTGATTGTAGAAGTGTTGAGCCTTCTTCATTCTTTTGGGCTTATTTTGTTTTCAGGGAGAGTGGTAGAATTTGGCTTTGGTGTCCAAACTTCCTCCAGGGTCTGTGTATCCCATGCAATGCTGGACATCTCTGCTGTGGAGATAATCGGAATCATTCGGTTCTCTTGGGTTAAACCAGCACAGGGGGAACTATCCACAGAGAAAATTATATTTAAGCCTTTGTATCCATATTACAGATGAAGGGACTACTACAGATGTACAATCTCTAGTGACTAGCCCATCACTCCTCTCACTGCAGTCTGTTTCTCTGATAGGTCCTGCGTAGGGAACAGGGGAAAAACTGGTACAAACTGTTGTAATTCCACTTCCTTTCAGACTTTTCTCTTCAGTATCCCACCTGCAGCAACATGGTTACAGATTTTTTTTTACCTTCAGAACAATTTAATACTGCTGGTTCATTTAAGTAGTTCTTTACATCTGGAAGATGGCAATCTGCTTCAATTGGTTCTTGAGGGGACATTAAATCTCTGTTACAAAATAACTGGAAAGACTGGAAGAATTTTTGGGTTTGTGCCCCTCTATTTTTTTTTTTTTTGGAAGAGCCTTTTTTCTGCTGTTTGTCTCCTGGTTTTGCTACAGGCTCTAGTAAGAACAGAAATATGATGTTCTAGGAGCGGGATCTCAGTAGCTAAGAAATTTAGGATTATAGAGCTCGGGTGCAGAATGATGCCACTCTGTCTTCTGAGCCAGCAATAAGGTTTATGACATTCAATTCAACAATTGTATTTCAAAACAGTAGAATCATCTGTGTAATTTTTCCACTCAAGCCAGTAAGAACAGTTACTATAAATTCTGTCTTTTATATTGCTTTGGTTTTCTAGATTAGCTGTTTCATTCTAACCACCCAGTCATTGGCATCACAGTCACACTTCCTCCCTCTCCCCTTCCCTGAGGAGACTTATATCTAAATATTAAATTAGTGTTAAGTGAAGAATAATTTGAAATGTCTAGGAAATTAAATTTTAAACACTGATCTAAGCTATTCCCTCTATGTCAGACATTACCCACATTACTTGAAGCAATTCTGTGCCATCTCACATCATGCACCACCACAGTTTACTGGTTTGAGTGTGTGATCATTAAAGACAGGATGATGGGAGAGACAATAATGCCCCTTAGTGCTTTTCTCGTCTGTCAACTCCCCAGCCAATATGACACAGGGACTGTACTACACACTGCAGAAAGACGGACAAAAATGAGTCTCTAGTCAGTCTTCTGTTACTGTCTGTGGTATTCCAGCTACCTATTTTCTCACCATTCACAGTCAGTGTGCAATCTTAGGCCTAATATTGTCTGGCTTTATGTAGTTGTTTTACTCACAGACACTGTGATCTTCATAACTGTATACCTGAGTTGTGGAGAAAAGATCAAATATGAAACAGTTTCCCATAACAGGAGAAAGGAGGGATAGAATCTAGCAAGCCTTGTATTACTGCAAAGGTTGTGTTATATGTTATTGTATTATAGCAATGCCATCATCATACTAACCTTGATTTCATTGTTCAGATATAACTTTTTCCTTCTTGGAGGATTGCTGCACCATTTCATGTAAATATGTGTATTCTTTTTCATAGTGGCTGCTGTTAAAACCTCACTTTGTTTTACCTTTGTGTATGAAAGAAGTAACACTAAAGCAAAGATTTAGGGTACTCTGTTTCTCCTCCCGTTATTTCTCTAGGAGGAGAATTTATGATTTATGATTAACAAAGCACTGTTATGGCTTTGAGTATAGGGAGAGGGTGAAATCCAGACAAAAGAAGGGCAGGGTAAAGTCCCACCAATGACCTGACCCAGATGTAAAGTGTGGCCCTTCATGCAACTTGGCAGGAACACTGAGCAGAAGAGGTGGCATGATTTCCTTCAATTAGACTGTTTGTCTATTTTGGCTGTTTAGGATAGCAATTCTTCATTTGTGTTTAGCAGCACAGAGCTACAGCTAATTTTTCCCAGAGGAAAACTGAGTACCCTGCCTGCCAAGTGCAAAGAACTTGTACCAGTCAATGAGTGTCACTGCGAAGGAACTTTGATAAGGTAATGTGCAATAATATGAACCACTCTAGATTGATAAGATTTTTATTTCCAGGATAATTGTCTGATTTTAGACTAAAGGTTATTCCAGACAGTCAAACAATTGATTTTAGACCTTTAAATATAGCTATATCATGAGTTTACTGTGTAACTTATAACTTACATTTCCACTTTTGCATCAGTTTATTTGCATGCCTCTAATCATGCTGAGGCAATCTGTGTTTTCAGGGGTCTACAAAAAGACCCAGGTCTGGGAATTTTTGCATCTTCAGAATGTAAACATCTTTAGATGTCTAAATAGATTAATCAATGACAGAAAGCTGACTACTTTAAATCATCATGCTTTTTCCTATGTTTACTAGATCAACAGAAGGAATCAGAAGATACTACAAGATGTAAACAGTTTCAAGACTTTCTGAAAAGTCAGGTCTACAGGTCTGCATTTTCTGTATACTCTGGAAACCTGACCTCAGTCAGATGTTCTGTTAGTCTGCAGCAGATCAAACAACTGCATTGCTGTAAACTGAGTTTGCTTCTCCACAAGTCGGCTTCTGCAATTTCTAGCCATGCTTGTTTAAAGTAGAGGCTGTCCAAGGCGGGGTCTTTATGCTCTGCTGGTGTTCAGAAACATGCACATGAGGTAGCTTAGAGAAAGATTTAACTCTTCAGTTTCAGTTATGACTGTCTTTTGAGAAGCTAGCTATAAATTTTGGTGGTTTTTTTGCCAAAATCCTTTGAAAAGCAGAACTTTTCAGAATGTATCCTAAAGAACTGAGCTTCAGCATTGGACGCAAACCTCCTGGCACAGCTCAGAGCAAAAGGCACACTGGGATTTTGTGCAAACCCAGAATTCTTGAGCACTGAAGGTTGTGAACTCCTTGATGGACAAAATAAAAGAGTACTGTGTTGTAGTTGGCAAAAAATGTATACCAAACAGTGGCAAGGAGGAGAATATTACGTTGTAATGATACTTTAGTATTTGCAAAAGTGGCAAACAGAGCTGTTATGTGGTGTGCACTACTTTGGAGATGGGGAAATGTTGNATTGCTTTGTGATCATTTTCAGTAGCTGCACAGAAAAAATCTGGTCACTGACTTTCAAAGTGAGTTTATGGTGTCAACCCATATTAATATGGATAAAATTAGTTCAGTACTGACAAAGATAATTCACATAGAGAGAAGTTTTGCAATTTCAGAGAGTGGACTACATTCAAAGAAACTTCACAGTCTCTTCTATTTCCAGACTCAAGTGAATGACTTTTTTTTGCAATTGAGTGCATTCCCTTGATAACCACAAGATAGGATTAGGTGCAATAGCATTATAAAAAGAAATCCATGTGTTTACTTTAAATTTTTTTGGGAGAGGAGGGGAAAATGAAAATTGCTCAGTTTACTTACATTGATACACACTTATTGATTTCCATCTCTCTTTTCCTCTGCTCTATCCCCTTATGCTTTGCTAAAAGAAAAGGGAATTAATATCTCACTAGCTAGTTGTGGAAAGAAACTTCAAGAAGAAAATAATGTTTTGACTTAGCTTGTTTATGCATGTACTGATTGAGCTTAGGAAAAAATTCATGACTGTTTTTGAAAGATTAACATAGGTAGTCTCATTATTGATTTAAGTAATTAATTAAATTCTGCTCATATTTCAGTGGATTCATTTGAGCTGCTAACCCTATTTGTCACTTACATGGCTAATTCAAATGAGAGCTTTATGTGCTGCATTACATGATAAACCACTTCTCTGCTTCTGCTAGGCATGCAGTAACACTTCAGAGCAGCACCTTCTGCTGTTTGTTGCTTCAGAGAGGACTTTCTTTTTCTGTGGGTTTTCAGTGTCTGGAAGACACTCATACACATCATGGAAAGAAAGAAAGAGAGATTGATTACACCATTTTCTACAAAAAATACCTTTCCCAATTCACTTCCCCATTCTTTTCTGAGGTGTTTTTAGGTCAGATATTGTTTTTAGGTCAGAAATGTCTCTCTCACCCATGGCTCAAGGAAATGAGCTGTTTTCAGGGAATCTGCTGGAAATTGCATTAGAGGAAGAAATGATCCTATAAAACTACAAAACAACTGCAGTCCCAGAATAGCAATGAGCTCCATGAAGCCCTTTCTTAGTTACCAGAATTGCTCACCTTCCTACACTAGCCTACTGCGAAACCTGCGTGTATCATTTGCTGTCTCACACCCAAGAGATGCTCCCAGTGTAGTTAAAAAGAGCCCTTCCTGCACAGGGACAGCTAGTCTTCATCACCAGATGTTTTTAATATAGCTATATTCTATTCCTTAACTATCCATCATAAGGAATGAGCTGCAGAATTCTAACATCAGCTTATCATGGCTCTGTGGTTTCTGATGGGAAAACAAATATATCACGTAAAGGGAATAAAGTGCTTTTCTCTGGTTATCATTCCACTCCAGGCTTTTGTGTCGCAGATTGTCTGGCAGACTCACAATTATTTCCTCCTGCAGCTTCTGGAAATGATCTCTGCACTAAAGAGAAATATGCCCACAGCAGAGATGGGTTTTATTTGTGGTATTCTTTTATATTTTTCCATTTTACCCTTAACTGATTTTTAGCTCTCAATCTTTTTAATGTGTAGGAACATAATTTCTGTCAAGACTTGTACTGTGCTCCAGGTAATTGTTGATATGCCTGAAATCTGTGTCCTATTAATGTATTCATATTGGTTTTGATGAGCACACTGGACCTGAGTCACCTCATAGGCTGCACCGAGCAAATGACATTGCACTTCAGTAGAGCAAATCTGGCTGCCTGTGAGGAGCTGCAGGAATGGGTGGAGCAGGTCCCAAAGATGCTCTGATGCGAAGGTGCATACACAGCTGAAACTAATACTGCCTAAATGCACATTCCTGTGTGATTTGTTAAATTTCATCTTTTCAGGCTATCATGAAATCTACAATTTGGGGTGGGTTATGAAATAAAAATATCCAACACAACTGCTTTTGACTTTGACTCTAATTATCTTTCTAATGAAAGAGAACGGCAGGCATTTGGATAGGAGCTGGCTGGCTGGTCCGTGCTCTGAGAGTGCTCTTCCTCCTCCCCCAGCCCTCGTCCTTGGTGCTGGAGCAGCGGCCGCTCGTTCTCCCGAGGCAGCTCCCCTAGGGCCGGGCTTTGAGGCAGCCATCTGGCTCCTTCCTCCTGCCCAGCACTGTGTCACCTCGGGGACACACCAAGTCCCCACCTGCTGCGCTCGGCCCGAGGGTTGGCTGCCGGCCTCTGAATTGCCGGAAATCTCAGTGATTCAAATGTCTATCACTAAAAATAAGCCTTTTTTTCCCCTCCCCCTAACCAATGTGACTGCAGAGCACATTTCCTTGAGAGCTGGGGAAGAGTGTATTGTGCCTGACACCTGATGAAGTGGTTAGTCTCTGGCTAGCATCCTTCATTTCATGAAAAACATCACGTGGAAGGTAGAATTGCTAGCTGTTTTCCTTGCAATGCCTCAAATAACTCAGAGTGAACAGGTTCAGAAATGAGCATTTCCTGCCTCTCCATCACTTCCAACACCACCACAGAACGTGTTTATTTTTTCAGTTACTTTTTTGAGTGATTTCAGTAGCTTCCTGTGTATGCATTATGTCTTTTCTTGTGATTCATTGCATTGCTTATGGTTGTTTAGAGTCTGGAAGTCTCCTGTAAAACATGATTTGTAAATACATCCTCCATGTGAGGGAGGGTGGAAGAAAGGAAGGGAGGAGAGAGGACTCTAGTATTCACTGCCTGCTGCACTGATAAGTATGGAAGTAGAAATAAAAAAGTCTGTCCAAAGAAATTTGTTCTTTATTGAAAGAGCTTAAAATGCAGGTTTGAAATTAAGACAAATGGTAAATTATATATACATATGCAACGTTACCAACTGTTTGGTTTTAAATCATAGATGCAGAATCAATTCTCCCCATACTTTTGAGAGGCAACAAGAGCCAGGCAAACTGAGAAATGCCCAGGCTCTTCCCCTCAGCTCATTCTAGAGCACTGGTCACTGTTTGTCTCTGCTCCAAGCATGTAAGCAGAATTTGGCAGCTAACTTCTGTGAGAAATTAAATGGATCAGTCCCGTGTGGCATGTGATAAGAAATACAGAATCAGTCTTTAATCTAGTTTTATATATCTGACTTTGCAATTTATCTTTATGGCTTTTTCCTGCATATTTTTAGATCTAACCACTCCAAGAACTGATGAAACCAATGCTGCTAGAGAGGAATCATATTGACTATATTAACATGGCAGGGTCAATCAACAGTACTGAGTATTTCAGTTCCAATACAAAAATCTCCATCACTGGGGGAGATAACAACTTGTTATTCTGTTCCCAGAGCAGCCATACGATGAGGATAATACAAGCTTCTGCTAGCACGGAAAGGGTAGGGAACCTGATGATCTCTGTCTCCATCAGGCTCTGAAATAGAGAGTGCCGTCTGGTGCAAGCCCAAAGCTGTGTTACTCACTTCCCTTTTGCCTTCTTCCTCCCTTTCTCCTTTCCTCTCTCAAGCACACATTCTTTCTGTCTCATCCCAATACTGTGTACTCCCTGTGAGATATCAATTTGTCTCTAAATGGTTAGAGCTAGCCTCTTTTTCTAGCTGGGAATAGTCTCATTGAAACAGAAGTGGAGATCTGAAACCTGTTTTACTCAAACACATCTGTTCCACAGCAATTTTCATCTTCCAGGTGTTTTTTTTTTTTTCCATAGTCACACAGACCCAGCCACTTGATCAGCTGCAGCACCCTGCAAGGGCTGAGAAAAACAGTGGTAAGCAGGTTCCAGTTTAGTTAATTAAACTGTTTTGGTAATGTGGAAAAAGAAATGCATTCCCCTCCTCCAACTCTGCTTTCTGATACAGCAGAGTATTTTTTCCCTGCAATGCTTCAAATAAAACTCAGCCTCAGGCAGAGAACCTGGCATAGAACATTTTAGTCCAAATAGTTGGGCAGAGACAACAAAAATAGGGTCTTTCAATGGAAATGTCAGGAGACTGACAATAGGTGATATTACCAGCTTTGTCTACTGCTGTGTGCATCCAGCTCTCCGGTGCACACTGTGCTCACAGGGCAAACTCTGAGGACAGGAAGATTTGAACAGGGGGGTTGAAGTTGTTTCCTGCAAGTTGCCTACAGCTATTCATCTATGTTCCATTTTATCAGCATCTGTGGCAGGATGTAGCATAATGAATGCAAGAGTATTATTAAACAATTAGCCAGGTGACATTTTTTGATTTTTTATTACCCTCTAGTAAACCTGTAACACTCATACATTAGGAAGTGATTGAGTGTTTTGCTGGGCCTTCCTTAGACTGTAAGTAATTATGTGCCATTTTAAAACAGCCAAAGAAACAATGTAAAATGCTTAAATGAAATGGGAGAAAGTAGACAAAGACAGACAATTCCCAAGAAGGCATGAAAAAACTCATACCAATGACTTGCACAAGCTAAGTCTTAGAAAATACTGATGTAACATAATGGATCTAAAATTCATCAGTATCTGATATTAAAAAATTACTATCCTTTTAGTTTAAACCAAAAAGAAAATTCTGATGTTTGAGGGATACACAAATTCTTCCAAATGTCTTATACAAGTATTTCAGAGTTTAATCACATAAATTGTCATGGCCAAGCCTTAAGTAAAAGTACCCTTCTTTACAGACCAAGTGGCAAATAATCTCTCCCACCTTTTAGTCAAACAACTACGATTTTTAATCTACTCCATTGTACCAGCTCAATCTTTTTAGAGGGGAGTTTTATCCCAGAACACCTGTTTCCCTCCCACAAAGTACTCACAGTTAGGAAAATGAGACTTGTTTGTTGACTTGAGACTGAAGCAGAACTGCCATCTTGCCCTCTACCAGCCATTTGAGTCTTTGTCATGTCAGACTAAGTCGATTAAGTGTACTAAGTTTACATTGGAGTGGAAAACTAAGTAGTGCATTGCTCTAAGAATGAGTGCTTTTTACCCTTCACTGTTTGATAGCGGTGAAGAGAGATGGAAGCCAGTTCCATCACAAAATCCACATGCAGTTAAAGGATGTAACAATAGCAGCAACAATGAGAACTACAGCTGGTCTTGTCTTCTACTACCTCTGTTCTTCAGGTAGGTTGCATATTCATAAGAACATCCTGAAAGATGATTGGGACTATCTAGAAATGACCTGGGACTCCATAAACCTTTCCCAGTGACGTAAGGCTAGCAGTCCCAAAACCAGTTCTCAGAGAGGCCAGGTAGTAACAGAAGTCTCAGGAACTTACCAATTTCATACAACAGCTGGACTGATGCCAGAGTCCTAATGGGAGAATAAGAGCCAGGCTTCCCTGCTTGGTGGAGACTGTGGGAGATATTCTTCTGCAGCTGTATCTCTTCACCTTTCCTGGGCTGCCTGGGCTCTGACCACTCTTCCTTGTATACCAGTGCACAGGGGATGAAAGATCCCATGTCACTTGCAGCAAACACAGAACAGGCTTAGCTGAAAGAGTCTCAGATAAATTTCAAGGTGGATTTTTTTTTTAACGTTGACTGGAGGAGGCTCTGTGTAATTGATCTGTACAATAAAATGAGTCCTAAGAACATTTCAATTTTAAGATGATATTTAGCTGGCAATCTAATGTTATTGCTTCAGTGCTGCTGGTTGGAGGAAAATTGGCATTTGCCTTGCTCTTCTTGCTCTATATGTCCATTCCCACCTGTGGACTGCTTAAAGTAATTTTCCAAGCAACACTAAGCTGGACTCCTGAAAACTAATTCTTGATGGATGATGTAATTTGAATGATGGATTCTTGTATCTCCTAGAGTAGAGGCACTTTAGCTGTTCTTCTTTCAGATATTTTACAACCAGCAATAAAAATAAAAGAAGAAAGCAAAGACCTTGAAAACTAGTCACAGTTTTCCTATTGCTATGGAAACTAAATGTTTTTGGTTTTTTTCCCACCCATCAGTATATGCTATTATGCTTTATTACAAAACTCTGGTAAGGCTTATCTTCTTATAGTGAAGAGCTTTATGTAGCTTATGTAACCTCGATTAAATCGTTGCAGAAGTGGTAAGTCTAGACTATGAAGTAATGTTGTACAGCACAATTTTAACTTGAGATATTTTGCATACCAGTCTCTGTGGTCACGATGATGAGGGTTTCTCTGCCTGCCTGAGAGAAACTTCGTGTGTGTTATTTGAAGGCATGAGAAAAAACAGCTGTGGGTGATGTCTCCAGGCAGCCACTGGAGGCACAAAACAAAGATCTGCAAGATATCTCACTATATTCAGGGAAGACAGTGCTATAGATGTCTCCTTAGATGTAGGCATCCCTCTGGAAATCCCGTTGCATCCTATAAATCTCACTTCTCTGATCTACTGTACAGACTTTTATGCAGTGCTGAGAGTTCTCTTATTTTGTTTCCCAAGACTGTCTGCCTCAGCTGTTTTCAATATCCATGTGTAGACTGTCTGTGGAAGCAAAAAGCTTTTACTCTATAGGATAGATATTAGATAGGTGTTATGTCCTGTCACATACTGCATGAATGGATATTTTGGAGAAATGTCTAAATTAATTCATCCATGTCTTTTCCATGCTTCAAGTGCTGACTTGTCTGAAGTCCCACATAGAACATAATTTTGACAAGTCCTTGCTATATGAGGCAGCTCTAACTGTCTGGTGCTATTCTTTGAGCTGCTAAAGCCCAAGTGTATTGGGTGTTCATGGAAAAGTGTTCATAGTGGATGGGGTGCAGAGGTGGGAGGGGCCTCTGAGGAGGAGCTGAGCCTGGCATCCAGGCTGGTGGTGCTTTGATGAAAACATATCTAAGAAAAACCTTATTTTCTGCAGGACAGAAAAATAAAAACTGAACAGAGGTGCTTTCTTTTCCCATGCACGATTCTCATCAGAAGAAACAAATATCCACTATTAACCCAAGCACCTCCCAGGAATGTTTAAGACTATTCCTTGAGAGCCTTAGCATGCCAAATCCCAGGTACTGCTGGATGCTCAGCTGAATCCTTCTCACTCACCTGCCCTAGAGGAGTTTCCAATCTAATCTAGGCTCTCTCTTGGAACCTGAGAGGTGACAGATTTGCCAGATAGGTCACTCCATCCCACTTCCCCCTGAGACAGCTAGGTTTGTCCAGAATTTATGTCATTTAGCTTTCACTGTAAATGGCAAAAAGTAAGGGAAGGCTCAGAATCAGACCAAATACTCCCGACAAATAGCTCTCACAGCTGCTGCCGATCCAGCTCTCTCTGAGGGCTCATAAAACAGAAACTACTGTTGCAGGGTGGCTGCTGAGAAAGAACAATTTCCCACTTCTGGCTCTAGATTAATCTAATCTCTCTGTTACTGGTGCCAGGCCTGCTGAGTCAGCTCCCTTCTCTGCTGGACCAGAGTCTGTATCTCCTGACTTTGCAACTGCTGCATTAGAGGTTTATCAATTTTCCAGCACCTTTAAGCACATTGAGAGTGGAGTCAAAACTAGAGACAATATCTTTGTCTTGCATATCTGGAAGTCTTTTGCAAAGCTGTATAGGTGAGAAAATAAAAGAATCAGCACATCACAGCTCCCTGGACTTCATGCAGAAACTGCCATGCAACCCAGCCATCTCCTATCACCTAATGTGTCACCATTAGTGTAAGCTAATGGCTGGAGTTTTTCTTAGATGGTGAATATACTTGCTGGACTGGTGTTTACTGATCATATCAGCTGTCATTGAAGTATTTTTTCACAAACCTCTTGGAATCCATATGGGAACATGCAGCTGGGAGGTTGCACTCCCTTTTCTGCTGTGGCAGAGTTAGGGTCTCCAAAACCTAGTCTTCCAGAAGGCTCAGCTTGCTCCAAAATAGACCTTGCTGACTTGTCTCTATCATCCCCACTTCTGTCTGTCATGGAAATAAACTGTCTTGAAAACCAGTATCTGCAATCCTACTTGGGAGTGGGCTGTCTGTGGGATACTGGAAATAAGCCACAACTCTGTGCCATAACTATGTGTGTCACTCTAGGACAGTCATCTAGCATAAAATGGGTACTAGGACCATGATTCTGGCTTGGAGACAGCATTACAGGAGAGAAATTGTAGGGTAGATCTGCCTATCATAGGAATAAATACCTCAGATGGTTCATATTTGGGGTGGAATTGCCAAATTCTGGCCAGTTCTGAGGCAGAGTGAGAAAGAGAGGGACATAGTGCTATGGAATTGTAGGTGTAGCTGGAAGATCTACTGGGGAGGGCTCAATCCAGGTCATCAAGCTGAAATTTTAGAGAAGTTGATTGAAAATGAAACATACAGTAAAGGTTTTAGAGAGTCACCTATTTGATGTAAATTTCTGTTAAAATTTCTCTCTTTTTGTATATTGGGGAAAAGACCAGTCCATTAAAACTACTGACTAATTTCTAATAATGCTTGGTGACTAATTTTAACATATTAAAAATCTATGGTGCTATTGAAGTAGAAAACTTTGAACACTAACCATTCTGATTTGTCAAAATATTGTCATTTCACAATCTTTAGCTTAAATGTAGTTCCTTAAATCTCGGCTACACATAAGAAATGAATCATGAATTTAAATGGAACAGATTAAAGTCTAACCAAAAATATGCATAATTTACACAGGAGATACTGGTCTTGTATGTCCTTTATACTGTAGCTATATGTAATGCAACATGGCTGTAGCTCTCAGCAGGGCGTGCTCACATGAAAGAGAAGAGATTCTCATAAAAATACTGTGTTTCATGATGAAAGCCCATGCACCTGCAGAATATTTATTGTTTTTATGATGTCTGTAGTTCTAGTTCCCATGTTTTTTTATGTAATTTCTAGGAGGGAGTCACTTTGCATTCTTTGCCCAGTATACATAGCCTGGTCATTTCTGAAAGATACATTAAAGTAAGACACGTTAGGTACGTGCTAGGTAGGAACAGAGAAGCAAACAAAAGGGTATTGTTTCAAGGGAGAAAATGTCCCTAAACTTAGGTAACTGAAATTGCATACTTAGGTACACACACCTAGCTCCTACAAATCTTTCTCTTTCATCTCTGTTACTATAAGTACCTCTTTGTACAGACCTTCTGTCAATTTCAAATTTGTCAAGATCTCCACTACCTGGGTGATTCCATGCACCATGGTTTTGCTTGGTAATGGTGATAGTTCGTAACATAAGTAAATATATGTTTGCTCCTGCTGTGTGTAAATATACATATGTAAGTTCCAAAATCCTGCCTTTTGAAGATTTCAGTAATACACTGCCAGGATACTGGCTATGGGGAAGAAAAATGGGGGTGTTTCAGCAATCCTTCCAAGCAATCTCATACTTGCATTTACTCTTCCATGGTGCAGCATGTCTCTTCCTAAGAGCTGGTCTCCAGCCTCTGCACACACCCTGGGGACATGGAGAAGCAATAGGCAGGGTTTCAGTTACACCAGGCTGTTAAGTAGATCTTGCCACACAGAAAGAATTTGCTTGCACATTCATTCCTATACTTACTTTTTAAAAATGCTTATAATATTGCGGAAATGCTTATGTATAATTCATTATCTTCTTTCCTCAGGTCTGCTTTTCCATTTGTTGGCATAGTACTTATAGATAGATGATTTAATGTTGAGCTCTGACCCATTGGTTCTATATTTCATACAGTGCATCATAAGTTTTGTTTCTCTGAATAAGAAGGGATTACTTCACTTGTTTTTCTAGGACTTGTCACCCTCTGAGCAAATTATCGTCGTGGTTTTGCCACTGACCTGCTGTCATCCTAAGATCTTTATATGGTAAAATATTTTTCTCACACAACTCCCATGCTGTTCCCAAAAGAGTCATGTTAGCATATGTGTATGAGCTTTTGGGGATGTAAGTTGATTCTCATAGTCTGTTTTAACTGTGGTGCTGAGTTTTCTTTTTTTAGGTTAATTGGTTTTTTTACCCTCTTTACTTTTTTTTCTTATTTTCCTTAATCTGAACCATTTTCTCCTTAATGTGCCTTATTTTGACTAATAATTTTTGTAGTCTTAGTTGATCCTCTTCTTATCCCACCTAGTCTTTTCTGTTGGGCAGTTTCTCTCTTGTTGGCCTGAGATGAAGTCTGCTAATGTGAGAGTCTAAGAAAAGAAAGAATGTTTATCATAAAACAGCAGAGCTGATGCTGGCTGGAGAAAGTCACAGCAATGAAGAAAGACAAGATAAAGATTTGTATACATGGCAAGACTGAGAAGATCCACTGCTCATGAAACCACCAAAACAATGTTGTAACAGGAGATGAAATCATATGGAGAATGACTAATTCCCACTCTAAGGTGATCTCCTACTAGGTAAAGATATTAAGATGAGCAACTGAAAAACATATGAGAGAAACCTGCTGTGCTTTTCACTTCAAGACAAAAAACACATTCTCGCAGAATATCCAACTGCTTTGTTTTGTTTTTAAGTATTGTTTCTGCTTGTTGATGCTCTTTTACAGCTTGTATCTCCTGTACAATAGTTAGACTTGCACAGTTTTCTTCCAGCATATTTATAGACAGTGGAGAAGGGCAAGTGATAATATCAAAATCAGCCTTGAGGTCCAATAGAAGGTGATGCTGGATTACCCCAGCGGAGCTGCAAGGAGACAGTCAGGAAGGCACCAAAGCAAGGTAGTTAGCAAAGTGGTCTAAGAAGATGGTAGTAGTGAGAGTAGGGCTAGAGACACACATGATGCTTATTTGGCCTGAAGCAAAGTTGATATTTTATGGTGGTGACCTTTTACTTTTTTTATAAAAGGAGGGGGAGTGTGGAAGATCAGACAGCTACAGAAGCTGAGCTGGGTAGCACTGCCAACCTCTTGGCTCTGGTACAGTGGATGCCGTGGGAGGGATAAACTCAAGAACAAAAGTGAAGACATTATGTCTGGTCACTCTGACTGCTCTGGGGAGAGAAGATGTAACAAGGACATTGCTGGCACAAGAATGTAACAGGGACTTGATAACCAAAAAGATTGTATTGCTGTGAAAACAGAGGCAAAGTGGTCCAAGGGGAAGATTTGGTACGGAACTTAGAGAACTATAAATACTGGTGACTGGCATAGTAAACTGGCTTTGCTTGCATAGCATGGTCTGTGTCTCTCAATCCCCGCAAATGGTGCCGTGTGTGAGGAATGACAATTTGCCTAGCTGGCATCCGGCAGGGAGCCCCATGGAACTGAAGCACTGCTTAAAGGAAGCAGGAAGCCAGATGGCAACAATCCCTTCAGGTTTTGAAGCAGCAGCTTGCAGTGAGACAGGTAATTCAGTGAAGGAAATGTACCTGGCTTGTAATGCCAGGTGAAAACTGGAACTAGAAAGAGATCTAGTGAAATTGGTCATTTAGTTAAAACATCAGCTTTAACACCAGCACTTTTTTAACAGAGAATAGAACTGGTGAACTGGTGATTATTGATGGCAACAGCAGATCCAAGTTTAAGGGTCTAACAGGCCCTAACAGGTCCTCTGGTATGTTTAATAAGTTATTATCTTATTCTCTTGTTCTCTATGTAACATTAAAGTCCAAATGACTGTCCAAAAAAATTAAGTAGCAGAATTTTCATAGCACCTACCCTGGTAAATGAATTTATTTACTGTGGCTTTTAAACCTGAAGGAGGATTGAGATTACTCTATTAGGGCTGATAGACCTTTAGTCTTTGCATAATCTTCAGAAGAATGGCAACAAATCATTGCCATTTTCAGGTTTCATAAGAGACATATTAATGAACCTTTACAAGGTGCAAATGCTGGATGATGTGATGTTAAAAAAGCCTGCCTTGTCCTAAGGCATGTCTCTGTCCATTTCTATGTTGCTCCTGCTGCTTGCTATACTTTAGTTTTCCTTGTGTATGTGCATTTTTAGAACAAATAGGGACCCTTCATGGACAACATTTCCTGACACAAATTTGAGCAGAACAACCATCCTTTAAAAGGAAAATTATAAACAGTACTGCTGGCATTATTTACTGCTCTAGTACACTTACCTTAGTGAGTAAAAGTTAGCTGAAATGCTTTCTAGGGTAGCCAACATGTTCATGTAGTGTCATGTCTTGTATGACACCTGTGTTTGTGCGGGTCTTTTACTTTTCAGGCTGAAAGGCAGGGTCTCGAAGCTACAAGGCAACAGAAAACCCAAGGACAGGCTTTAATTTTGTTCATGTAGGACCTCAGCCCTGGTTTAGCAAGTGTCCGTCATACCAAAAATGAGTGAAGGACAGGGTAAGCAAGAGTATGCAAAGCTTGTGTGTCTCCTTGCAGAAGTATGGTATGGAAGCAACTGAGGCATCTTCAATGAAGATGCAGCTGGGGTGGGTGGAGGAGCATCACTGAGCCTGGGGAACTGGCAGAAAGCTGTGTGATCCTATCAAAATGCAATATATACACAGCCTGTGGCCAGTTCTGGTGTCTTCACAGATCATCGTGTCTGAACGAGTTGATCTTTAATATGACATTTCACTTCCCTTGAGCTTCTAATGGGAGGCTGGATACAGCACTGAAGTGAAAAATGAGCAACAAAGCTGTTGGTAAAGAAAACAAGATAGTCTCAAAGCACTATTAATCTTCCCTGGACTACCTGATATAAAAAAGAGATTAAATGTATATATTAGCTGCAAGAGGAAGTTGTTGGGGTGTTGCAATGTGTCCCACTCTAAACTCGAGGACTTAGATTAACACTTAGAAAGCAATTTTTGTAGTTCAATGACTAGAGGAAGAGCAGCACTAGGGACAGTAAGTTGGATGACTAGAAAGTCCTGACTAGGAGGACTTCCTCCCATACACCTACAGAGAAAACTCTGTAGATCTCTCTCTATAGTGCTCACTGGAGGAAGCAGTGGTTAGGGAACTGGTGAGTTATTACTGTGAGAAGTAATCTTTTGTCTAAATTTGGGACTTTGAGCCATCCTTGCTTCCTTTTATTATTACCATAGAAGATCGTCATTAATTTGGTGGCAAGCAGAAGCTTTACATCAAGGGCTTGAAAAAATAATCATATTCAAAAAACTCAATATTCATCTCCAGAACATCCTCCAAACAGTAACAGAAGAACAAGATCAAATAAGCATTCAAGCTGGAGGATTGCCTTTCACTTTGAGCTTCCATGTGGAGGATCCTCTTTTTCTGTGAACAGTTTCTCGCAAATTTCTTGTAGTTCAACAGTCATGCATCACTTCCCTCTTCACCTTGTTTATTTTCACTTCAATAGAGGGAATATATGCAGTGATCTAAGGCAGTAAGGTCTCACTACAAGAACGAAGGCAGATCAGACACTACAGATATCATGCATTTAAAATCAAATGAAAATTGCATTCTGTTTGAGGTCACAGTGCAAGTATTTTTTTTTACTACATTTCTGCATAACTACTTTTCGAACTTAAATTAAATACCAAGGAGTGGAATAGCAACCACTGGATCTATGTGGACATGACCAAGTGGCCCTTGTACAAAACTTTATTTTCTTCAAATCATTGTTGTTATGCTTTCATTTTTATTGTGGCTAAATCAATAACTTTAGGAAAAACACTCAGCTGGGAGGTGTACAGCATGTCTTAATGCTCTTACCCCAGGCAGCTGCTGTTTCTTACATCCTTATCTTATTTTCAGTAGAAGCCAAATAGGTCTGTTTTGAAGAATTTAAAGGACTTTACTTAGAATTCTAATTTAAATTAAACCCTCCCCCCCAAAAAACCTAAAAAAATAAAAAAACTCCACCAAAACTAAAGCAAACAAACAAACAAACAAAAACCCCAAACCAACAAACCCCTACCCTGAAACATTTGCTTTGGCCACTTTTCTAGAAATAGCCTAAGATTGTTTTCTGTCCTATTGGGCAAGCTTAGGGTATTACCTTATTGTCAAGTGTCAATTTTTTACTGAAGTTTTAGCTGGAGATATGGTAGAAATAGATTTAAGTTGGACATATATACAGAAATTCTATAATATATATGAGAAGCAGGTATCTGCATTGTGTTGAAAATCTCATAAATAGAAAACTGTAATTTCTGTGAATTCTTTTAAGGGTGGGTAAATGACACAGAACACTTTGGATTGACAGTCAGAATTATTCCATATACACCCCATGTAATCTAGTCTTTGATAAGTTTTGTTCACAAATATGAAAAAAGATAATTTAGTAAGAGACTAACACAGCTATCATTACATTAATTGTATTCAAAACATTTTGTGGTTTTGGATAACATAATTTATAGGGGATATATACTATAAATGGATGATTTGCAGAAAAAAATTCCATAACTGTAGTTTAAAACTAGATGCATTTAGTCATAGCAGTTAGGAATGCAGTGCAATAAATTCTTAAAACCGAAATAATTTTTTTAAATAGATTTTGTGGGAATTTGAAAAGCAAAGAGGGACATCCCTAGGCTTCCGTTATTGGTCGCTGCTTGAGCCTGAATATTAGGTGAGAAGGACTTTTGATCCCTTGACTTGATACATACCTTTATAAGGTTTTAAAAAAGCAGCTTCAAAAATTGATTTTTTTTCTCTTTTATGAAATACTAAACCAATTTTACTTCACAAAGAAGTAGCCACTCTTTCAGTATAGAAACTCTTGGGAGGTATAATAATGCTCTAGTATAAAGAAGAGTGAGTTATAAATTTATGTTGTAGATAAATTTATAGAATGTCTTTTGCTCTTATACAATAAAGATTATCTAGCTGCTATTATGCAATAAAGATAATGGAGCCCCTATTCTCAGTGCATCTCAAATGCACCCATTTTTGAACTTGCGTGCTCAAAATCTACTGTGTTATTATGCTGTAAATTTGCTTGCAGAAGGAATGAAACATCTTCTCATGTGTGTCACTACTGTGCTTCTTTTTCCTGAGTGCAAGAATCCTGAAACATTCTTTTAATCTCTGGACGACTTCAAGGATTAAGGTAAAGAAATCATGCATGATGTGCTTGAAAACTTGGTTAAGTAAAAGTAGCATTGAGTTATTTATTTTTTACAGTGGTGTTGATGTATTTACCATGCTAGGATTTGCAACAAATAGCCTGTTTATGCAGTTTTAATTAAATGTGACTGGCTTAAAATGTCAAAGTGGTAAACAGGAATTACAAATTGTTGTTTGCCTGGGGATGGGATTTAGAACTTGTCACTTACAGACACATTTTCAACTTTAGATTGGCTGTTTCAATACATAGAATATGAATTAAACCCAGAAAAGATACTCAGTCACTTGCGGACTCATGGAGCTGAATAAATGCTGAAGGACACATAGTAAAAATTTTTGACAAGCATTACAACCCTTGCAGCCTATAAAGGTCTTGCCTATAAAACCAGAGGTGGCCTCTGTACACCAGTTTCCATTATGCAGCCAGACAGCTCTGCCAATGGAACATTGACTATCATATTAACATTGTCAGAGAGCTTTGCTTTAGAAATGATTCACAAACGTCGTGGTGAGGGGATTTGCTTGCCAGAAGTGGGGGTCCATCTTACTGATAAAACAAGGAGGAGGCTGTGCCATGGGTGACTTGCTGCTCAGCATTATGTCTTCATTAGTTCATCTGTGAAGCACCTTATTTTTATAACTGCAGAAGTTTTTATTCATTTGTCTGCTAGACGTTCCTCTGTGTCTCCTTCAGCAGTGAAAGCTGTAGTCTCATGTGGGTCTCAGCCTCATATCCTATGAGAAAAATCTCAGTCTCATATCCTGTGTTCCATCTTGAGCTATGCCCAGGCATTGCAGGAGACTGATAGCTTCAGAGATGTGTGAAAGTATTTGAAACTAAAAAACCTGCTTCCAAGTTGGTGTTTGTATATAACTACCGATGGCAAAGTATATATTCAAGGAAAGGGAAGGAAAGAAAGGTGCAATATTTCTGGCAATCTCATGCCTGAGAGCTGTGTGGTACAACTTATCATTTCTTCCACCTGCCATATAAGTATTTTTTCCTTCTACATCAATGGCAACTTGCAGCCTTTATTCTACAAAGACAGACACAATTATGATTTGCTTTCTTAGAGTTGGAGGGACTCACCATAATGACCAACATTATGCTTGAGCATAACATGTCTGAGCGAGTAGGCACTTGCATGCTGCCGAGGTGTTTAATTTTTGCTTCAGATAAACAGCTAGATTTCTGTCAATTCATAGTGAAAAAAATAATTCAGAGTGAAAAAAGTAATGTGAGGTGTTCAGTATCTCCTATGGCAGTGGCTACCGGAATGCTGTGAAAGTACAAAATAGGTAGATATACTGTTGGAGGAATATTGTCACAAAGTATGGGACTTGTTTACAAGTTTGCTCTATATTTTTGTTTGGGTTTTTTTTTTTAATTTTTATTTTTGTTTTTTGTTTTGCCTCTCTTCCCTTTTTTAAGTTCTGGTTTCTTGGTAGGCGTTGGCTCAAATTTCTATATTTATTATTGTTGTTGTATGGTTGCATTACCACTTTTTTGTTTGTTTGTTTTTGTTTCTGGGCAAACGGTTGATTTTTATATGTTTCTTCCTCACAAAGTTGTGAATTTAAATTCTTTTGAATGATCCTTAATATTGTTGATGCATTTTAATAATTACATTTGCTGCTATTGCCTTTTGTAATTACGATTTTTCTCTAAGGAATATAGTATGTAAGTATACTCACATTTTTTCCATTTTACTCACTGTGGATGTAGCAGTGAAAACCTGCTCTTATTATCTCATATCCCAAGCATATTAAGACCTGGATTCTTAATTGAATTCTAAATATCTAAGCTACTGCAAAAGTTTTTGTCTCTCATGGCTTTATATGGCATCTCAACATATAGTTGGAGAATCTCAATGAAGATTTCCTTCCTGGGATTATTCCATATATACCTCTCTGGTATTATTAGTAAGATTAAAATTCTCTTTCTGGGAAAACCAAACCAAAACAAAAAACCCAAACCAAAACAAACCACAAAAAAACAAACCACAAAAAACCCCCAAACACCCCCCGCAAAAAGTAAAATTTGAAAACACAAAAATTCACAAGTCCACTGCAAAAACCTTAACAGCGTTTTACCTCCTAAATTTTTAAGCCAAATTGTCTTATTGCTCAGCATTTATCAAATAAATAATGACACAGCCACTGCTTGTCCATGCATTTTCGTGCCTTTAATGTTGCCAGAATCCTTTGTGTGCTCTGGTTCTCTTTCTTGTGCAGTGTGTGAGCACTTGGGTCCAAGAAGAACTTTATTTATATATATGCATATTCAGTCTTTGAGTTACTATGAATTCTATGCCAATATTTATAGTTTCTTGTTTTATTGTTCTACGTGTGATCACAACCATATTTTTTACATTGATTTTGCCATCAGATACCCCCAAAGAGTTCAGGGGTATCTGGTCCCAGAATAAGGCATAACATGCCAACTTTGTAAGTCAAAAGGTTGAATAATATGTGGTAGATGTAATGACAGTCCACAGACTGTAAAGCTCTCTAAAATAGGCTTTCTGTGTCTATTATCTTTGGCTCAGAACTTTCTAGAAAAATATTCCTCTTAAGTTTTCTTAACAGAGAAAGTCAATGACTTTCTGTATGTAGCCCATCTTTCTTCTTCTTCTCCATATTCTTCCTATTGTACTTATTGCTTCACTCCTGTTTTTCAAATAGTGCTACAGTCAGAATGAGTCATTGGCCAAGGACAACTACTGCCTAATACTGCAAGAGCAAATAAGGAAAACAAAACCAAGAAAAAAAAAATCAATTTGTTTCCTAGCAGAGACACAAATCTTTAATAATGTTTTCATTGCTTACACCTTCTTGCTCAGCATTTACACTAACAGAAAAATTATTGCAGTCTGTAAAGCAGGACTGAAACACTAATGAATGCTTTACTGCATCTATGAGGTACTTAATTAGAAGTAATTATTCATAGACTTCCTCGATCAAAGACCTCATTATTACAGTAATCATATCATGTAGGTTGTCAGTGTTTTCTGAAATACCTTGCCTGATGGGGCTGTGGAAATTGCTTGTGATTTTGATCTAGGAAAAACAAAGATTACTAAGAAGCCCTGGAATGTGGTCTGGAAGAATTTCCCCACTGCTGTGCATCAGGGCAGTGCAGCAGATCGCACAGCCCGGTGCACAGCCCAGAACAGCCCCTCCACAGCAGCGTGGGGCTAGGACATGCTGCTGCCCAAGCAGGCTGTGACAGATGCTCTGTTCCTAGGGAGGCTGTGGCAGGACTTCAGGAAGCAGAATGCAGTTCTGAGACCTGGGAGAATGGGAGCAGGTGAGTGACAGGTCTGTCCTCAGGCAGAGCTCTGCGGACTGCCTGGGGTTTCAGGCTGAAACCTTTCAGGAAGGTAGTGCTTCTTTAGAGACTGTCAGGTGTTGCTAAATGGCATAAACTCATGCTAGCAGATGTTAACTTGTGGGAGGCAGGAGGATGACAGCAAGGGTAGCAGGCTCTTTGAGGGAGCTGAAGAGCCAAGGCTGTCTCATGGAGTGTGAGTCCTCACATTGAAAGCCACAAAAATTCCTGGTGCTGCACACTTTCCTTGCAGATCCAGATGAGATGTTGAGGTTTTATTAGAGCACCACTACCTTAATCAGCCCAGAACATTTTTCATTTTTGATGTTACAACATCTGAGGCAGGAAAACCAGCATCTATCCATCTATTCTTAGAAATGAAGCTTAGTTTACCTAAGTGATTCTGTGGATTCACTAGAATCACAGAGAAAGATCTCAACCTGTCTAAGCAGTAAATGATCTGAACTGCTTTCTGCCTTGAGATTGATGATGGCTGTCAAGTCAAGTTGCTGAAGTATCTCAGACTTATTATTAGGTGTGAGATCCATTGACTGTTCAGGCTGGGTTTCATCTGGAACTAATGTTAATTCTCTGGCACATATCCATAAATGCTTTGTTAGGACAAAGCCTCAGCTGACTGTGGTGGTGATTGCTAGATTGCTGCCTATGAGCTTAGTCCTACTGGGGATGTGAAGGTAAGTGTTACTGTCACATGAAAATGCATGTCACAGAAATATGGGGATGGAGGAAGAAAAGGAGAGACTTGGGAGAGAAGGGGAAAGGAAGGGATATGCATCAATGCCCTTCTCTTGTTCTGAAAAGAACATGTGATACTTTGTGCAGTTAGCATTGTTCACCTAACAGAAAACATTTAAACAATGTCAAAGTTTTCTGTGAAGTTAGTATAAAATAGCAGTGCCTAGAATAGCACACCATTATTAATTCTGAAATTGTTTCAAAGTCCCCCTTTTCCTCCCACGCTACACATTACACAGACACAGTTAGTGTTATTTTTATGCTTAATTCCCATTATATCTGAAAATGAACAATGAAGTATGCTCATATAATAGAATCAGGAAAAAAAATACATACAGTATTGAATTCTGCTTCAGTTACACAGGTATATAGCATGTTCCTTTTAGCTCTGGGTTGAAACAGGTTCGACTGAAGGTAATAGCAGTCCTTTAGCTTTTTCAGTATTTGAAAATACAGAACTAAATGAACAAATTTCTATTGACTTGATTGCCTGAAATATTGCACCATCATCTGCTTTTCACAGGACTAGATGTAAAGCTATAGAATTTTGTCCAAGCCTGTCACCTTGTAAGAGAGAAGAAGCGGATTTTGCCTGAGAGCTCTTGCGGTGGTGTTGCTGTGTGTCCTGCTGGCACAGAACTGGGGACAGGTGTGAGGTTGGCCCTGGGCGTGTGCATTCCCTGTGATGCCAACCCTCTTGTGGCGGGCTGCGGACACTGCATGGCACGGGAGAGCGCAGCCTGGGAAGCCTCAGCACCGTTCCCCTCTGCTGTGACCAGATTCTTCAGCCTGAGTAGATGTTATGATCTGTCTCTAAGGGAAGGGTTGGCTGCCAGAGAAAGGGAAGAAACTGCACAATCACTCCCGTGTTTCTTTCTGTGAGCTGGAATGGGGCTGAGTTCAGCAGAATTTGATCTTGTGGGATTTTGTTCTCCCTAGATATTTGGAAATGCTCGTCTGAGGCAGAGCTGATAACCAGTCAAAACAACTCTTAGCTTCACACAGAAAGTGTATTTGTGCCTATGCCTGTAGCTGAAATTGATTTCACTTACCAAGAGTCCAATATGAGTCATGATGAATAGAAGCATAATTCACAACTGTCTTGTGATTATTTGCTCTTTCTGAAAGTCCTGTGTGTATGCTTGGCAACTTTTTTTCCTAGTGTATCAATATACTTTAACCTCTAATTATACTTTTGAACCACCTTTTTTTTTTGCTTTGTTTTGTTTTTACTGTATGCGATACTATCTTCAGTACCTTTGTTCTACAACTACTCATAACTCACCATTTATACTGCCATAAAACAAGCTAAGTCTGTTGTGAGGGACCAAGGTACAGTTTGGGCCTAAGCTAGGATGGGGCTGAGTATTGTAATCATAAGATTATAAAATATTTCAGTTACCGCTTTGAATACAAGTGTATTTATTTGTATTGGATTTCACTGTGTACATTCCTTCTTAAGGAGCTGGAAAGTAAACAGTTGTATCTGTGTTAGGAAAGGAAGGTGGGTCAAAGCCAACATGATCAACAGGCCTGGGGGGATAAAAGAACAAACTTGCTTTTTTGTGCTGGTGTTTTATGTAATCATAGAATTCATACAATGTTAAGGGGTTGGACGTTAACATTGGACATCGTTAAGGGACAGGAATTTAAAGAACATCCAGTCCCAACCCCATCTGCTGTCATGGACAGGGACACCTACCACTAGACCAGTTAGCTCAAGGGTTTATTCAACATGTCCTGGAACACTGCCAGGGTTGGAATGTCTGCAGCCTCCCTGGGCAGCCTGTTCTAGTGCTTCATCATCTTCACAGTGAAGAATTTCTTCCTTATACCTAACCTAAATTTCCCCTCTTTCAAATTGTACCTATTACTCCTTGTCCTGAAATGAAATGAATACGATTGTCACTAAGGAGACATCTGTGTTGACATTCTGAATGTGTGACAATAGCACTCAGTTAACTCTCAGAAAGTAACATTTAGTTGAAAAAATTCCACATTTTTCTCCTAGAAATTTCCTTTATTAAGGAATTTGGTTTTTTACTGAAAAATATCTGATTTTAAAATGTGTCTGACTAGTTAAATTGAGTCTTAATGAAAACGCAATATTTCCAAATTTTGTACTGTTCCAGGATTGGAGGATCACCCTGCTGTTTCTTCACAGTGTGACAATGTAATGGTGGTGAACACAGCCTAGGAATGAGGTGACTGTATATTTTTTTTTAAATTGTAGGTCAGTGCTCATTGGTTGGGGCCATGTGATCATTTCTTGTCACACCCTCTTTAAATCATATGCCATTATATTACTACAATTTTCTGGACTAAGCCCAGTAATTTGGGCATTCCTAAAAAGTATTCAACTTGATTTTAGGACATTAATATGTGTTTGGCTTCAGTTTCCCATATTTCATGGTGTCTGAACGGAGCTGGACACAAAATTGTCATGCCTAAATAACATGACGCTGGGCCTGGTTAGAGATCCCTGGGCTAGTTCTGAGCAAGCTAGCCCGTGCTCTCTCTGTAGGGCAGCCTTGTGCTGGAGTACAAGCACAGGTTCTGGAAGCAAACGAGGAAGAGATGACACATGGAGCAAATAACTCCTGTCTTTCAGCTGGGCACGTTTGCACTGTGCTGCTGCAGTTGTATGACTTCCCACTGCTAGCCTGACAAATAAACACTGGCTGATGACATGGCCAGGGCTGCAGCATGGCCACATTTTTCTGCTTGAGTATTTTCTCCAATTATGAATAATTTCTTTCACTCTTCTCTGCGTTGGAAACAAGCATGCAATGCATACAAGCATGCACCTGAACTTTGTTAATCATATTCTAACATCAGGCTTATTGCTACTGGATCCACTAGCCTGTATCTTTTCCCCAAAATCTAGATGAATTTCTGAATTTAGTGTTACTCAGAGATATTTTTCAGGTTCACTATTTTTCTGATTCATACGTTTTGGCTGAATAGGTTGTATTCATTGTTTCTAGATGTAAAAGACTACATTTTGCAAAGCTGAACTGTGATTTTGAGGTTTGGCTTCCACACAAACCCTGTCGTGTCCCCTTGCCCATTTGTTAGCCCTTTCTTGATCTTCTTAATATGCACCTTATTGATAATGTGTGATACTGATTTCTAGTCATATTTTGTCATGTTGCAGTACATCAAATACTTACAGATCTGTGTGGATTACATCTGCTTAGTTATTTTTAATCATCAAAGCTTAGGCTCTTAAGAAATGCAATTAGATTTGTTTGACAAAGCTGATGTATTTCCCATATACCACGTTGACTGACTAATTGATTCCCACAATTCTTAATCAATTAAATCATGTACCATTTCCTCCTTGAATTTATCTGGGAGTGAGACCATGCAAAATTATGTTCCTTTTGAATCCTTTTATTTTTCTGTTTTGCAAACACTTCTTACGAAGAAACCCGTAATGGTCAGGATGTTTGTATACAGCAGCTGGCCAGTTGGAAATGCATTAATTAGTATATTATAGCAGTGACACTTATTATTTATTATGCCATCATCAGAGAACACAATTAAGTTATTGTAGAGTTGCTATGGTTTCCAAAGGAGATACAGTGCAGACTAATTACCTCAAGATGCCAGATGGTGCTGAATAATTCCTGAGCAAATGCCTCATCACCTCTGCCTCTCCATGTTTGTATAGTAAACAAAACATGAATAAAATGGAGGCTGAGAATGTAGTGATTTCCCTTTATAGGTCTCCACAGGTTTGTGTTTGCCCTGAGCATATTTACATTCTTCAGATTGTATTGTTTAAATTCCTCCCATCTGTGCAAATATCCTAATGAATGAACTGCAAAAAAACATGTAAGAAAACTCTGCTGCTGGACATCTTGAAATGTTCCATCTTGAAATGTTCCATCTGCACTATACCTGCAATTTCAGTATTGTCTGTCACGTCTATCCCAAGAAAAGGTCAGGTAGAAAGATACTTTATCCTGCCCACAGGGCAAGTAAGCTCTAAGAGACACTTTAAGCCAGGGTTTCTGTTTAGCCTAAGAACTTTGCAGCCCATGAGGACATCCTGCACTGCAGCAATGCAGATGAACATCATTTGGACTGCAAGCCTGTAGAGTGCTATGTACACATAGCAGTGTACCTGCAATCATTGGGAATTAAAAACATTACAAAGATTAAGAGCATTGAGGTTTGAGGCCACTAAGTCTTACAGACAAGACTTTTTGTAGATCTGTGAGTGATGTCATGACTGCTTTCTTTTATCTTTCGGTGATCACAGTTTCATTGGGTATCTGCAAAACCTTTCATTATACAACCTGAGAGGCAGATAACTAGCTGAGCTCCAGGCCTGCTCATGTAGTAAGTATCAAACTATAACTTTGCTATCAAAGGATGCAAGAAAATAAAAAGCCACAAAGAAAAGTCTCTGGGATAGTGTGTCAGAGAGACACATGCCATAGCCCAAAATTTAAGGCTGTCCCTAATGTCAGTGTGTATAACCTGAAGCATCAGGTCAATACAATAAATAAGTCAGGCTTTGGACAAAGGTGTTTGTGTCCTACTTCTGCTACCAGTATCATAGGATTGCAAACACATGGTCATAAGAAACAGCCTTTCAATTTAGTATATTTAGTGTATACTCAGAGTTTAAATTCTGATTTGAAGTGTGGTTGGTCTAGGAAAACAGACATGGAAAAACATAACAGCAAATGTTTCCCCTCCAAATTCAGAGCTTACCTATACTGAGATTGCTTAGGCTTTTCCAGACATTTGCAGTTACCTAACTGATATTTCACTTCTACAAAGCTTCATGGGGTTTGTTTTTATCTGAGCCGGTCCAAGCTGTTGGGACTCCGTGTTCTTTCAGCTACTATGCAGGGTTTCAGTGATTCCTGCTATGGGGACTCTCATGAGCACGGCTAGCAAAGGCAGCTGCAGATGTGGCAGTTCTGCTTAGGGAGCTTCTGGGCCTTCTGGGGACAAGATCCAGGAACAGTGATAATGGCTGTGAAACCTCTGAGAAACTTAAGGATGCCTGCTGCTGTCAGGTGAGGATGAGGTAAGAGGAGATAAAAGGGTGTCCACACCTAGTCCTAAGGTAAGTGCGACCTCTGGAGAAGTGAAAGGATGGAAGCTGGTGAGTTCTAGCACCCAGAGGAAGGATTCTACACTATCTATGGACTTACAAGTACAAGTTAGGTCAACTGCACTCAAAGGTGAAGAGGCGCCAGACATGCCTTCAGACAAAAATCTGGTCCGTCTCTGGCTCATAAGGAAGAGTTTGGTCAAAGGAAAGGAGATGCAAGAGTGGCAAAAAGGTGATTCTGGAAATAGAATAAATTGGAATACGGAGTGATATCAGGTAAGGAACACAGGAGGGGTGAACCTTCTGAAGCCAGGTGCAAAGATCTCTACAAACAGTGAAGCTGACTTGTAAACTGAGATCTTGGCCCATCTTCTGGGGTGCTGGAGGGAGCTCTCCTAGAAATCCCACAGAGCTCTCCATCACATTTATGTCTGAAAGACCTGGTGTGGGCTATGGTAAAGATAGATGGACTTGCAGCCATGTACTAAGTGGTGATGGGAGGAAAGGGGGTGATAGAGCTTTAGTTAAATAGTAGTTGTGTGTGTTAATCACTCATAAGACTTGAGTGATGATAGCTTTAAAATGGTATGCAATAATTATTCAAAATTATACTGCTAAATCAGTAATAGTGATATGCCTATTATTTAATTTTGTTATTAGGCAATTACTTAGCAGTGTATTGCTAAATAGTAAATGCTTAATCATTATTTAAATATTACATATTTCAATCCCGCAATTTTGAGAGTTTAAGTTATACCCAGAAACAGTGGCCAAAGGAAAACATTAATAAACCAGCAAAGATATAAATATCAACACTTTGCAGTGTTTGACTTTAAGTACAAAATTACTCTCTGCCTTGTCAGATTATTTGAATATTTAAAAAAAAATAGTTTAATCAATGGGCATTGCAATCATTGCCTCAGTTCAAGCTACATTTGTAAATGTAATTTAATTTCTTATTCCCGCATAACTTTTGTTTTGTTCTTGATTTCAGCAAAGGAAACAATAATTGAAATGCCTAGATCAAATGAAATATTACACTTTTCCCCTTAAAATACTAGGTTCTTAGGAACACTGAAGACAGATAACTTTCTCAGGTCAAACTGTAAAAAAAAGCACTCTTAAAGTATCAGCCAATTCAATAGGAATATGTATGTTTCCCAAGACAGCAAATGAAGTTCTACAGTTAGTTTGAGGATAATACATATAATCCTGGTGTAATAAAACTATTTTATTACAGGACCCAGAGAGGTATGAAATCACTTCTTGCATTACACCATCTATTGATCATGAAACAGCAAATTGCATAGTTTGAAAATTTGGTGGGAAATGACTTGGCTGTGATCTATCTTGTTCCAGTCAGAGGAACTGTGCATTTCTTTTATATAGCTGATAAATCAGGACTTTCTGAAAATTAATACATATATTGCTGAAAGTTTACAAGCTAGATGTTCTAAATAATAATTTTATTTTACCGTAAAAAGTAGTGTAGAGATTCCAAGGAAGGATCAGCAAAAGAGATCAGAAAGAAGCAGGCAAAGCGGCAAGGCTTGAGTGGTGGAGAAGCACATAAACAGGGGATCAGAGCAGAGGAGAAAAAAAAGGACTGTGAAAACTTTGCTTAATATGCAAATGTTTCTTCTTTGACTACTCTGTTTGCCAGGAATTTTGAATTTAGTTAAAAGGCTTTCAGAGAATTTGCCATAATATAATATTTGCTTCTAATGAAACCATTGTATATGAAACTAAAATGATGAAAATTATTATACCAATTAATATCTTTCTCACTCTGCTTTATTTTCTTGTTAACAGTGCCTGAAAGTTAGAGAAAAATGTTTCAAGCTGAAGGAAGTGGACAGAGGAAGGGAGGCAGAAGGACTTCAAATCTGATACTGAAACATGCATGCAAATATTTTCTCGTATTGAACAACACATGGCAAAGAGGTTGTGATACACATGTGAAATACATCAATATGTGTTTGTGAAAAATGAAAGAACATCAGCATTAATAATTTACTGTAAGGTGAAGGGAGACTCTTGACTCTAGCTGATGGCACCAAATTCAATTACTGTGCAGCAAGGAAACCTGTTAGCTCTTGAAATCTGTCATCTCATGTGCTGGCTAGCGTAGTCTTACGAAGTAAGGGCTGCAACTATGCATCGAGAGGAAACAATCTTAGTTTTCTTTCAAAAAGGAAAATAACAAGATATATTCATGCACTTCCTTCCAGTGAGTGTGCATGTATGTACATCTACTCCAGCCACAGTCACATAAAACCAAAACTGAGATTTCAACTTCATGTTTATTCAAATCAATTATTTATCAATATAAACCAGCATTTTACAGCACATATGTATTTTCAGTAATAAGATCATGGTATTCTTCTAAGTTATATCATCACAATATATGCTGAATTTTATCCCTGAATGAACATTTTTTCAGGCCTATGAATGATATCAAATGATAGGTAATAAGTTCTAAGAAATAGAACTATATGTAGCCAAGAGTGTGCAAATTTCTGATGTGTTCAGTGTTTGCTTAAAGTATTCCTTGTATAATTGGGGGCATATTATGTATAAAAATTTACACCCTTGTCTATCAGGAAAGAAATCAATCTGTATTATATGAACAAATAATGGTAATACAGAACTCATAAGAGCATGGAAAGGCATTTTGTGAGAATGTGGTTTTTTTGGTTCTTTTTGCTCTGGATTTGACAAACAGTATTTTTAAAAAAGAGTATTTTAACAAAATCTTTAGGCAAATACGTCGTTAAAACTGAACTCTGGCCTTAGTTCCTGTCAGTGTTTCTGACAAGAACTTTATCCCATTTGCTCATGCAAATTATAACTTGATTCCCTGCTGTGCTCTGTGTTGCCCTCCACTGTCAAACTGCTGAAGGGACAGTGCACAAAAAGACTTCAATCACTTGGCCCTCTCTTGACTCATTGAGGCTTTAACCCTGTGCCTTACTGGGTGCCTGTGACATTTTTAAAGGAAAGAGGGACTGAAATAACAAAAATAAAATTTGACAGGTGGTTTTAGAGCTCAATGTTTTCATCAAGAAAGACTGGTCCAGCCATCTGAGCAGTAATAGTGGGCTGGTTCAGGGAAATGCCTGAATACAGTACCACAGTTTCTGTGTAGTCTTTGAGCTGCTCAGAAACTCCATCTCCTATTATGAGATTTAGGTCTATCCAGGAAGACTGAAGTGCCTGAGTGTCACTGAGGGCCTGGGAAATGTCACAGAATCTGTGTTTACTTCAAAGATCAGAGTGCTTCTTCCATTAGCTGCTGGCATGCAATATGGTGTTCACACAACCTTCACAAGGCTCCCCTAGCCCTGTAATAGGCAGTGTGAGCATCCCTCTGAGAAAGGTCTATGTTGACCTGAGCTGTAATTAAATACTAAAATGCTGTCACTAAAATGCCAGGTAGGATAATAAAGCACACGTGAACTGTAGATAGTTCTGTATCTGGCTTCTGTGAAGAACTTCACCCCTGAGGTCCCTCCACGTCTGGAGCCCTTCCACAGCAAGAGGTGGCAACTTGCTGTCCAGCTGTTCCCTGATTAAACAGTGTGGATAGCTGATGAATGTTTTTACAACACATTGTGAAGATATTCTAAAATAAAGTTAGGTGCTTATTCACTGTGGTAATATGGATCTGGCAAGAATGGACAGTAAAAATCCATGGAAGCAGGTGGCTGATGGATTACTAGATGCCAAGTGTTGAGATCTCACTGAAGAGAAGAACTTTTGCTGTGTGAGATAATGGCTATATCTTTTGCTGGCCTATCCTTACACAACAGACTATATGGAAGAGGTTCTAGAGAGATGCAAAGTGCTGTATGCATCCTTTTGCAACTTGCCCTAAGGTACTAGCTTTGGCAATTCTTACAATTTTGTTGTATCACAATGACTGGTGATCTTCAGCACAAGATTGAAAAACGTCATTACTCAAAACCTGACTGGACATGGTCATGGGCAACTGTGTAACTGCTGAAGTAAAAGGATTGCATGGAGATCTTAGCTTCTCTGAAAAAAATGTGATGGTTCTCCATGTTTTTGCAAGGGAAGGTTTGAAAATAACAAATGAGTTCATGATCAAAGAGGAAAGAAATATGCACATTTTCAAATTGCACAATATTTACCCCGTCTTCAGATTTTAGGGGTATTAAACTCAGTAGTTTTGAACATTTAGGAAATGCCGTTGATAAGTAAGATTCATTTGTGTCAGTCACTGGGTCATCCTTAAATAATCTGATCTCTGTGTTAGAGATAAACTATCAAAATGTTTCACTTTTTGAAAAGGGGTCTTCTATTGCCTAGTTGATTTAGCTTTCATCTGGGTTATTTTTGTTGAAAATAAACAAAGCCTGCTGCAGGAAAATGAGAAACTCCCTCCAAATGTAAGATACAGAAAGATTTGTGAGGGCAAATCTCACAAATTACTTGGCCTGGAATTGAAGTCCCAGCAAAAGGGGATTTTTTGATCCAATAAATGCATGCCTTTGGAGACCACGATAAAGGCATTCTAGTGACAGAGCATGTCTATGAAAATTCACTGCAGTATCAGACATCTCAGGTGCCTATTTTATCAGGAATCATTATGCTGCTCAGTGTTCCAAGGACAGTTCTGGACAATGAAATAGCTTTTGCATTCAAAGAGGTGACATTTTGTCACCAGGCATTTAACTGCCAGACATAAAGGCCACTGCTTGTGCGCAGGGCTTGTTTGAGATGTGCGTGGTTAACTGGAGACTAAGGGTAAACTTAAGAACTAAAGGTGCTGCAGCCTCAGTCAATATTGTGAGCACAACGTCATTGATAGGGGCTGAGGAGGCAGTTTGAGCTCCTGCTAAGCTTACTTAGAATTAGGACTGCCACAAAACCTCACCAAAAATTTGGTTTGAAATTGTGCCTTTGGGAATACTTTCTTCAAATGTAAAAACCCAATAAAATGAGAGTGTGCATTTGAATTTGTCTCTGATGAATACACATCACAAAATAGTCATTTTTATATATGTGTTCAGCTGAAGGCTGCAGCCTTTGGGAACTGATATAATTCAGCTCCATGGAGCAAAGAAATAAGAAATAGCAAGTTAACAGTTAAACTAATGAAACCAAAACAATTCAATACAAAACAAAAAGCCCCTCCAAAAGGTATTCTAACCAGAAAGCCATTTATAAATGAAGGAATCTCACACTCACAGAAAGAATCTCATAACTAAAAGGTGGAATATATCAGGATAATGATGTGAGGCTGGCTACATTGAAAAAGCTTGTACAGGCAGGCTCAGGACACAGCCCTCAGACAAGCCCTGTGGAAACAGTGTTGAATGCTGTCACTGTCTCTCAGCAGTGACAAATCAAGGTAGACCCAGAAATACAAAGATTCAGGGAGAGAAAAATTACTTCTTTTGTTTTGGAACAGCTTTGTGATAAATCAGGGGGAAAAAAAAGAGATTTAGCATACAAGCCTTTTGGCAAGTAAGTCATTATTTGTAAAGATTTGACCACAAAGCCTATAGAGAAAATCACATGCAACTTAATATTTAGTGGAGGAAAAAGAATTACAATTTTCCTTTAGTTTCTTTGCCACTTTTTTTTTACCTATTGGATCCTGTTTTGGGTTGCAAGTATAAGAAATCAGACTGATACTGCACCAGAAGCTTCTGAGATTTTAAGTCCCTGAGAACATTCTAACATAGATAATTCCTGTGGAGATACACTGTCTTCCCCTTCCATTTGCAGTCTGGCTAATGAGCCTGTAAATTGAATTAACTCAGCTGAAGTACTCAAAATCCAAGCTGCAATAAAAAGAAAACAAGATAAGAGTGGAATATGGTGGCTGTACTTGGTAAGTAATACTGAAATAATAATAGTAGTAGTGACAATAATAGTAATAGCAACTACAACAAAAGAATATGTGACTGAAGAGATATGATTCATTATATTGTACAAAGCCACCTATTAAACAGTGTTCAAATATCAGAGTGCTGGGTACTCAGTCAGTGTGTCAGTGTTTCCCAGTTCTAAAGAGCAGTCTCTAAAGAGATTAAGAGTAGCTAAGGGGGAAGGCTTCAGATTTAATTCTTTTTCCTGGTGCTATGGTATTTTCCCTGTGCATATCCTTTCGGACAATGTTAGGCATCTCTTTTTTTAAATAGAAAATGAATGGCCCAGGGAAGTGACTGCAAATTGGAATCATAAGTCACTAGATTTATGATAGCAACAGTGCGCTCAAGTGTGGGGAAAAAGCTGGCTCTCATTGCATCATTTGTTCCCAATGGTTTTGAAACAATCAGTGCTAGAAGAAAAATAATGTAATCTGTCCTTCCAAGCTTTTCCTTCCTCTATAGATCAAAAAGCACCTGCTTCTCTTCTGGCAAACAGCAAAGGAAGGCCTCCCTCCTCTGCTGCCAGTGCCTCTGCAGCCCTCCTGCACCTGCCTGGGGCTGCTGTGTGCCAGTCACCCAGAGCCTGACTCTGGTAGAGCGTGACATCCCTGTGCCGGGGCGTGAGTCCCTGCCCAGGCTGCTCATTTGCACTGCCTCTGGATTCCTGTTGGTATGAGGCAGTGATTTCACCCAGCTTCAGAGAGGTTTCATCAGTCAGCCCAGAGAAGCATTTGCTGACATTGCTTCCTTGCTCACAGTAAGGGTTTCTCTGAATCAGACTGAGTGAGGTGATTCCCCATTTGTTTGCTGAGAAAACAGAGCCTGAGTGGCCTACTGATTCATCCCTCTTGCAATTACCTCAGCCACTAAACAGACCAATAGCCTCTATCTGGTCTTTCTCTGTTTGCCTCTAGACTGGTGGTTCACTTTCAGGTGGAAAAGTCAAACCAGTCTCACCTCTTCTGTGTCCACAAATGGTTCTTCTGCCTCCAGATGTCATAATGATTTACCTTTGGGAAGTCATGGCTATTAAACTCTCCCCAGAGGCACATAAGAGAAGGCTGATATGTTTCTGATATCCTGAAGGCTCTATGAAACGCCATCTAGGATTGAATATGTTTGAATCTACACAAATATTTCTGTCAGTAAAATTGATATCCACTTAAAATTAAAAACAGCACAGCAATTCAGGGATTGGATGGCATTTCTTATCAGCTGATGGCTGTATGGGGAATCACAGTGTACGCAAAACCTCTTATTTATATAGGAGTCAGTGTGATGTTGTGTTCAACAGCAGCATTTGGAAAAAACCCAACTTCAAAAAATTTTTCTTCTTTCAGCTGCAAAAACTGAAGATATGGAGAACAAACATAGAGATTTATCAAGTTTTGCATGAAAGAAACCTGCAGAAAGAATACTAGAGGTGACATCAGCTAGCAACAATAGAACTAAATGAAAGTCGTTTATCTTATTTTCATCACTTTTATTTCTGGGTAGGAAATGAGACCTTAACAACATTATTATATATTATTATTGCTAGAGTATCTGCTGTCTACTATCACAATAATGATGTGGTCTTCTGGGGAGAAAAAATGATAAGAAGAAAGCACTGAATATATTTTTTTCTCCCATGAAAACTTAGTAGTCGTGTTTTTGGCTCAAAAATAAATGTCAAAGTAGTATATAGTGGAATGTTTGAGGGAGGCACACAAGATATGTGCTTCAAGTTAGATCGACGGTTATGGTAGATATTTGCATGCTCAGCAGCAGAATTTTCCATCTTGTTAAGAGCTAGTTATTAAAATTATTAGAGATGTGTCTGCCCAAATTAAGGTGCAAATGAGACCATATACAAAGTCAATAGTATGGATTTTCATTTAACAGTAAATGTGAGATAGAGAGGGAGAAGGAGAAAGAAATAGGAAAAGAGAGATGTTGTGGATCCTGTGGATCCTGTCCTGATTGTCCCCTTCTTCTGGTCTTAGTGGTGAGTGTCCCAGTATTGTCAAAATGCTGGTCTCTGTCTTGATGGGGTGGGGGAAGCTGAAAAAACACAGAGCCCACTGGGTTTATATTCACTCAGGTTCGGGTGGGAATGCCCAGGTACCTCCCCTGAGGTGGGGAGTTTCACACTGGGTGTTACTTTGGATCACGGCACACTTCAGGAGTCTTTAATGATTTAGGGCACCTTCTAAGACCTTACAGCAGCCTCTCCCATCAGTGAAATTAAGTCAGTCATAGCCCATTACGGCCCATCAGCAGGGATGAATACCTTGGGGCTAGGTGTGAATGTCCTGGCACTCTGCTGAAGAGGAGTTTTCACGCAGGATGTGTGTATGTGTATATACGTATGTATCTATGGGAGTTTTCAGCCATTATGTAAGGGAGGACATTGGCTTGATGACAAGCACTATCCCAGCTCGCAGGATTTGCCTCTTGTCAGCCTTTTCCCTTCCCTTGCTCAAAATCAGCTGTAGCCTCCAGCCAAGGTGTGCACGCCCTCTGCATCTGAGCTGTTAAATTGTAGATAGTTTGAGTCATTAAACGTTAACAGTCCAGTCTCTCCAAGTCTGCAAGCAGTAACTACCACTGAAGAATAAACCTGACCCAAAAAAGGGCTGCTTACGTGTTGTTTGCATTGATTCCCTCAGCGTGAGAGCCCCAAAATAACTTTTGCCCATCTAAAAAATCTGATTGGATATAAACCAACTTAAAACATTTCTATAACCTAAGAATAAAATTTAAGAAAACATAAGCCTACTGACAGTACTTATAAGTCATTTTAATTTCTCTATAAGAATCTAAGTAATTAAATTAAAACTATATAATTAAACTTTTCTTGCATCCAAGGAATATTTGAGACATATATTTAAATAAGGCTACTCAATAATGAGGTTTAGAGCTCAGCAATAGGACTCAGAAGCTGCTTAAGAGAACAGAACAATGTATGTGGGGAAGACCACCACCTTCAAAATTTGACAGTGCAGCATTCAATGATCTACTTGGAGTTTGTCCAAAATGTTGAAAGCAACATGTAGGCCTAACATACCTACCTTATAAAAAGAACTATAAGGATTTTGTGTCTAATATGTGCACATATTTATGAGTCAAAAGATGACAGAGGTTTGATGGAATTTGAAATGTTATTTAGATGATACTATCCAGACGAGCTATCTCTTAACATGGATAACCTGGAAAGAGTACTTGTGGTACTTAATGAATGGTTATGAATCACATGAGAAAGAGCAGCACTAAACTGAATTTCACTAGAGTGTTAGTTCTTTCCAATGTAATAGAATGCCAGGTCCTTTTATTTCTTATACTTGTCTTATTTATATTTTTCAACCAACCAAATACAGAAAGATGGCCTGTATCTCTAGTGGGAGCTAAGAGAAATAGATGTATGAGGAATTTCAGGACAGGGTTCTGGAATCTCTGGTGCTGCTGAAACGGTTTCCTGTGGAGCTTTGAGATTGGAAATTCTCTGAAGCCTTCATGCTGACTTTTTCATCTTTGTTTGGGACTGAAGAGGGACTGATTGCAATACTTGAAAACAAACCTTGAAAACTGTCATTAGTAATTTTTCTTTACAAACAAAGAGTATATCTCTTTTTAAAGTTCCTGGTTGTTCTTTGGTCATTGAAACAATGATAAATGCATTATGGATACATTTGGAGGGGATATTCTTCCTAGTGAATCAGGGCTTCCTGTAGTAGGTTCTTCCAAAGCTGTGGTATTTGGACTGGGACGTGTGATAGAGAAGTGGTATCAGATTTTAGGTCAGATTTCAAACAAAAAAATATGGGAAGATGTTATAAATGCGAGGAGCCAATTTCCAAATTAAAATAAAATAAATTTATTTATTTGAAAATTTTGGCATAGTTTCTGGATAATAAGCCACAATAAAGAGAAACAGCTCCGAGCCCGGGTGTCGGCAGCTGGGTGACAGGCTAACTGACCGAATGTCTGGATAGCACTGTTCACACCGCTGTCCAGGAGCAGTGGGTTTTTATACAGTTTAATTAGCTGGGGGCAACTCAGTATTCAAAGTCCAAAATTCTAAAGTTATTCAAGTGAGTCTTTTTGGTTGCCCCAGCCGAAGACAATGTCCTTCCGAGGTTTGGATGAATTATGGATGAAGGTCTTGTCAGTGTCCAGGAAAGTGGTGATGAGCTGCATATCTTCATCTTGATAGCTTATCTGGGTGAACTACCGATGAATCTTCCAGGATGGATGACATCCTCCCAGCTGCGGCTTTAGACTTGTAAATCCTTTCCTGGAAATCTAATCAAAGTCGAGAGACCACACATTCCTCTGCCTTACGGGAACCAGCCTTTGCAGGGGTGTATGGCCTTGACATGTTTTAGTCTTATACAGGAAAACAGTGTGGCACAAAATATACAAAAAATATACCTTCTACTTAAACATATGTCTCCCTCTAAAGAGATACATCTGTGTGTCTATAGAAGTATTCTTACACTACTCAAACGTGTATCCATACTATGTTTTGTATTTGTGTTTCTTAGGACACATGAGTTTTCAAGGCATTTCTGTGTTCATACAGGTATCTTTTATATCTAATGCTTATAACTTTTATAGGCATGAATTAAGGCACATTCTCATAACAGAAGACATTTTCACATTAAAGAAATTTAAGCAGAACTTACAAGGACTGTGTACAAATATTTTGCTCTGCTATTATCTTCTAATCTCAATTGTTTTCTTTCTCAACACAGGCTGACCTATGGTTTCCAGTGTAAATGACAGTGACTCCAAGCTCAAAGGAGTTCGGGCAGAGCCATTGGAATCATCAGACAGAAAACAACTTTTTTTGTTTTGTTTTGTTTGTTTTTGTTTTTTGTTTTAATGGTTGCTCCACAGCCTAGCAACCCTTTAGCTGACCATCAGATGTGTTCTGTGCTAGATTCTGGCATTCAAATCCCCTTCCCTGGGACTTGCCTGTCAGTAAGGAGGTGGACTGGTGGAGAGGTACACTCCCTGTACTTAATCCTACCCCCACGTAGGATGTCTTGACTGCTTATCTGGCCCCAGGAACGGGTCGTGTTACTTGGATGGGTGGAACTAAATGTCTATTGGTTTATCTTTCCTCTACAAGTTGCTGCTCTAATGGAAATGTTTTTCTGTCATTATTTTTTCCTGTTCAACTAGAACACAGGAGAAGATAAAACAGAGCTCTTAATGGAGTTCAGCATAGGAATTCAGTTCTAATCTAGACTGTAAAATTTGTGTCCAGCAAAAACTTTGGCATCTAGCTACAGGCTAGAGCTTCTGGAGAAACAGGTAACATTTACACATCTACTCTGGTGACCACTTACATGACTAGAAAAAGAAAGAGCTACAAACAGTGAATTTTTATACCAGCTAGGTAAGAGAAGTAATAAAAAATAGTGCTTGTTATCAGCTATCTGACATGGATCAAAATTTCCAGCTACTATTCTTACCGCTATAGTCAGTAGGCTCTAAGTGTTTTCCAGGCTCTCCTGAAGGAAAACTGGTCTTTGCCTTGCATGACTCAGATAAAATGTGACATATTTGAGAGCTGGCCTTTTACTTTGTCCAGAGAAAATAAACAAATTAAGTCTGGAAGTACCACGTAACGACAGAAGCTTTTAATGTACTGCTGCTTCTGGGTTTAGCTCAGGAGCTTGACTCCTATGAAAACCTGCTGTGGGAAAAATAGAAATGAATGAACTGTTGAAATTAATTTCATGTTCAGGATACTAACTGATTGCATTTCCAAATGCAATGTAGGGCATTCCTCTCTAAAGATTTTGGAAATGGTTGCTTTCTGCTCACCTTAGCAAAAAGAATTGCAGAAAGTTTCCATAGGTCCTTGTGCACTTGTGTGCATGGCCTAGACACAGGTCTTGATTTCCTCATTCATTTAATTCCTTCATTATATAAATTGAACAAAAGATGCACCCAATTCACTAATGTAAACAGAAATAAAGACACAAAAACCTTGACATTCTGTCTAACAATTGTTTAACAGAAGTTGAATGAAATCCACAAACAAAATGAAATAACAGTGTAAAGCACTTATCATATGAATAATTAGGCATTACAATAGCAAAATTATGCTTGGTTTGTTCCTTTCTATTATTTTTGTTTAGCAGCTGCTACACCTGACAAACAGTTGCCAGATGCAAGAGTTCCCTCATGGGGACCTGAATATTCTCTGAGTGTCCTCATGAACTTTACTACTGTTTAAAACTGATTCTAGACCTGCAGAAAAGGAGACAGATATTTTGCTGACTTAGCAAATGGGAATATTCCTTTTCTGAACAAGTGGGAAAAGCACTACATATGTCTCAGACAGAAACAATTTAGTTAGCCTTCACTGTTCAAATTATTTGCTTTTGTAATCTCTGAAGTGTAGAGCATGCTGTTCACAAACTTACTTGTAGCAGAATGAACAAATTCAGCTTCCACACTTGCTTTTACAAACCAATACACCTGCTCCCCAACAACAGGAGGGAAATACAGGTCTTTCGAATACCTGTCATCAGTAGTCCTGATGATTACTCTGCTAATTTTGTATTAAGAATTAGAGATTGCAGGATATGCTTCTGATTACTACCAGTGTAATAGAGTTGGAGACAGTTGCAAATAGTCTTTCGTAGAGTGAAAAAAAAAATTATTATCACAAGACATGCCATTGTGAATTCATACCATCTGTCTAATGATGAATGACACCAGTGTGGATGGTATCAAGTCAGCCTACAGATTGCCTATATATGCTTAGTAACCTGCAAATGCATCGCACAAAATGGCCCTGCACACACTGTGCATCAAAGCAGAGCATATAATGCTGTGTCACGGGATAAACTGGTCTATTAAAATGGTCTTGTGTTCAGAAATGAAGAAGGCAGTTGCTGATTTCAGCCCATTTTATTACTTTTTTGACATTTTCTTTCCTGAAGTCTCGTTTTGTGATTCAGGCTAAATTTTGCTGCTATTTGAATTCCAGAAATTCTATTACTTTTTTATATCTTTTATTCTCTGATCCAAGGGAATGTCACAAGGTACATTACATATAGTAATTTCAAACAGCACACTCTACACTTCTTCAGCAAAGTGCAAACAATCTTTGCCTGTAATATACATCTAGATACTCTTTCAAAGATTTTGCTACAGTTTAATGTTATTGATTTGTGGTTCTTTCCAGGAGTGCAGCTGGTAGTGCTCCAAACTTAGTGAAATGGAACACCTAGGATAGATTCTCTACTTGTGTAAGCTGTAGAAATTGAAGTATCTGTATATATGATGAACTCTGACAGCAAGATTTATCTATATATTAAAGAAATTACATCAGAATTATAAACAAGATTAGAGTTTCCTCCTATTCTCTTCTGGTTTTTTTCCCTTCCTGATACAACTATAATGGTCTCACCTGGCATAATGTGATTGTTACTTTACCTTAGCTTTTCATTATAAAAGTATTAAAGGCTTTGCCTCACTAGACCTAATATCAGTGATTTAAAAGGTAAATATTGAGACTAAGTTTATTATCTAGACTTCCCTACTTTGTCATGGATGAAAGATGTAATGAGTTGCCTCTGCAGGTACCTTCGTTTGTGGAGCGTGAATTCTCAGATGTCAGTCTCAGAGTAGATGTTTGTCTTTCAGTTTGCCATGTACAGCACCTGTTCCCTGTGATACTAGTACTGGTATCTTTGTTCTATGGCAAGCAGAAGCATCAGAAGTCAACAACTAGAAGAAGCATCATCTTCTTTGTTCCTTTCAACTTAGTGATCTATCGAACATGATAAAATCTGTGGATTTTATTGGCAGCCATATTATTTATCACAGCATTGGGATAATGGGTTGGTCCAGTTCCCTGTGAAATGAAACAGTCGCATAAAAAGCAATGGATGAAATGGCTTGTTTACACGTATTTGCACTTTTTTTTTTTTTTACAGAGTGCTCCTCTATTCAGGCAAGATCTCTCTAGAGACATTTTACTTCCTGTGTGCTTTGACCTTATGGTTGCTGGAACCCCTGTCCTCGAATTAATCACTGGTGGAACATTAGAACCAAACCAAGCAGAGACAAAATCTAACAATAGCAAAATTATTCAGGAAGAGTAATAGTTATGGACAAGAAATATCGCACTACTGCAAAAACCCGCCACATTAATTTTTAATAGATACTGCTCATTAAATGAGATAAGCCTTTGAATGAAGTGTGTGTAGGAAAGCTAAAAATTATAAACAGAAATAAAACAGTTGGCAGGGTGCAGCATCAAACTGCACAAATTGAGTTAGTTTAAGCATTTACTACAGTTTTAGTCTACAAGAGGAACAGAGATGCTTAGTCAAGTTTTATCCTTTCTGTTGTTGTTGAGAACATGCACTCAGGCCGATGGTACAAATATGTGCATCTCAGGTGTTTGAACTCTCAAATGTCTTATGTCACGTATACAACCTGTTTGGAGTCTTAATCTGTTTACTACTGGATATGTGCACTTAGCCCCAAAGTCACATATTTGCTCACAGAAGGTCCACAGCTGGAACATCAGGATGAAATCTTATGCATGTAAATGCTTCTGTCAAGAGGCATGCTCCACTTTGCTTCATTATTTTTTTTGCAGAGAAAACTGTGCATACTGTTTCTTATCTTTCATAACCAGACATAGAAATATTTCCCAGTGAATAATGGAATTGCCACAAAACTAAACAATGAGCTAATTTCCTACTAATAAGAGTACAAGATGCAAACACTATTTGGAGTGTTTTTAAAATGTGGTACTGATTAATTCTGCATTTATTAAATACCACATTAACTTTTTAAGTCACTCACATAGCATCAAGTTATTTGCACCCTAGACAATACAAGCTTCCTCGTTGCCTGCAACAGCAGTAAGATGGTTTCTGTTAAAGGATATATAGTGCAATTGGAGAAGATAAAAATATTCCAAAATTTTTATTCAAAATATTTGTGTTACAGAAGCTCAGATTTTTTTTTTAATTTGTGGTAATTAATTGAAAAACAGTTGGTTTGTATTATTTAAATAAAAATGAATATGAACAAAGTTAATTACTGCAGGTTTCAAAGCCACTCAGATAGTAATGGAAATACTATGATACAGTAAACTTCAGCATAGGTAGCAGGCTAAGTAATTTCTCCAGGTATCTTGCAGCCCTGTTTGGATAATTCCATAAAAGATACTTTGAAATGCTTGTTCTTCTATAGAATGTTCTTTGTTCTGAGTCACATGTTAATTATAATGAACTATATTTCTTGTCAAAACTCCTGTGGGCAAGTGGCTATGACACAATCAGTGTGATTCAGCATCCTCCTCCTCAAATGAATTTCACAAATATTCTTATAACTGTATTCAATATTAGTACAGACTTTGATACTAGATGTTTCTCTTTGAAAGATAAGTAACAACTTATTTTAACTCTTGTAACTTATTATTTTTTACCTCTTCTTTTCTGCATTAATCATAGTAGTTAATAATACAGTGAATCATCTTATTTAGAAAGAAGTGTGGCAAACACTAGTAATATGAAATCCCACTATGACTTGTGTTTCCATTTTGTGGATGGGAAATAAGTAATTTTAGATTTCAGCCTTGAAAAATCGTGATTTCATTTGGGCTGAAGAGCAATATTTTCGTGCCTCTTGTTCAAAGTAAAGTCAAAATAACCTCCACAAAGTTGTTGAAAGATTTGAACCTGCATTTTTAAAATCTTGACCAGAAAGTCCCAGATGCTTGAAGCTGTGCAGCTGCTTGTGAGTGCAGGCACTACCATTCTGGGTTGGCTGAGCATCTAGAGACTCATTTCATGCCTACACCTGTTGGGGGGTCACAGCCTTCAGGAAGCAATTCAGTATTCACAAGTCTAGAGAGAAAATGAAACTGTAGAAAGTGTCTAGGGAATGTTTGTCAGGAAAGTGAGAAGGGGATTGTGTTCTTAAAGCTGCATTTTTCTTTAAATTAAGAAAACACAGAAATAGCACTGTAAGTAGGAATCATCATGCAAACTCAGAAGCAGCTTGGGGGTTTAAGGTGCTACTACATGATATTGAGCAGACGTAGCTAGAAACCTCAAGTGTGGGTTGGTTGTTTTTACATCTAGAGCTGGGTGCTGAACACTGTGGCAACCACTACTTGTGATTTGCTAGGATAGGGCAATGTGATTCCCTGTGGATGAATCCATGTTACCCTACTTCTTATTGTTGATCCTTGTTGCCTCAATTAATTAGCTTTCAGATTAATTCCTAGTTCAGATCCATTGCCCAGTCCCTGACAAAGCAGAACATACGCTGTGGTTGCTGTGTGGTACTAGCTACGACTCAGTTTTATTTAATAACATTGTGTTATTAAATAAATGTGCAACAAATTCTGACTAATTGCTTCTCCACTGCTCTGCCAGTCTGTGAAAAGGTCAGCATTGAAAACCATCAAGTAGGAGCTCCCTGCTGAATCTCCGTAAGGTTGTGTAAAAAGCAGACTTTGGTGAATGAGGTTTGACTGGTAGGAAAGTTAAATGTTTTGATGAAAGAAATATGCTCATCATTGATTCAGGTGCTGAAGTTTTTCATTTTTCCCCCAGGTGCAATGACCATAAACAGTTTTGACTTTTTAGATCTTGTGAAAAGGTCTTCCTCTTTGCCTTTCTTAGCAAATCAAACTGCTTTCATACAAACTTGTGTAATTGCTATTATTTGGTTTATTACAGAATCACAGAATCAGAGAATATTATGAGTTGAAAGGGACCTTTAAGGATCATTAAAGTCAAACTCCTGGCCCTGTGCAGGACACCCCAAAGGTCACACATTGTGCCTGAGAACATTGTCCAAATACTTCCCTTCCCTTCCCTTCCCTTCCCTTCCCTTTCCCTTCCCTTCCTTTCCCTTCCCTTCCCTTCCCTTTTTAATCAATGAATATAATTTCTCCTTTTCTTGCTTTCTTCCTTAGTGCTAAAAAGTACACAATGTCTTTTTAATATTTAATTGATGAGATCACTTTACAGGTTTTAGTTTAAAGGTAACCATAGCACAAATGCATCCATTATTAACTGCAGAACGGCAGCGGCTTCTTGGGAACCCTCTTTAGTTTAATATGAGAACCCCTGACAACAGAAAACAGCGCCGATATTGTTGTTGAGTGTGACAAACTGGCAAATGCCATGGGCACCACGCTGGAACAATGCAAACTGCTTATATCAGTGGAAGAGGCGATGTTTAAAGGCGAGGTGAAGGCGGACAGCGAGAGGCTGTTGAGGAAGGTTCGGTTCCGCGTCGCGTCCTCGCACAGCGGGCGGGTGCTGAAGGAGGTGTACGCCGATGGGGAGGCTGCCGACTCGCTGGACTCCGAGTACGCCAGCAGCTCCGAGACTGACCAAACCAGCCGGCTGAGCGAAGTGGATGGGCAGCAGAATGGACACGTCGGGTCCGAGTGTGATGAAAATGAGAACGAGCAGGATGACTTGCTCATCTTAGTCAGAGCCACTAAAGAGAAGAGGTTTGCTACAAAGCGAGTCAATATCCTCAGCAAAAATGGCACAGTCAGGGGAGTCAAGCATAAAGTCAGCGCTGGTCAAGCTCTTTTTGACAATTTGGCAAAAGTATTTCAGGTAGGTGGTGCAGATCTGCTGGCTGTAAGCTGTCTCTCAGTCCCTTTTAACTCCACACATTATTCTTCCTTTTGTTCAAACTGCTCTCATTTAGGATTTCTCAATATTCTGTCTCATTCCACCTGCTATCTACTTTCACAAGAGGGGCTTGTTGGTCTTTCTAATATAAAACAGCTCCACACTCCATATTGACTGTGAACTTTGCTTTTCAAAATTGACCTTATATTTGCTGAGTAAAATATGTATGTTGTACTTCCCTTGTCTGGATGAGGAAAGAAATGCATCAGAGGATTTAACCAGTGCTTTGCTGGAGATCTATACAGGTCTCCTGTACAGGGATGCATAATGTTTCCACTCATATTAATTCTAATGAGTTTATGATGTTATCTACTGTCCCCTACATGTAAATATGTATACTTGAAAATTCCATTCTGTTTAATCTGCAAAGTAGATCAAACTAGGTGCAGAGTGGCAACAATGACGATTTTCCCACATGAAAATTTCAGGGGAATGAAATCTTAGTCGGAGGTCTCTTTTATTAATGTCTGTTTTCTATCTATTTTGTAGAAGGAGCAGAATATCTGTAATTGAAACAGTATATGCCACACTAATGCCTTAGTCAAAGAAACACAGGCCTTCAGAAAAATCAAGATAAAAGTTCTAAAATATTTATCTCATATATATAATTTATCTGTATATGCAATTCAAGCCTTTCAATCATTAATATTCAGAGACAGCAACAAGTGTGCAACTAGACTCTTTCTGAAGTTCTTAAAATCCAGAATTACGCTTTTCAGTTAAATTATCCTGAGATGGTTTCAGGGCATTATTTTAAAACTTTTATGCAGGTTTTTTATTTGCATTTTGAAATTACTTTGAAATGAGCTAATTTCATATTACACTAATAAATGGCAATAGATTAACATTGTCTTGCTTCTGGATATGAATTTATCCTCTATGTTGTACCTAAATTAGCAGTCTTTTCACAAATATGAATGTTCCTGTAGAAGTTGAAGTTTCAGAGAAGAATTTCCTGTTCATTTTTGTTCTTTACATCACATCACATCACATCACATAACATCACACTCAAGTAGCTTTCTTTCTTTCAAGCTACTCATGGAGGAGTTTGGCTTTAATTCCTTATTTTGATAAAATTTGTGACAAACTCACTTTTTAAAAGTAGATTTGAATTAGTAAGTAGTGACTGAAACATGTTTGGGTTCTTTGCCAACTTCAATTCCACTGTTCTGTGCTATTCCACTACGCAGAGTACCCAATTTCACCCCACTAGCCTCTTTCCCTTCTAAAAGCTGTCTTCTACTAAATCAGTAAAACTAAGCTAAGAAATTTGAACCAGCTAGATAAACAGACCTATTTGAAGACGTATGCACCTTAATTAGTGTCCGTGCGTTCCTGTTTTTCCTATCCCTAGTTTTAGGTTGGAAATTCTTCAGGAAAGGCCCATGGATTGAAATCAATATACTTTGATTGCAAAGCTTCTTGTATTCCTGCAGAGTTAATGGTAGGACCATGCTATTTCTGTGAGGTCTTTTGCCAGACAAAAAGTATTTTCTTGAATGGAGGCATTTCCATCTTATAACTTCAGAAAAGTACATGTATCCAAGTCTACCACAGAATTGCTTAATAAAAACCTGCAAAATAATGACTGGTTTAAAAGGTGGTAAGGATTTTTTTATTAACAACATTTTACTGTGGAAGAAAGGAGAAAAATTAAATTATCAGATGAAAATAGACCAAACAGCTTTTCATACAGCACATAATTCCAATGAAGAGTTCTCTGCTACAGGCATTGCAAAGTCAAAAAGAAAAGGCAGGTTTTCAAAGAGGATGAGGAAAATATATGTGGAACTGAGAAGCTTCTTCCTAGACAGGTCTAGATGAGTGATTTCCAGAAAAAAAAACTATATATTCTTACATTAAGGACCTATATACTCAACAATACGGGGAATATAATGATTTGAGGTTTCTACACAAATTCTGATTTCTGCAGAGATAAAATTCTAAGTCTAGTGAAAAAGAATGATGGTTTGCATATCTTTTATGTCATACTCTGAACCAATTTTGCATGCCACATGGTGAGCACAGAGGAGAGCAAAACACGAGGGTTAGCTTTCAGATGGATTTGAAACTGCACGATCCTAATGAGAAGTATGATTGAAATACATCCAATTACAAATGAGATAATGGCCTTTAGAATGAGATTAGAGGCTGATTTCTAGTTTTCTGTAAGCATATTCCAGGCAATTAATTGAGCTGTAATACCAGTTAGGGAACAAAAAGAGCACTTTTGAAGATTCAGTAAGACAGAAAGATGTCTTTGTTAGCAGGTACAACACAAAATCTCTTGATCTGAGCATTTTTCTAAGTTACCCCCTTGATTATGTGAGGTCATCTCCAGTTACGTGTTTCTCTTAGATAAGCAGCAGCAGATGTATAACAGCAGTTAAGAGGAGAGTGCCCCTCCCTGAGGAGAGTCCATCTCTGCCCCTTTGATGATTCAGCAGCAGGAACTCGTATAAGGTGAATGCGTTGTATATTTCTCAGCAATAGTGTCAAGTCAGTATTTTTTAATCTCAGAGTATGCATGTGAACTCTTGACAATCCTGTATTCTAAGCACTGATACATTCTTGTATGCAAACAGTTCTTATTTAGTTTTTTGCTGTATCACTTCCTAACTAAAACGTCCAAGTAAGAAGCCAAATACTGAGTGTGTGTGAGTGCCCTGTGACCCTGAAACTAGGCCGTGGCTTTTTTCTGCAATATCAGCATTCTGATTCTTCAGACTGTATCCGCAAACTCCTTTAATATACTATTTCCCCAGATCCCTCAAGGCTCGCTGTGATAGAGGAGAGATCCTTTAAAGCAAATCACTTTGTTCAGATATTCTAGGGATAAGCAGGAATTCATTAACTGGACTTCACTAGGTTGTGAAGCCAAAACCTTTGATTTTGTCTGTTCAAATGCCTGTGCTAAAAGCACTTGTGTATTTTAATATCCTATGGAAATATTTGGATTTGTGAATATTTTTTTCACACTTTCTTACTACAGCCTTTCTACAGAATTAGTTCAGACACTTTCTTCCCACAACAAACTTATCTGAAAAAAATCACGCCTTCTGGAGCTTTTATCAATTTTAAGAGAGTGATGTAAGGCAGATATATTTCTAGATGAAAAGTTATTTTTGGTTGTTGTTGCTATATGATGCAAGCCTGGTCTGAGAATGTATATCTAGATCTGTGTCCCCTGCTATATCTTCCCACAGTCACGCACTCAGCACTTCCCTCACCCTTTCAATCTGTGACCTCTCATTTGCACTGTTCTCTGGGAAGCTGAGTCCTTCACATCACTCTATCTGAGGAATGTCTGTGTCCCCAGATGAGAGCTGCTCCAGCGCTGTGACAGTGAAAGGTGTCCCTTTACATCACCCTTGCACACCAGGTCACCCCCTGGTGAAGCTGCTGCCAGGTGAGTGGGAGCTGCTGTGGCGGCTGGGACCAGCACAGCCGTGGGGAAGGAATGCAGGCCAGAGCAGGACATGTCCAGGGGTTGCCTCAGCTTCAAGACAGAACATTCTGGGGGAAGAAAGGTGGGGAAGAGACCAGGCCTGTTGATGCTTCAGGACAGCATGGTTTCCATGGCAACACCTCCAGCCTTTTCCTCCTTGGGGTGGATGCCACAAACAGACTGTTGACATAGCAACCACATCCTGGCAGGGTGAGGGAGTGGTGGGCGGGGTGGTGATGGGTGTTGACATAACAACCACTCTGGGCGGGGAAGGTGGGAGGGATGTCATCTGTGGAGGGCAGGGACAGTCACATGTGTCACCCAGCCCCCACTAACACCTAATCTGGGCCTGGGGGTAGCCTCCTGCAGTGCTGGAAGTACAGGCGGCAGACAGCTGGGAACAGTTTGTTTGTGAGAAACACACACTCCTGAAAATCCTGAAAAGCAGGAGGGAGCTGGAGCTCCCACTCTCCCGGCTCATGCACCTCCTTGGTATAAATTTTCTCCTGCTGAGACTTTAAAGCTGACAGCATTGGCAGCTCTGAAGCTGGGGACATGACTTGCCAATTGTGTCAGAAGCATAAGCCCCTTCTCTGCATATCTGTAGTAATTGTGGTTTTATTTCAGTATACTACAAAAAATTCTGTATTCTAATGTTACAATATTGTTTAAACACAAATGGAAATGAATATTTCCTGTAACTTTCTGTAAAAAGTAGTAGAGAAATAATTCTTTTTTCCTTTAAATAAATATAATTCTCTCCATAACCAATTTTTATGAGTAAGCCGTTCCTATAGCTATGTCTGAGTCACATAGAGCAAAAATCCTTGGGTTGTCTAATATCTTACTAGGTAGTGCAATGATCATTTTATGCCAAACTGGGTTTCCATCCCAATGTGCAATGTAATGGAGCTCAGCCAAAGGTTTTACACAAGTCTCTCCTCATTTTCCATGTTTCAGCATGGGTATTTTTCCTTCATTCCCACACTTACACACTCCACTGGCCTTCCAGCCTCCTCTGAAAGGTCAGGTTCTGCTAAATTAGCCACAGGACTCATTCTCAGGCAGGGCTTCCTGACGTCTATTGCAAAAGGGCAGGCCTGGCTAACAAACCCGAGGAATGCCTGTGTGAGCATTGCGTCAGAGGGGATACGGGTGAAGAGCCAGACACAACGCACCCAGTCTTTACACAATTTCCGAGCACAGTTTCTCAGGTAGAGCTCACACATAAGGCTGTGAAGTGCAGGTCACTATTCAGCCTGATGAAGAATGAGCTTATTAGTGTTTAGGGAGAAAAGTGGGAAAGAATAAAGGATCCTGTGAAGTTTTTTAAGAGGAGAGCTTCTGGGGTGGTTAAGAGCACTTCCGTCTTTCTTTACTTGTAGGTGACCTGGAAAAGTGAATACACAGCGGGACATGCAGAGCTTACAAACTGATAGGGCTAGCTAGTACCACAAACAAAATAAAGTGAAATACAGCAGCAAAACCAACCATCTTCTGAAGAAATCAGAGGCTGCAAGGTGGTGTTAAGGAAAGGCTCTTGTGTAGTAGTACAAGCAAAGGTTTTTAGGGTGGGTGGCATGTTGTATACGCTGCAGCCTCTGGAACACATATTACCACATTCCCTAAAAGTCTGGGGAGATGAGAAAGAAAGATCTGCACTTTCACTGGAGAAGTCTTGATAAGACTTGAAGACTTGATGAAGAGAAGTCTCTGTTTCTGATCAGCTGATGATTCAGTGCTGACATTCCAGAAATCACTGGACTATTTGAATTCAAAATCCTCTTCTAGGACTGGACAAAGATTGTAAAAACTCTCCTGAACTTTACCTTCATATTCTTCTCCATACACACTACTCTGACTCCCAAATGGACATATCTTACAAAAGAAAACAATGGATTGGATTGTTTGTATAGAGCATTTGATGTAGGAATGTCCCTTATATGGATAGAGATAAATACCAGTGAGATGCAGGTGTCTGAGTTACAAATTTCCAGTGTATTTTTCTGGTATTATTAAGTCTGGAAAACTAATTATTGAACAGCATTGCACTGAAATCCACTGGAGAACAGGAAAAATTGTGACAACATGGAGGATCAAGTGATTATGAAAAGCAGGTGTTTGCTTGTTACAGAAAATCAGTTAGAAGGACAGCTAGATCACTACTGGAATGGGCATAGCATTGCTTCACCACTTGCTTTGTACCTTCGGCGAGGCTTTGATCTGAGACCACACAGCACTGGGCACTGATTCTGCTGATGCTGTTGATCATGTCACTGCATGGCCTCAAAATTATTCTTGCCCTGATGAGTCTTGATCCTTGTAAAGGATCCATAAATGAGGTCAGTGCTCTTGAGATTGCTGGCCTTGTCCCTTGCATGGGAAAGAGCATAGCAAAGAAGGAGGATGTTACTGCAGTAAATATGCATATACAGAATATGTAGTACTACAGCGAGTCAAGACTTTAGGTATAGATTCAAAAAATTCACAGGCCTCTGAGGAAGGACTTAGACATCAAGCTCCAAAACTAAGATTCTCCAAATCTCTATTGGTGTCTCCTAGCCTCAAAGGCACCAAGAGCCTTTCCTTAATGAAAATTTCACTAATGCTCTGCCTTGGCCACGTGCCTCAGCATGTCAGGATTGACAGCATCTAGACAGTTACTTCCTCCTTGTGTCCTATGGGATCCAAAAAGTAAGGGTTCCATCGCCTGTCCCACCTGCATGGCTTCATGCCGTAGGTGTTCCATGAGCATTCCTGGTGGATCAGCTCCTGCACAAACTGCATATAAGCAGATGCTGCAATTTGTTACAAATTGTGTCTGCAGGAGACAGTGGTGGGAGATGTACTTTGAAATAGACAGTCACAAGATAGCAAAAATAAGTTGTTGGAGCAGGAGTAGAACACAGGACTGCTGATTCTCAAATAGTACTGCGTTCTTCAGCATCATGCTTGATTTTGACTTCCTTCCTTNCCTTCCTTTTTCTCTTAAGCACTGTAGTGATCACAGTGTTCCAGCATGGGGGTAGCCTAGAAAAACTTGTAGCCTGTGACGTGCTTGTTGGGGGAAAGAGATAGAGAGGAGACTGAATCAGGTATGCAAGACATGAGAGATTGCAAATAATCGCGTTCTGCCGCTTTGTTTCATCCTCTCTCTTTAAATATAAAAATAGATTTGCTTTCTTTTTGAAAGAATGAATGCAACTGCCAAATGGAAGAAAAGGCTTCCTGGTTGTACTAAGTGGGATTCCTAAGTCATATTGGCCTCAGGAAATTCTCTGAGCTGAAAATAGTAATAAAATGAAACAGTGTTAGTAGGAAATGCCATATATGCTTTCCAGACTCTTACTTTTAGTTATCTGTCTGGTAGATGACCTGGAATATGAGACGAGCATTGGATCTGATCCTATGTACTGCTCTGGGACTCTTACATAATGTCCCTTTGTGGGATTGCTCAATGAGGTGCTCAGCCTTTGAATTAACATGGAGAATGCTTCATCTTACTTCAAACTAACTTGAAAAAGAGTCATGTTACACAAGCAGCCTATCAAAAACATCTTAGGATGCTAGCATAGAATTTTTTTCTATTTATTCTATTTTTTTTCCTGAATTGGCCTCTTACAACAAAGATGAAAAAGATTAGCTGATTAGTCTTAATCATTAATTAGTAGCAATAGCTCTTGTCTTTTGCTATCTGTGAAGCTCAGCTTGGTAACTCAGCAGGAAAATAAGGACAAAATGTGTGTTGAAGTATTCTTATAACTAAGACTATCAAGAAAATTTGGGGCTATTCACTTTTCTTTGACATGGTACAACAGGCTGCCTGCTAGTTCATTGGCCCTGAACCTTGGCATGCCTTCAATGCAGCAACCACAAATTTTGTAGAACACATAAAGATGAAATAAATTACCTGTGTGCTTAATTCCTAGACCCGTATTTGGTCGTTGACCCTTAATTTTGTGTACAAATAAATTACTCTGTAACCAAATATTTTGGGGTTCTCACTACACTTGAGTGTCTTAGGTTAAGTATGTTTTACTTAAAACTTTACAAGCATGGAAGCAAATATTTGGATACACTGAGCCGATTTGTCACCAAAGTGCACAGCTGCACAATTGCAAAAATATGGTAATAATGAAGATGAAAAACAGCTCCTTTATTAAAACTTAAAAAAAAATTCTAAGTGCATTAAAATCCCATTATTTTATTTACAGATCTCAAAAGTTTTTCAGTTCTGAAGTAGGATTTGCAAATACACTAAGATAGAAAATAGAAATATATATGTACCACAGGTATTGTGCTGCTAGACTGCTCCAGTCTGTCAACAGCTTGCTGTGATATTTGTCTACTAGGGTTGGCAGTTTATTACACACTGCACCAAAACAAGGTACATGATTAACAACTTGACAGAAAGAAATGGTCAAAAAGACATTTTTTTTTTGGCTGGAACTTTATCCTGTAACTGTAATGTTTGGTGGCATCATAATTTTGTAGCTGAAATATAAAAAAACATTCTTTAGAATGGAATTTGCAACCAGAGGGAAAAGGGTACAGCTTTCATGCATAAAAACCTTTCTAATTGCTGCAACATTCATTGCAAGGTGGCACAAAACATGAAAATCAAACCTCAATGAATTTTTCCAAAGCTTGAAAGAGGAATAATAGATAGGACAGCATCCCCAGCCTGTTGATTTTGAAAAGAAGCTGTAAAGTTACAGCTCCCCATACAAACAGGCAATCCTGTGGTTTTGCTTGATGTTGTACGGTGGAGAAGCTGCCACAGCACAACTCTTTATAGCCTCCATCACAGAAGGCAACAGAAACGGTCACAGATGAGCAGCTGGAGTCACCGAGGCAGAGACTCATTTCACACATGGCAAGAAAGAAGACAGAAAAACCATCATTCATGGCTAGTATGAATTGTGGAAAGCATTTTAACAACCTTAGTACCATTTTGCTTTGGAACTTTATCTAGGGACATCATCCATCAATGTCAGACGAGCATGTCTTCTATTCTGCAGTAAAACCACACACAGACTCTTTCTTCCTCCATTTCTCAAAAAGAAATATAAAAAGCCTTACTGGCCAATATTTGCACACATTTATAACACCATGCAGTGTTATGAGCTACATTGAATAATCAGCCAATGCTGGTACAAGGGCAAAGAACAGTTTCTTTGCAATTCACCCTCGTTTCAAATACTACTGATTGCTAATTATCTAACAAGCTTTAAAACTATTAGGAATTGTAAGGAGGCATACATTGTTATTTAAGAAAAACTTGTTTCTCCTTGAAAATTCTGTAACACAGAAGGAAGTCAGTCTGTAAAGAACTTACAGCTTTTTAAAGAAAATGCAATATTTTCCTGCCGAGCTGCTCACATCTTGCTATTTATTTACTACATATAAATGCAAAGCACTCTCCCTCCTAGCCCTACAGGCAACTATGAAACACTTCATTGCTGTTCAAGTGGAGAATGTCCTAAGAGGCAGACTGATAGACACAGTGAAAAATGAGAGCTTTAAGCATTATTGCTTCTTTTCACCTGTCACAGATCATGATCTGCACCTTGAGAAGTTCCCTTTCCAGGTGTTGGCTGATGAACCCCAGGTGCAGTGCTGCATCCACCTTGGGGATTCTCAATATAGGAGGGAAATTGTTGGAGCAAGTCCAGAGGAGGGCCACCAAGTTGATCAAATACTCTTATGAGGAAAGGTTGAGAGATTCTCAATATAGGAGGGAAATAGTTGGAGCAAGTCCAGAGGAGGGCCACCAAGTTGATCAAATACTCTTATGAGGAAAGGTTGAGAGATGTTCCCTCTGGGTTTGTTCAGCTTGGAAAAGAGATGGCTTTGGAGTGATCTAATTGTGGACTTCCTGTACTTGAAGGGAACTTAGAGAAAAGATGAGGCAAGACTCTTTACAAGAGCATGTAGTGACAGACAAGGGGGAATGGAATTCTTCAAATTCAAAGACAATAGTTTTAGATTAGATATTAGGAAAAGATTCTTTACTGTGGGGCTACTGAGGCATTAGAACAGCTTGCCCAGGCAAATTGTGGATGCCCGTCTCCTGGAAGAGTTCAAGGCCAGGTTGGATGAGTCTCTGAGTAACCTGGTCTAGTTGAAAGTGTCCTGCCAATGCATTCTATGATTCTGTGCTGCTTTCAATCAGATTTATTCATATGCAGTGGGTAAATCTGGTTGTTCTTTCAAATCCCACAATGATTCAAAAATAAAAGCACCAACTCAGACCCTTCAAGTTCAAATTTACACTGTCATAAGGATTTTAAAAGCTCCATTTCTAAAGGACTTGTTCATGAAATAAATTTGCTTCGTTTAACTGGAAAATATTGCCATGGCAGCTGTTGTTGTATCTGCTGGGTGGTCAAGCCTTTTGCAAACCTGTCTGCTTGGTGGATGACATTCTTTTGCATCCTCATGTGGAAGACTGTGGCGTGGAAGGATACTTTTACTGGCCAATATTTACAGCTGAATGCAGATAATTAATACTACAGGGTTTTTGGTATTTTTTTAGCTGCTCCTGACTGGGAGCACTCTTGAATCATGTAGTTCCTTCAGTCAGGTGATTTCATCATCAGCTACTCTAGCAGCTTGTGTGAAGACACAATAGATAAGGGCAAGGAGTTTCAAAACAGGAGAGTGGTCTAGTGAAATTTCTGACCTGTTTTTTGTGCTGTCTCAATTGTCATTTTGGAAGAAGGTTATTCAGCTGGCAGAAATGCAATCATATATGGAGTTTCAGCATTGTTTGAAGACATGATATGAAATTAGAATAAATGTTGTTATTGATTTTTCTTGCTGCAAGGTACTAAATGATATCTATGCAAAGAAGCCTTTGAAATGTTATTTTAAAAGAAAAGCAGACAGATGATTTAATAATCTCAGCTTCTTCATTTGTAGTCTTATTCCTGGAACAGAACACATTTAACTCTATGACATGATATAGATTCTAGTCCCACTGTAAGAACATTATTATATGAAAAGTATTATAATATGAACATTTAATTTAAAAAATACACATCTCTGAGCAAAATCCTGAATCAGAGTAGAACATGAAGCTGCTTACACTAGCCTTGGTAAAACATTAGTCCAGTTGCAGGTGTGGTATATACAGAATAACTAACTTGGTAGCTCTTCTGACCAACATGTTTAGGAGCTGGTGTAAAGTATAGAACCTGCTACATGCTGATTTTCAGACATTGTACCTATATGTTAAAAACCAAAAGAAAACAAAACCTTACACCTTAGAGTCTTTCCAGCAATGAAGTCTATAATTTTGCTTCATGAAGTTGTCTTGTATTTTGCTTACAAACAACTGGTGGATGAGTCGTCTGTTCCTTTTTGTACATCAAGGCCAGCAGCCACAGTATAGGCTATTCTAGGGCAGAGCTGGTTTATGTATGCTGTCTAGGAGTTGTGTCTGCATAAAAATCTCAAGCTCTCTACCTTTTCTGAAAATCTATTGCTTAAAAAAAGAAATTAAGCACTTAAAGTGTGCAAGGTAGATGAATCTTTAATTTTAAAAATGGATATTGAGTATATAAGTAATAATTAACTACTCAGGATTTGAAGATGAAGGTACCAAATTTCTATGTATTATTAAGTAATGAGATAGCTGAGAGCATAGTTCCAATTAGGTTAAGTAATATAGTGAGGAAACAAGGTCCTTCATCACTCAGTGCTAATGCAGGACATAGTGCTACAACTACAAGGCAGCCCTTTGCACCACTTCCATGTATTGAGTGATGGGGCTGTCTGAGAGGTAAGGATTGAATCAGCATTTTGGTGCACTAACCACACCATAACTTTGATCTCTGCCTCGTTCAAGGAGCTGTGCAGAATTCATTACTGGTTGCAGGGTGCTTTGTGACCCCAGGTGAGACAATGCTCCGTGTGCACCTGACAGATGGTTGTCCTTTTCCTTTACTTCAGTGTAGTGCAAATGACAACTCCAGCTTTTACACAATAGCCTGTTTTTATCTCCACCCACATGGGTAACATTTTCAGCTAGACTTCAAGTTGTATAAAGTGTCAGGAAAGAAAAAGTACATAATATGTCAGGTGTTTGGAACTGAAAACTGAGGCAAAATGGTGGTTTCCCTGATTTGCTCACCATTCCCTGGGAGTTTCAGGATTTCAGCGCATCTAATTTCAGCTTCCATTTGTAGGAATACAGTAAAAGGTAAAATAACTTTTGACACAAATCTTGTTGTCTGCTGAACATGAAAACTCCAGGGTGTATCCCAAATCAAAACCAGAATTCCTTTAGCCCTTTCCTCTTGTTTTATTCCTTAGGAAGGTAAATTGTGAAGAATGACAGCAATTTTTGAATTTTCTCAGCTGATGATTGCAGTTGAGAATGACACTTTATTTCATTTATGCTATTACCTTCTTCAGTTGTTCTTGAGTGAAGAGTTCTGTTTTATATGACAGATTGACTCTAGGCTGTAATTAATCCATGGGAGTCTGAAACATTTTTCAATAAAAATGCAATATATTTTTGACTGAGGTAAGTGTGACTGATTAGGGCTTTCCTAAATACCAGTTTTTACTTGTTGATTCTCTCTAGCACTAGAAAAATCATCAGTTGCTGCAAATATAGAGATGTAATGGACTATTGTGTTGTTTCCTATGATATTCTGGTACACTGAAAGTAAGTATTGGGAAAGCAGGCCCACTTACCACACAAGCATAGCTGACAAAGAAGGCAGAGCCATGTAACATCATGAGCAGGATCTCACCAGCTAATTGTTTTATTCTCCACTCAGAAATATAATGAATGGCATTGGTAAGAAGCTCAACAGACTAGAATACAGTTTTCCTAGACCTCTAATGCCTGTTAATTAACCAAACTAACTGAAATTTGGGGACTATAAAGGAGATCACTGCATGCATTAACTGCACCTGGCAATATTTAAATGTAAAATGAGTCAGAGATCCCTTCGCGTATGTGTTACTATTATGTTATTATTAACATTTATCAGTCTCTGCAGCAGTCTAAGGACACCAAGGGAATATTTTAGAAAGAATGAGTAAGGAATTGGTGAAAGAGAGGAGCAAAGAGAAAGAGAGAAGGGATAGAAATCTTCCTTTTTTTTTAAACTTCATCTACCTGACAGAAAACCCTATACAGGGTATTCCAAAGCTGCTGCCAAGTTAAAAATAAATGGGCCAGAGCAGACATTGTATTTTTCATGACAGCCATTTGCTGCTGGTCACACGAGTCTGTTTCTCTGCAGTATGAAATGTTCTACTGAGTGAAGCAGCAGTGCTTACAGATAGATGGGGCCAGGGTTCACAAACCAGGACTCACTCAGAGCCATGCTTTTCCACATGATCTGAGATATCAAACAATTTAATCTTTAGCTGTCTATCCTCAGCAAGTCCTGTTCTAGTTCACTTCTGACTAAAGCCAACCTTACAGAATATTCTCAAAGAGGATATGAGATGGCCAATTATTGTCCGCAAATGCACAAGATAGGTGCAAACACCTAGAACAGTGTGATAAGTAACAAGCAAAATGAAAAGCTGCTTGTGACAGGAGAAAAAAGGATTTGAGCTCCACAGCTGCTGTTTCAGGTAAAGGTATTGTGTTTCTTTTTTTAACAGTTCAGGATGTCATCATGGGAAATGGTACATAAGTAAACAGCACAATTACCACCAAAGTCTGAGTATGTAGTAGGATCAAACATTCCCTCCCAAGAGAAGTAAATATCTTTGAAAAATCTTACTCATATTTTGTTCGACTTAAAATGTCAACTGACAATGTGGAAAATAACTATGCCACTAAAATTAAGTAGTAATTTATTCAAATCTTTCATACATACATCCAAATACAAGCAAGTCTAGAGGTGTTTAAAAGTCTTTTTTGGTCAAGAAACCAAACACTAAGTACTAAACAAAACAGTTTCAAGTGGATCTAGATGCTCCCTCCTTTTGTTTCCAACCCCTCTTGTTTTGAGTAGAACCAGAAAACAAAAAGGCCCAGAAGAAAAAAAAAGCAAAAATTGAACAATGTTTTTTAAACTAGAGAAAAAGTTCAATTTTGTCAAAGTTCAATTTTCATTTCACTCAGTCTATTTATTCCTGTTGCTAGCGATAAAAGATAGAAGTGAAATAAACACTGATCAGCCATTGAATAACAATTATTTTCATACTCCTACATATAACCGTTATCACCAAGTGGTAACTCATAACTGTTAAGCAGTAGGAAATTAAATGATGTAATCTAGGACAAATCTTCTAAGAATGGAGACTTAGTCTCAGGTTTCTGGGGACTGCAGTTTTTTTAGAATTTTGTAATTAATACTAACATTCTTCTCATGAGCCATCTGGGTTCCATTGTTTCAGTTCTCTGGTCTTCCTCACTATTTACAGGCACAGCTTCAGGCAGGCAGATGCTATGCAGCTCAAGGCATACATTTTTAATTTACTGATAGCAGCATTTCCTTAGATGACATGCTGTAGACTTTTTCCCCCTCTTTTACATTAATTAGTTTCTGTTTGCAAGCTACACTGAAATAACAGTGACCTTCCAGTTTGCCTGTTCTCTATGTATTGTCTGTTAGTAGACACAGAAAACATATAGGAATAATAAACCGTGAATGATTTTTACTTTCACATTCAGTTTGACTTCCCAATTTCCAGCCATTTTAAAATGCCTGTATCTTACTCATGTCTGAGGCACATTGCATAAACTGTTGTGCTGCTGTTCTGTGAGCAAAGTCTTCAGTAAACTGTCTCCAGATAAACAGCTGAAAATAGTCAAAGGAGAAATTTAGCTCTTTCCTTGTCCTTTCTCATTGATGTAACAAAGTTATAAACCCTCCCTGGGATAATTTAAAAACTGTGTCTCCTCAGTTTCACATAGATCAGGCATGTTACTGTAGCCAAAATGAGCCAATATGTAATGAAAATTCAAGCCAAAAAATAGTCCTAAATTATCATATCTCCACATGCTCACAGGATTCATGCAACAACATGTTTGTGTAGACATCACGACTGTGTGCAATCCTGTCACAGCATCAGCCATATCTGCCACAAATAATATTCTTCTTGCAGAAGAGGAAACTTTCAGTTTGACCACTGATATGCAATGCTTCATAGCAGGTTTCTTTGGGCTGGGTGTGAATCTTATTGCAAATTATTGACACATAATCAAGTACTTCACGACTTTTGTAAATTTTGTATCTGATGATTTTTAAAGGAATTCAAATTATATCAAGCAGTACAGGAGATGAGATAGAAAATGATGATGAGCAGATATTGGGATTTAATGGATAAAACACAATAGGTTATTGCTGGTGGATGTAGAAGTCCTCTCCTCTCCTCATTCTGTAGACATACCTGAAAAGACAAAGCTAACCAAGAGCCTTAACTAGTGGAAACCAAGGTCATGGCAAATGATGCTGGCTGGATTGTAGATACTGAGTTAAAGTAATTAGTTTTCAGAAATCTCCAGTGGTAATTACACAAGGTCTGTGACTGTGAGCACAGGGGATTGGCTGGAGGGAAGTAAAATAGGAACATTGATATTGCAGAGGGAATTCAGGAGATAAATCAAAAGCTTGTGGAGAAAATTGAGTTTGCCTGTGAGATGCTGGAGAAAGCTGTCTGCTATCTGGATTCATAGAGATACCTTGGAGAGAAATGGAAGAGCTGTGATTCTGGTTTAAGAAATATTGTTTTGGTGCCTGAAAAGCTGATGTGTTGTCTGTGGAGAGACTGAAATAATTTTAAGTGCTCTGTATTTTCATTGTTAAGATAATTAGGTAAATGTGTTCACTTGGATTCAGAGAATTTCTCAACAAACCTACCAGAGAGGGAAGCAATACTTTGAATTCAACACATTTCAGACATAAACTGCAACCAACAGAAAGTGCCAGAAGGGCAGAGTTCATCTGAAAGGGTGGTATTGTACAGGCTCCATGGCAATGCATAGTGATGATCTTCATACAAAAGGGCAAGGTATATGTCACACTTTCCATGAGTATAGCTGTCCAGAAACCTGGAAACTGTGCTCACCACAAATTCCCCTGGTTCCATCTGGGGACATCTGTCTGCTTAGTGCTGTGAGACCTCTGGTGGGCTTCTGTCCCGTTTGGTTGATTCATTACTTGTTCAGCCCTACTGAACCAAAACAAGGAGGTGCCATCTACTTCTGAGCTGCCACCATGGAATCAGCTCCCAGCCACTCCTGCAGCCCACCTGTAATTTTGACCTTATGTAAATCTCATGAAAAGGTAAGGGCCTCATTTAAATCGGTCCTTAATAGCTGTCAGAAACCTCAACTGTGGCAGTGAAGTACTCTATCTTAAGAGAATAAAGACCAAAGTGAGAAGGAGCAGAAAAAAGGGCTCCACATGTTGGCAGTGTTAGAGGAAATAAAATTACTCCTGGAGGCCAGGCAAAACTGGGTGTTCATTTTAAAATTTAATTTAAAATTAATGACTTCGACATGGAATAGAGATGAAAAAAAATCAGGCTTTCTGGGGAGAAAGGGAAGCTTACTCTGCAATCTGGTTAGATCTTTGAAGTAAAGAAAGAAAAAGGGATGAGGGAAACATGAGTTTTCAATTACAACTCGAATTCAGAAGTTTTGGCAAAGACAGATGAATGGGAGTATGTAGGAGGTTTTTTTAATGCTGTATTTCAACCACACTTGTTGGTGACCAACACTGAATTTAATCCTTTTGTTCATTCTTTTGATTACAGCTTAAAAATACCTATATTTTAACTGCATCTTATGGTGAATTTTCTTTGTAACTTGTTTTACCTAAAAGAACAAACCATAATTTTCACCAGAAATTCAGTTCTGACCACAAGGTGATTTGAAGTTTTGCAAAATTTGTGCAGTTTTTACCACTTAATTTTCCTGAATTTCATTCTTCATCAGTACCTGACTGGCACAGTGTAGTTCTTAAGAGGTGGTAATAAAATTTAATAAGCACTTCGAATCAGCATTTATTTTATGCAGTCAAAGTTCCAAGAAGCAAATCAGAGAGCTAATATATCCTATAACACTGTAGCACAATTGTGCAGAAGTATGGGTTTCAATTTCCTGATCCAATGATTACATCAAACAAAGAAAAAATGTTTATATTGCCACTCAGATTGTTCAGCTGAAAACCATTTATCAAACATAGCAGATAATCAAACATCAGGAACACTAGCTTATAAATTTCCTACTAGCACTGCACCTGTGGAAAACAAATGTTTCCCTGGTTGGATGCCAGGTTACAGCAGACTACAATCAGCCTTGCAATACAGAGTAGGCACAGAGGGGAAATATGGCATAACCCAATGCCAAAGAAAGTTCACTTTTAGGACAGGAGTCGACTAGAGTTTGCACAATATGGAATCAGAATCATAGAATGGTTTGCGTAGGAAGTGACCTTAAAGATTATCTAGTTCCAATCACATTGGAAGTGACCTTAAAGATTATCTAGTTCCATCCCATGGGCAGGGATGCCACTTGCTAGAAAAGGTTGCCCAGAGTCCCATTTAACCCCGCCTTGACCACTTCCATGGAGGGGGTATCCACAATTTCTCTGGTCAATGTTCTCTGTTTTGTATAGGTTAAGGTCGATATTAAGCATGTTCATTTTAAATATACTGTAAAACAGCTATGAAAAGTGTAGTGGTTTTGGTTAATTAGTAGCAAAAACTAGTTATTAGAAAGAGCAGCATTTTCCCACTGAAAAACTGAGCTTATTTTGCTGGAAATAAAAAGTTTTATGGTCTAGTGTTGTTTCCTGTTTCAAAGGAAAATACTGTGTTCATAAGTAAAGTAATCCCATCACCTTTTCTTTTATAGAGCAAATCTTGTTACTCCTAAATTATTTGATGAAGGAAGAAGAGGATAAGAACAGGTTGTTTGATGAACAGCATCAGAGCAATAATTACTCTCTCCTTTCCCAATGAGTTTGTTTCAGAGATGACAAAATACAGTTACTAAACTAACAGATGAAAACACAAGGCCAGAATGTTCCGTGGCCCTGTCACTGAAGGCTGAGAAACACTCAAACTCTCAGTGAAAATGGAGATCAATGTCAGAAAAAGCAAGTGTACTTCCCATGTGGTCTGAGCCCATTTTGCTCACCTGACAAGAAAACACTGTATTTGGTAAAATGCATACACTAACTCCCATGGAATTTTATCCAGGTGAATAGTCACTAATGTGTACTAAAGAATTGTGCTGCAAGAGACAGCAACTAATTTTATGAAGTATACCTTCATAAAAGTCAACCTTCTTAATGACAAATACATTTTTCTTAATGACAAATACATCCTAGTGTGTTTTAGAAAATACTGCTCTTTCATTCACTACTTAGTGAATGCCTTGTGAAAGGCAGAGCATTCTCTCTGTCACATTTCCTTTTACAAGGCTGAATCTTGGTTGCCAATTAGAACGGGTTAAAGACCTCAAAATGAATGTGTATTGTTAGCCAAATAGATATAAAATAATCATCCTAGAGTAATTCTTTCCATGGCTTGCAATGATTGATAAACTCAAAGGAACCAAAGCAGTGGGACAACACCCAATTCTTGATTTGAAATGCTACTTAATCCAGGAAATATTTGGCTACAGAGACATATTTTGTAGGAGAGGTAATAATGAGGCTGAAAGGTTGTATATGAGGTTACAGTTTGTATTTGAGGTTTCAGATCTGTTTTGGTGTGAGATCCCACAGCATACTTTGAAAATGAAAGGGAATGTTATCATATGCCTTGCTGAAACTTGGCTTAGATATTTTCTGACTGCTGCCTTAATGTTGTACTGGGAGGCTCCTGCTGTAAATGGCAAAGAATTGAACCTGTCTGTCCTCAGAAAATTATTGCACATTATTTTTGCATGGTGTTTGTGAGGGTTGATGAAAGTTTTCTGAAATAATTTTCTCTGGTTAACACTGCTAAGAAAATTCTACTATGCTGAATTTTGTGTTGGATTCTTCTGATGTAAAAGAAGTGATAAAGATGTAGTGATAGGACTAGGGGGAATAACTTCCAACAGAAAGAGTAGGTCTAGATTAGATATTAGTAAGAAATTCTTACTTTTGGGGATGGTGAACAGCTTGCCGAGAAAAGCTGTGGATGCCCCATCCCTGGAAATGCTCAAGGCCAGGCTGGATGGGGCTTTGGGTGACCTGGTTTAGTGGAAGGTGTCCCTGCCCATAACATGGGAGTAGTCTTTGAGGTCTACTTCCAACCCAAACCATTTTATGATTCTATTATTTCCTTTGGTAGTGGAAATCTCAAGGTTAGTGGAGTCCATCTCTTTACAGGCAAAAAGATTACCCATGGCTGGCTCTAATATTGTACTGGTGTTTGTTTGGTGCTCCACAGTGTTGTGTTTTGCTTGGTGCCTTTATAAGGCTAATGTGAGGGGAAGAGGACTCTAGGAAATTGAATCACACAGATCTCTGCAACAACTAAGGGGTATTCAAATAATGGTAACAGCTCAGCTATTACCTCTCTTAGCCTGCTCCCCACACAGGATGCTCTTCCTGAAGGGGCTTCATACAATGTCACAGGACAGTCTAGGTACATCTTGTCTGGCTTCTGCTGAATACAGGAATGGTTCAAAGAACTTCACGATGTGAAAGGAGGTTGTTGGACCCTCCTTGTTTTGGCTTCTAGTGTCTCACATAAACTGCTGAGAACAAGACTATTTTCAGTAGCCTCTTCCCGTCAATCTTTGTAAGGAATGTCCTTGCAGAACAAAGAAATGCTTCTCCTTTCTTACCAACTAGAGGAACATTTCCAAGGGTTTTCCCAGAGGCTTTCTCTTTTTGAGAAGAATTTCTTGGAGATGTAAAATTATTAAATATGGGGTGAGAGAGAAATAAAGACTGAGCAAGCAAAAGAGAAACAAGCATTATACTACAGTACTTCTTCCCAGGAGAAGTGCGGACTGGGTTAGAGTTAATCACAGATTTGCTTCTGATTTTCAAATGTTTCATTTTATCCTATCATACGCTGAATGGCATAAATACATTAATAAGAAAATACTGATAGAACTTTCAGCACTTGATAAAAAAAATCCAACTAGACATGGACAGAGGTAGATCTTCCTTCAACTAATTTGAACATATTTTTCATTTATTTGAAATAAATTTTGCCCTGTCTGACTTCACAGCACTGCTGCGCCCTGCTGAACAGGAGCCCCTTTTACCCCAGAGTCAGAGCTAGACATGTTTCACACGATTTGACTCTAGAGGCTACAGAGGCAGCAGAGTCTGGCAGAGACCACGAGCCCTGGGAAGATAACCTGTTCTCTTATCAGAGCTCAGGTCACCTGGGAGCAGGCTACAACATGGTTGTGTGAATGTGTGCTGGATGAGCAGCAATAAGGACACTGAGGGTGAGCTCAGTGTAATCTTTGTACCTTCTGATAGCTGAAGCCTTACAAAGAGCAGGGAGAGGCCAGGTCATGCCCTGTGCTCCTTTGCTGTGGTATTATAAGTATTTTTTCTGCTTTGAAATGAAAACACTTTGACATCCCTTGAACAGCAGTCTGTGCTGAAGATATATGGAAAAGCCTGCAGTGGCAGAAAAAGAGACATGATGTCATATTGTACAATTTGAGGAACAGAAAGGGTAACAACACAGCCTGACAAAAGCCGCACAAGTATTTGTACTATTTTAAAAGCTGAGAAAAGCAGTGACCTGACCACTTTTTTTGGAGAAAGCAAAGCTAGCTGACGCTCTGTTCAGGAGTGTCCCAGACTCTCTAGCTACCTTGTTCAGGAGTGCAGGTCTTGATGGCCTCACTTGTGAATTGGTATCTGTGGACCTTCCCAGCCTACTGATCGTCATGAGAATGCTACAGGTGATATCATTCCACTGCCCTAAGGGTCAAAGGTGACAAGTCCTACAGTTTATAGTCCCTTTAGCTGCCAAAACTGCATAAGAAAAAGTATAGTGTTATTTTAAGAGAAGGCCAGAACATGTTTTCACTTGAGTGAGCGCTGTGTTGCAGAAATCAGATCTCATTTTATTGAGTTTTTCTAATACGCATGGTTTCATGAATTTAATAAAGTTCTGATATACCCAATTTTACCAAATATTACCAAATATTGATGCAGTGTTGGGTCCTTGAAGGCAATGCAAACAGGAGTGCAGTCTTAATGTATTAAAGTACTTAAGAGACAGTGTAGATTCAAATTTACAAAAAGCGCTCTGCCTTGCTGTGCGAAACCCCACGAAGGGCTGGACTGCAAACAGTGAAGTGGAAGGGAACATGGTTTCATATGAAGAATGCACACCACGCTTGGGGGCTGCTTGCAACAGCTTCAGTACGTGTAAACAGATCTTACTTGGCAAAGAAAAACATTTTACTTTGGTAGATGAAGTCTGTGTGTTGGAAGAAGTCTTCTGACCAGCAAATCAATTCTTCCTGAAAAACAGCATTAAAACTTTAATTTTAACCAGACAACCAACAAACAGAATGGACTGGTTCACAGCACCATTGTTATTGTTCTATGTGGTTAAGGTGGCAAATATTGTGGTTTTTGCTTGAACATAGACCTTCAGTCTTCAGCCATCTCATTCAAATGTTGCATGTTTTTATATAAACAGCGACTTGATGAAAAGTATGTTTTTCATAGAACGCCATACATTTTTGAAAACATGTATGTTCTCATGGAGTATCACATAGAAAAAAATTGAAACATTTTGGTCATAGCTTTTGGCTTTCAAATTATATTTCAGAAAATATTCACTGCTTTTAGTATATATTTTAGAAGTCTTTTAAACCACAAAATCTAGTAAAAGCATTTAAATCTTGCAGAAATTAAATGCTTAAATTTTGGTCCTTTTTGTTTTCTGCAGAACTTTTTCAACAAGAAACCCATAGCTATTTTCTATTTTCTTCCCTTCATTTTCTGAGTGTAAAATAAAAACAGAAAGTTCAAACCAGATTGTGATCATTTTATTGTTAAATCATGATTCTTCTTGCCACTCAGTTATTGATACAAATTCAAGCTATAAATGATGTAATGCCAATTATGAAGTAAGCAGCTTAATTCAAAGTTTTTAGATATGGGAGCATACATACAAAATATTTATGTATGTGTATATATATATATATATGTATAACTCGTTTTCTTCTGCTCAACATTTTTGTTGGATCATGTGTGTTGCATTTACTCATGAAGCATCTCTGGCACAAGGTTTGCAATGTGCTCTAGATTCCTGCCTCAGCCTACTTAGTGAAGCAGATACTTCTGCCAGTCTGATGCTATCTAATTACAGAGCCAAGGGGTGCATAATTCAGCAGAATGCTCTGAGATGTTGGAAGATGATATTGTGAGACGGAGGAGGGTATATCAGCCCTTATTTAGGTCACACAAGCAATTCAGTACTGCATAAATAGCATGTTGAGTGTTATACCTGAACATTGTAAAAACCTTTAAAAATATCATATGTGATAAAGCATTTCAGCTTTTATCAAAGTACTGTAACAGCTTTTTTTTTTCATTTATTGTTTAGTTCTTTAAAAGAATCAAATGTAAATTTGTGGGTGATGCTTTCATTAAAATTAATGGTCTATGTATACGCATGTAAATAGCTGTTCGTTTCAACTGATGGGGTTAAAACACATGTTTATACTTTCATTCTAGAGAGAGGATTAAAAATATGCCATGACTACTTTGGTAGTGTTGCTTTCATGGTTTTCATTTGCAACCAAATAAAAATGAGGCTAATATGAGTACAGTATTTCTTTCACTGATGGACTTGTCTGTTTAGTTGGTTGCAGATATGTTCATATACAAAGGTTTTAAAAAAGTAAATTTCACCACTGTTTTAGGAGCAATCACTTTATGCCCCAAGGGATAGTGTAAGTGGTCCTTACACTACAAGTAGAAAAGCGTTGGCTTGGACCACTAATAGCTATTAGTTATGCTCCAAAAATATCCATGTTAAGGGTTTTGGTCCAAAGATAAAAAGCCACTCAAAGTCACCAAGGCAGACAAAAATGTCATAAAATATATTACATAAAATCTACACTGTTTAGAGAGTGATTCATGGCAAATATGCTGAAGAAATACTTTAGTATTGTTATTCAATAGTTAATTTTATAAATTCCCCTCACAAACAGAAGAGAAATATCTGCTCAGACTGGCAGGACTAGTCAGGGCCAAGGTAACTATGTGACCAATAGAAAAGCATAGACACTTCTTCTGCTGCTTCAGTTGCAGCTGGACCCAAAAGTCAGGGATAAGATATAGTAGGGAAAGTCTGAACCCAAAAATATTCATGAGAGATTCATGGTATTTATCTGGCTTTCACAAGCACTATGGAAACACCTGACTATTGTACTGTTTTTTCAGAGCTACTGAGAAGTCTATTATTATTGTTGAGGCAACTGTTATAGAGAAAATGGGAACTCTCAATGATGTGTTTTAGGAGTATGATCCTCAAATATTTAATATTTCTGAAGCTCTGGTAATACAAACCAGGTTTTTTTAAAAGACACTCCAAAATTTTCAAACAAGTTTGAGATTCACATATTCTGTAATATATTTGTTGTACACTTACATTGACTATTGGGATTTCTTTTAAAAAAGGTCCAGGATTTCAGTGATCTTCTCTATGTTTTATCTTTACTTTGTTTTGTTTTCCTGCCTATCTCTTTTTCTTTTTTTTAATGGTTTATAATAACCATATTTTTCATGGTTTTATTTCTACATTTAATGTCTACTACTCTTGTTCTCTCAGTATCCTGACATTTTAGGTTTTGGTTTGTCATCTGGTTTTGGTTAGTTCTGTATTTTCAGCCCTTTTTCAGTCCCCAGAATCCCTTCATTTTGTTGCTCACCTGATTGCACTATTAAGCCTTCTCTTTTTCATCAGCAAATTCTTCCTATCTTTTGTGGTGCCACTTGATAATGAGCTCACAGATTGAGCTTCATGGATGACATCCCTCAAGATTTTCCCAGTTAAGGATTATATTTAGTTGCTACCATGTCAGATGGATGCCAGTGGGATGGCAGAGGGATAGATTTCCCCCAGCTGCACATCTGGACCAGGATGGACAGGGCTTTGAACAAACTGGCCTAGTGGGAGGTATCTCTGCTCCTGGCAAGGGTGCTGAAAATAGGTGATCCTTAAGGTCCCTTATAACCCAAACTACCCAATGATTCTATGATTTGCAAAAGCTCTGACTGACCTGATAAAGAAATCTGGGAAAAGACTGAGTCAGGCACGAAGTAAGTAATGTGTTTTTTTCATGTTCAATCATGAACTGAATTGAACTGGTGAAGCAATTACTTTTTCACTCTAGACTGAAAAAAGCGGCAGCTATTTCTTAGGCTGGAAGTGGCAGCTCTGCTGTGAAGTGATGCAGGTTGTGCTACTGCTGTTGCTGGCTTCTTGATTCTCCCAAGAAAAATGCAAGCTCTTCAGGCTGAGGCAGTACAGCAGAATGTGCCTTAGACTCTTGGGGAGATGTTAACATTGGGCTGTTAAACTAAGAACTCTAGACGATGCAGAGGATTGCAACCTTTCCCCCTGAAAACTTAAATCTCTTCCTTGGCAGTCTTTCCATACAGGCACTTTCTCTGAAGCACAACCTTGGTGCATGTGCACAGGGTTTTCCTGAATGTGACACAATAGTTGCCATCTTAGCCCAAATGGTATCCATAAGTGTTGCTTTTAATCAAAAGAGAAAAAAACCCTAGAAACAGTATTAGAATAGTAAAGTAAAAAGCAGACCTTTATTTGGAAGCTTCCAGGTGTCCCAGGGGTGATGGGCAAACCTGGCTGGATTTCTACAATTTTTATAAAGTTAATTAATTAGGATATCTAACGGGTACATCCAATAGGAGATTCAGTTGCCCCAGTAACTCAGCCCTGAGTCAAATCCTTGGAGCTGGTCCAAGGCCTTTTTTGCCCCACTTCTTGTTATGGTGGCTCAGATTCCGGTTGGAAAACAAAATATTCTTCTTGTAGGCCATCTTCCTGACAATGAGACTAAACAGTATTTCAGGAATGTATTACAAGGTTAGCTTATTGTTCTAATATCTAGGGGAAAACGGTAGGGAAAGTACTGGAGCTACAGCCATGCATTAGCTACCTAAAAAGCTACAAATATATGCGAAATATAGAAAAAGCTTAGGATCATAAGCTTCTTGCTTCAATGAGAATTCCACCTATAAGAATTGCAAATAAGTGGTTAATATAAGTTGCTCCAAATCTTTTGGTATATTCATCTGTCCAACTTCCACAGCTTTGTTAAAGTTTTGTCATGGCCATTAACCAGAGAACAGCCTTCTGTTTAATTTCACCTAGAGTTTTATGTGCATTTGTGAGTTACGTGAGGTGATTTGAATTTCAAGTTTGCAAAGCAAAATTGTAAAAGTTAATTTTCTAAAGTGTCTTTCTTCTCATTTGTTGACATTGCTTGTTATTTATTATGCTTTTGCCACAGTTCCAACCTAGGAAGGAAAAGCACAGTGTTTACTGGTTTACTTCAGGAGTGTATTCTCATAATTAAATATTACAGTTTGCAGCCTCTATATTGCTTAGAAAAAATAAGAATTGATATAGATTCTTATTATAAGCCCCCTGTTGTTCATTACCAATGTGGTTTTCAGACAGGTGGCAAGAAGGATTTCTTTCTATGGTAAAAGTCCTTGCAAGGACAAGTTGTGTACATTTGTAGCATAGAAAACAAGGTTTCTATGAAAATTTCCCTGGAGAATTGTTTAATCAATGTCCTTGATACTTTGCAGGGCAAGCAATGGTATTTTTTCACTGCCACACTAGGAAAAAAGAAAGGAATAAACATAAAAGTGACTCTTTGTACACCCCTTCCACTTGATATCTTTCTGGATCACTTTACAACTTTCCATTTTTCCATCTCTTCAGCGGCTTATTTGTATGCTGTAGGGACACCACAGTCCTGATGCTTCACTAGATAATGACTGTCTGTACCTATGCTGCCAGCCTCTGGTGTCTGGGAACAAGCAGCATTAGAGATCAGAGCTATGGAGGAACAAGAGCTTCCATCCTGTTGAATAGTTTCACACTTCAAAACGTACTGTCACTCCAAAGAGGAAGAAATGAGGAATATGTGAAATTTTCTATTTAAGTAATATTTTAAGAACTTCTTTTGGTTACTTGTGAAAACAACAAACTCCTCCTCCTTCAAGCAGCCCATGTGCGGTTACTAAAATATTTTGCAGTATTTATGGAGGGTACTTGTCTTCTATGGAGAGAATGAGCTAATTCACTCACTTGGAACATGTGAACAATACGCTGGAGGAGAGTCAATACTGCAGTAGCAGTATAGCAGATTTTCAACCTAGAAAACTGCCTGCAGAAAAGTAGCCCATTTTCATGAAACTTGGTCTTAAGATTGAATTTCTGACATCCATTCTAAGAGAAAAAATATTGACCTATCACAACATGGTTCCTTTCCTGAATGGGAGATGAAAGCCATGACTACATAAGTTGGCAATTACACCTCCACTGTTCTGTAAGTGATCTGTGAATTGCAAATATTTTTCCTGAGAACTCTATACTATATGAAGAACCTTGTAAACACCTCTCTAAGAAGAATATACTATTTCAAGGATTTTTTTTTTTTTGGAATTCAAGTAGTAAGTTAAGTCATGACTGGCTATATCACAAAATCTGCAATGGCATCTGCCCAATTTAACAAATATGTTTTTACAGATAATTCATGAGATGGGTAAAAAATTATCTATTCACCCATCAAGGTTCATTTTCCATACAATGCTACAGTGTAGTAGAGGTATCCTTGCTTTTTATTTTCTAACTTGTGTTTTGACTCCTGGAATGCTAATGAAATAATTAAATATAATTTGCTGAATACAATGGATAATTTGGAAAGCTTGGAAATGCATTACCATCCTTTTAAAAAGCTGGGATTTTAGTTATATGTTTGAACAAAATATCTCTATTTAGAGGAATGATTCTCAGTCTTCTTGAAAATCTATCACACTCTCTTGGGGAAATTAATCCCTGTAGTATTTACACTATCTAATTGTTGTTATCCTAGAAAAGAAAGAAACAGCATAAACTTTTACATGTTGAAAAGTGGGGTAAAAAGTAAAATCTGAATTGTAGTGTGAAACTTTTTCTAGCTGCAGTAGGTTTTTGATTGGACATTGAATACACAAAAATATACTTTTTTACTGGTGTTTGGATGTTAGAGTAATTTGTTGTGGAACTACATTAAAAATTAAGGATACATCTGTCCCTTCTGCAGTCATAATCTAGTTCAGCATGGAGACCTAAAGTATTCTAAGTTAATGTTTGGTCATGGATATGCTAAAGCTTAGCTTGGGCTCTTGTCTTGAAGCAGATTGTCAATAACATCTAAGCTAGCAAGTTTAGTTTTAGTCTTGGTACTGTCAAACTGTGCAAACACAAGTGACTGTATTAACAGAATCAGACATCAGCGGAACAGTGTCAATTTATTCCCATTTGGAAGTCCATCAGGATTCAAAATATATCTGTTTCTTGAAAATACATTTTGACCTACCATCTCTAAGACTTTCCAAAAAAGTCAAGTTGCACCTTAGTTAAACAACTTAAATTGCTTTAAATTGCTGTTTTCAAGAACTTCCTTCTTCCTGTTCCATATTCGTATTTCAATAAAAGTTGAATGTTGGATTGTGGTTTTATGATGCTGTTTTTCTTTTTTAAAATAATATTTTAAATAAAATCACTCAATACTTGGAAGATATTAACCTTTGCTTAATGTAATGGGAACTATGTTTTTTCCAGGTCTCAACAGTCCCAGAGTTTGGCCGCATAGTAATTTATACTACCAGTCTTCGTGTGGTGAGAACGACTTTTGAAAGATGCGAACTGGTTAGAAAGATATTTCAAAATCACAGAGTTAAGTTCGAAGAAAAAAACATTGCTCTGAACAGTGATTATGGAAAAGAACTAGATGAGAGATGCAGAAGTGTCTGCGAACTTCCCTCACTCCCTGTTGTGTTTATTGATGGCCATTATCTTGGGGTAAGTAAAGCATGAACCTGTGTTTTGTTCTACAGTTGGGAGGAGCAGATGAAAATCTTGATTAATGAGAAGCAGGATTTTTAGAAAATTGCCTACAATGCTGCAGTGAAGGTAACAGGCTAAGACAGAAATCCTTTTGTATTATGACTGCACAGATCCTCACTGATAAGTTTTTATCTGAAGATGCAGAAGATAATCAGGGAGAGATTAGCAGGAGGGCAGTAAAAGGCAATAGTACATCTAAGATATCATCTGCTTCTTAAAAAATGTCTTATTTTGTAGTTAAAACCATGAAAATCTAGAGAAATTGATTTTTTTTTCTTTATGAGGACCTGTATATATAATTGACCCAGGAAGATGAACACATATAGCCTGTCTTTTAGTAATATCTGTGTGGAATATGAGACTAACACTTCGGGGTGTCAGACTTTAAATATACATTGAATTTTAGATGATGTAGTCTGATCAGGATCTGTAATCAACTGAACTTACTTTAGATACAAAATTGATTAATACTTACTTTTTAAAAAGCCTAGCTGTAGAAGAGAGAGAGAGAAGAAGAGCCCAACACTGCCCTACTGTAAGACATAATGAAAATCCCAATTTGTACACTAGTATTGTAGGTCTAGAAGCTTACTGACATTTGAAATCACATTTTCTTTGAACCTGTACATTTGAAATGTATTTCTTATAAACTGAAAAAAAAAATCAAAATAAAAAGATTCTGGAAAGTGGCACAAAGAAAACAATTTTAAAACTCAGAGAAAGTATTTGTCTTGAGTGGTGAAAAGCTAGCAATTAGCACCAACTGCGAGACTGCGATTTGTGAAGGCAAACTATATTTAAACACAGTGAGGTTACTGTGTTTGCATCACTTAAAGCTTTCATTTTCACAAAACATTTAAGTAATAAAATACCGATTGTGTAACCAACAATCAGTGATAATAAACGTTGGGCCTGTATGAACACTTTCTCCTCTTTTTCCCCATCCCTTCCAAGCTTTCCATGTGTTCTGCATGAGTTAGGCTTCCCTGAGCATTATAACAAATGCCTTTGCTGCCATAGGCCTTGCCAGACAACTAGAGCAGCTGTTTTATAGCCCCCTGCGTGTGACAGTGATTTTTACTTCATTGTAGAATTTTCTTTTATGAAAACTCTGATGTGGAGAGTTCTCCAGCCAGCCATGAGTAAAAGTGGTACATTCAAGAGCAGTTAAAAATTCAACAGGATTCAGATGAAGATTTGTTCATCTAATTATTATGTTTAAAGTATAAGTAGTGAGTTATGATTGACTCCATGAAAATCTCAGTGCACATATGGCCAATTTGTCAAAAGAATTCAGATAAGATTCTGAAATTGATTAGATAAATTATTTGCTTTGTAAGACATGCCTGGATACAGTCATTTTGGTATGATGGATGGCCCATTAAGTCACTGTCATTTGGGGGGGGGGGTTTGTTTGTTTGTTTTTAAAGATTGTGAGAAACTTGTTTTCTAAAAGAGGAGTGACAGTATAAAACCCAAAAAAATCTCATTAAAACTGTCTGAGTACTGTATGAGATTCTTTAGAGAGATATAGAAAAGAAGGCAAGTGAACTAGGAAGATAGCTTTCTATGGAAGAGACAAATCTACCTATAGGTAAAGAAAAATGAAATAATTTAGTGCTCTGATCTAGAGGCATTTATTGCAGCAAGGCAACTACACTTACATTGTTTGGCACAAGAAAACTAAAAGCATTGGGCTGCTAAAAACCAGGAAAACCCCCAGATACGGGGTGTTTTCCTGCTTCTTTTCCTTTCTCTCTTTTTTTTTTTTTTTTTTCCTTAGATTGGTGAGGCACACTATAGTTAGCTGGAACAAATTTTAGTTTAATGAGAGAATTGAAGTTATCCCATCTAAGAGTGAGGTTATTTGTGGGAAAGCAGCTTTGCAGGCAGGGAGCAGTGCATGAGACAGCTCCCCCGCTCACAGAGAGCTCATGGCAGCCTGTGCCTCACCCTCCTCCCGCACGAGGTTTGTGCCCTCCACACTCCCCACCAATTATCGCCATGGGAGGCACTGCTGCTTGCTGCAGCACCACTCTGGTGTGGTTTTGCTGAGATGAGATGTGCTTTGGCAGGGTGAGAAAGCCGAGCTCAGTGTGAGCAGGGCTAACTTGGGCAGCGCTGTCTGGCTGCGAGCAGTGCACCTGTGGCTGGCACAGGAGAGCCCCAGGATGGGCCTGTCACTTGCCCTGGCAAGGGACCTGTGTGCACTTGTTCTCTTTGGTGAATGTGGCAAGCCGCACTATTTTATGGCAGTTATTTCTCTGTCTGAATAAAACTTCACAAGAGAATCTGAAATTCATTCTTTTAGAGAAGAAATAAGGAGGGGTGCCTGTTGAGAAGGTCTGGCAATGAAGTATTCTCCCCCCAGCTGTCAGCTCATCTTCAGAAGAGAGTGCCTCCTCACCCCAAAGGCAATCTATTGGCTGGAACCTGTGTCAGGCTTGTGTTTCATTAAAATGAAATCTAGAATTAATTACAGAATTTGGTCTTGTTGGTAACAGTGGATATTTCTATAATGCCTTTTATAATAATTAACTTCTGATGTGCAAATGAAACACAGAAATCCCAAAGCCTGGTGTGTCAGTAAATAAATCATGCAATATTTTCCTTTCTTTTTCCCTGTCCCTTTTTTTTCATTTTGGATATTTTTTTCCTGAGATATCCCTCCCTGCAGGAGATTGCATGTAGCAGTACAAAGGAGATTCTATTGAGCTATGCAGCCTTCAATGAGTAATGAGGAGAAAAAACCCCCCAACCCTGAAATAAAATATGAACAGTTTTGAAAGGTGAAAGATTATTCTTAATGACATAAAAGCAACAAAAGCACCAAAACCCAGCATACATGCATCTGATAGAGCATATTGTACCCAAGCTATTCAGAAGCACGGGCAAAGTTGTTTGAGTACTGCAGGCTGTGGGGATAAATATTCACAGTGCCGTGGAATTTATCATTGCCTGCACAGGAACAATGAAATGAATCCATGACTTGGGCAGAAGCAATAAAAAAAAATCATATTTAGCCCCTGTCAAGGAAAGTACTGCATGCTGCAGTACAGCAAGGCTTTTAATCTTCTCATTTTTTGGGGGGATTGAACCATTGTGTTTCTTGACACACACTGTCTAAATATCAGTCTGTCAGGAAATTACTGTTTCTTTCTGCTGCATGATCTTTACTGGCTGATCTAATCCCTTCTTTTCACCTGAGGTTGTCTCCATCTGAAATGGAATTATGCCATCTGCTGGGATACCAATGCAGAATAAAAAATTACTTCCAGAAAACAGAAAGCCACGCAGAAAAAAAAACAATGGAGCATTCATTTACTCTTATAAGCATTCAGAATAGTTCAAGGTTTATGTTATGCAAAGACTCATACTCCTGGAAAAGAGATGCAAATAAAACAGGCAAATAAGTAATTCTTTGTAAATATGTTAACTCACAGCATAATATTTTAAAAATACATGTATTTTTTCCACTTGAAATATATGATTGAATTCCAGTGTTCACTTGCCATACAAGTGAACCTTGACTTTTTTCAGATATGTGAATTTAAGACTGTTTTTTCTGAAGAAAATATCTCCTGTCTAGTTTTCCCAGCTAGAATGGATCCAAAACAGCATTAGATTTATAGTAGAATTGTTTTATTTGACACACTGGTTATGATGCTTTCCAATAATAATGAGGCTGTTTTTGTAACTGACTTTTAGAAAATACAGGTGTAAAATATTTTTTTGTGAAACAGGAATTCCTTTTAGCTGATTTCCAGTAGCCATATATATTTAGTTGTTCTCTGTGTTTTGTTAAATACATTCTTCTGGTATTCACTTGATGGGAGGATATGAATGGCTCTGTGACAGTAAAACTATTATTTAATTATTGCATTCAGTCACCTAGCCTTTTCTCACTTGTTTCCTCCATTTTGCAGTTTAACATGTCAGGAAACACACGGCTGAATTGCTTTTTGCACATCAACCTTTCCCGTTCTTTGCATACCAAATCTAGAATTTCTGGTGCTGATACTGTATTGCAGTGTCAATTTTCTCATTTTATTGGCACATTTCCAGGCAGTTATGTGTTCCCTCTGTGTACCTGCTGCCAAGGGGCTCCTAGCTGTGAGAGGTGTGGTGTTGCAGGCTGGAGGGGTGTTCTGGTTTGAAAGCAAAACCAGTGAGAGTCTCCAAGTCAGAAATACAATTTATTAGGAAAAGAAAAAGAACCCCAAAATACATGCAATAATACAAAAGAAAAACCACTGACAGTCAGAATACAAGCCAACACCCTGCTAATTAGGGTGGTGGTAGCAGTCCAGATGAAATGGTCTTTGTTGAAGTGGTGATCTCATAGAAAAAGATTCCATAGCTGCTATCTCCTGGAAAACCAGTGGGTAAAGGGCTGCTTGTTCTGTCCCAAATTCCAGATTATATCCAGGTGGGGATGCTTAGCTCCTCCCACCTGGGCCGAGCATCTCACTATCACGGACTGATAGCGTTCCATGAGTCATTGGTGAGTCCTTGACTGCCCATTAAACAGAAATGGCTCCCTGAGGGAGTTATCTCTGAGTCATGTGGCAAGGCATTGATGGGCCCATTTACAGGAGATAAGGAAAAACAATGCCCCTCTTGGTTTCAACAGCTTCTGGAGAGGGGAATCGAATACATCTTTATATTGTAACCTAGGACAAGGAGGTGTGAGCTGTGGGCGAAGACAGGACGTACACAGCCCAGCTCCTCGGAATGTCGCAGTGAAGAACATGGGCCAGTGCTGGTGGAGTGTGGGAGTGCATTTCTGCTGCTTTAACAAGAGGCCTTGCTTATGTGCTTTGCAAAATAGGAAACAGGGCATGCAATTTACCTGCACCGCAAATGCATCCACAAGAGGGATGTTCAGGGCCTTGCTAATTTTTCTCAGTATATAAGGAATGATGTGGAAGAGAGGTTGCTTCCCAAAACCCACAGGTATTCTAGTAAAGCCAAATGCAAAGCCATATATCTGTGTTTATTCCTCGATGAAGAATTACATTGTGGAGATGGTAATGGTTTATATCCAAGATAGGTAGCAGCAGACAGGTTTATGGACAAGACAGAGCTGGGGCAGTAGAAAACTTAGTGGATATTTTTCTAGTTCTACAGTTAATGGGAATTATATATGGGAATTTAATATTTGAAATATCATGTTAATTTCTGGATGTTCTCAAGGGAAAATTGGGAAAATAATGTTATTAATTAAAAGCGTCTGGAAAAAAAGCCAAGTGATTTAGCCAAGTCTGTGGCATTTCCTTGCCAATGGAATATCTGACTACAACCCTGGACTCCTCCGGCATGGTAGAGGTTCAACAAAATTAGTAGATAAAGGCTTCTTCTTCGAAATTTGAACAAATGGGTAAAAATCCTGAAAACTCACTTCTCACTGAAGATTATGCTCATTGTCCTTCATACTCCTCATGTTACTCTCTGGAGGGACAGACTATTTAAGGCTTCGCATACCTTTCTGAGTAATTGTGGACTGAGCACAACCTAGGAAGAAAAAGGAAGGCCTCACTTCCTGGTCAGAAAGAACTGATTGGACTTAACAGCTGCATTACTCTATTAATTATGGACTCTGTGTGTTAAGACTCAAAGATCCAGAGTGAAGGTTAACCTCTACAGACTTTTATTTATATTTCACTTGAGGCAGCCATTAATCAGAGAAGACAGAGTGGCACTTAAAAACATTGATAGCCATTCTGATGTTTGGGTTTTAATTTAAAAACCCTAGCTTTCTACTTTGAAAGGAACACAGCTGACTGACTGAATGTCATCAGATATATAGGTCCTTTAAAATATAAACGTATAATGGGAAACCTGTCAAACTTATAATTGCAGTGCTGTAAAAGCCAATTAGCATTATCATACAACATCATGGTAACATGGGGCAGAAGTCGCAGGAATCCTTTTCCCTCTTGCAACAGAGAAGAGAGCTTTTCCTAAATGGGGCAAATTGAGGCTTGTCTAGCTTAAGAAATTTGGAGTGCTGCAATCCTATCATCAATAAAGCTGCAAATCCTTAATGTCTCTATTTCAGGTGAGCAGCACAAGCTTTGTCTTAAGCTGCTGCAGTGTATTCAGACCCCAAGCTAATCCTCCATGGGCTGCCTTGGCCAGTCCTCATTGTTGTGCCAATCACTCCCATTGCCTGCTCCTCTATGTGAAAGCAAAGATGAGAGTACAAATGTGAAAGGGGCCAACAGACTGCTAAAACCTGCTCTGCGGGGGACACAGACAGCCTCAGCCTGTGCTGGAGCTGGTGCACTCTGTGCCTGTGATCTGTAATGGATTTCAGTAGAAGAGACAGCACAACAAAGCTAGTTCATCAGTCTCCTGTCATCTTCTGTGACTAATTAACTACAACTAATTACCTTGTGTAATGCTTCTTTCTTAAAGTATCTCTCTGAAGATATAACACTGTAAGAGTAGTGTCCACTGAAAAAGTGGCTTTCCACTAAAATATTAACAGTTTCCTTTTTAACTAAAATGAAAGTCATCGAACAGAGTCAAATGTGCTGCTGTTTTGTACAAACCTAGAGCAAAAAGACTTTCTGTAGGGAATAACCTTGTACAGTGTCATAAAAAGAGCTTGGAATGGTTTGGTTGCCTTAGTTGGCTTTTGGGCTACACACTTGTAGCCTCAGTAGTCCCCAGCAAGGTTCTGTGAATGGCTGGACACTTAGAGGTATGTTAGAGGCACATAAGTATTCCTATGCTTACCAGCAGCTTTTCCTGTGCCTCCCAGGTACGGGGAGAGGTGCTGGTAAGGAGCTGGGGCTGACCATGGGCAGCTCAAACAAATGGCACATCTGAGATGTGTGCCAGCACCCCACTGCACCTCAGCCCTGTGCCAGTGTCCCACCACACCTTCTAGCTAATGCTGGAAGCAAACCACGACAAAACTTAACAATCTGGAAATGCAGGGACCAGCAAACTGGGGCAGCACAACAGCATGAGCTCACCATGTGGTGAAGATGTGGCCAATTGCCCTGGCAGCAAGTAAGGCCTGTGTGTCTGTGCCTCAGTTTCCTCACCTTTTGCTGGTTTCTAGTTAAAAGTGTCTGCAAGTATTTCACAATATTTAATATTCAATGAAATTGGTTCCCTAAGTGAAGTATAGACATGCAAATGTGGTGCTCTAATTAGAAGATAAGGGAAAAAAAGTTCCATATCATCCCTGATACATTAATTTTGTCTGCAAGTCTCTTAGCATTTACTTTCAGGAGGAAAAAAATCCCCAACACTTCAGTAGAGCTTTGGTTCAGGACACAGAAACCCTAAGAGGCCTGATGTAGTCAGACTAAGTTATTATTATGTACTGTTGTGTCTGACTTTAACGTTGTTAGAGTATTTTCATTAGTCTTTTTCTCCTTGTTATACATTAGGCACATTATGTCTTAATTCAATGCTCAGCTGCCAGAATATTTGAAATACAATCTTCTCTTCTCATTTTGCTGAATTCTCTGATGTGTGTATATTTATAAAATTGTAATTTTTTGACATGATAACTAGAAATATTTCTTATTCTGTCAGGAAACATACCCCATAAAACAAGGGGAAGACAATCAGAATTTCCAAGCTGTGTCACCTTTTACAGAAAAGGGAATGTGATATGTCACCTGCTAATGAACTTTAGCCATTACTATCAGACCTGTGATTAGATTCTCCTCTCTTTCTAGCTTTACTAAGGTTGACCTAATTGCAATATAATTAATGTGAGTCAAATTTGTGCTCAGCCTGTTTAAAATTTCAAGTCCAAATCTTCTAATCACCTCTGGTTTTTTTCATGGTAAAATGCCTGATATTTTTCATCTTCTTTTCCTAATAGGGTGCTGAGAAAATTTTACTAATGAATGAATCTGGGGAACTGCAGGATCTCTTAACCAAAATTGAGGTAATTTTATTTCTGCAAATAAATATAGGGAATATACATTTACTACTCATAATTGAGTAAATTTTATTTTTTACCATTTCCTTTTCTTCTACTATAAACTGATGAACCCAAATGCTTTGTTTTACTCTTTTTTACACCCTCTTTTGAGATGGAGACCGTAAAATTTTATTTCCTAGCCAAGTGTGTACAAAAAAAGTACATATATAGGATAAACAATGTCAGACTGCAGGAAACTGGTGACTGCTGACTGAATACAACCACTGCTTCACTGTCTTTTGGTGTTTTTTCTAGTGCATTTGGTTGGTTTGGTTTTTTCCTTTCTCTTATCTATTTTTTTTTCCTCAAAAATGGGTTTACTACAATTGCAAGGGGCAGTCTGTTTCCTCCATTGCTGGAGATGCAGAAAGTGGTTCCACAAACTGCCATCTGTTCAAGAAGGAAATGGCCATTGGTTAAGAAACTGAGCTAAAGCAATTTTGCTTTGTTTTCGTAACTTTTGTTAGTTCTCTTATGTACATCTAAAGATATCTGTATATTTACAAGCCCAACAAGCAATGATGGATATAAAGATTAAAAATATTATTCTCTTAAAATTTTGAGATTATTTGCAACAATGTTCAATGAAGTACACAATCATCAAAAATTATGTAAGATGGGAGCACACATGATATAAAAAGAATGTTAATTTTACATTAAATATTTCCAATTGTTGTCCCTTGGAGGAGCTGATAGTAATAGGAGCTGTTTGCCTTGTGAAGAACAGCAAGTTTATGAGGTTCAGAACAAAAAGAAAAAATTGCCCTGTTTGCATGTTCACCTGAGTTTTCAATAGATGAGCGCTATTATTAATGGATTTGCAGAAATATTTTCATTTTTCTTGATGGTGCTCTGGGTACTACATTTTACTGTACTCTGGTAATAATTTGTCACTAATTTTTAGTGGTACATAGTTCCTCAGACTAACAGTAGCAGGAATTGTATGGATTTTTGTTCTTTCTTTGTGAACAAACCTGCAAAGTTTTGTTCACTTCAGCAGTGCAATGGTAAAACATGTGGTGGTGAGTACCCAAAGTGGCATACCTTTCCTTTCTCTAATTTGACCTTTAAGGTGATCATGAAACAAACTAGCCACATTTTCAGCAAGTAAAACTTGAAAGTGTCTTTGAAATCTCTTCTATGCTCTGCTGTCTTTAATCCAATAAGAAAACAGAGTAAATTTATTGTTTTACTTGGGAATTGGGACAATTGAGAGGCCTCAAGCCTTCCTTGAAGCAATTTTCTCTGAGTATAGCTGTCGGGCATTGATGCTCTTTCTTCTCTTAAAGCTTCCACATTCTACACCCATAAATTTAAATACACCACTTATTTCCTTGAGTAACACTTGTCAGAAGCTATGAATGGCTTTTTGATATCACCAGCTTTAACTGTAATAGGTATAATATGTCCAGCATGAGCATGCAAATGCTGAAAGTCATAATATCTTAACAGCATAGAAAACCTAACACCAGCATAAATTGCCTGGAGTTTGGATTCAATCATCGCAATGCCTCTAGATTTAATCTAGACCTAAACAACCTCCAAGTAATACATGCAAGCTATCCTTTAGCTTGCTATTTTGGCAAGTATAAATGCAGGCTACAGAGGTATAAAGTGACCAATGAACCTGCAGTGGGCCTCTCTGACATTACATGTAGATCTGTCCAAAGGAAAAGGCAGACTTACTGCTCTTCCATGGTAGTTTGCCATGGGATGGCACGGGGTGGTGGGTTATATTTTCAGCTGTCCTGGACTCCTCATTGTACTAGACCTTACGATGGTTGATGAGGTAATATTTTTGTCTTTCTTTCATTCTTTGAGCAGAGAGTCCAGCATCCTCAAGAGTGCCCCTCTTGCGGGGGCTTTGGTTTCCTGCCGTGCTCAGCGTGCCATGGGAGCAAGATGTCCGTGTTCCGGAACTGCTTTACGGACTCCTTCAAAGCCCTCAAGTGTACTGCTTGCAATGAGAACGGGCTCCAGCGCTGCCGGAGCTGTGCAGGCTGAAAATGGCATCTCCACATGTTCAAACAAATTTTATGATACTGCACCAGTTTGTAATATGGGTTTTTTTTTTAATTAATCCATTTATCCAAAATAGTCAATAAAAATCCATTTGTTGTATACTTCTGGTATGAGCATTTGAGCTTTTTGATCTTTGATTGTCAACCATATCATGAACTCTAAAATACATCTTTCTAGTTTCCTTATAGGGAGATTTGTAGTCTGGAAAATTTACCACATATATGAATTCTTTCTTTTTCTATATGGGATCATCAGCACTCATGTTATTTTTTAAGTAATGCCCTCAAGATTACAGCAAAACGAAGCTTAAACTTCAGATTACTGAGCAGCACTGTTTTCAAAATCAGTGAGAATAAAGACGTTATTATGTGGACTAGGCCAAGACTGTTCCAAACAGCACTTCCCTGAAAAGTCACTAGGGCTGAATTCTGTCCTGAATTCTGTGTGGCAACAGAAGAACAGAAACATTTCTTGAAAGTCCCATGAATCAGCTTTCTCTTTTAGTACTGTTTTCTCTTTGTTACAAAATTAGTGTTGTTAGACAAAGTTACATAAACTTTTAATATAGTAGATGTTCATAACCGTGGTTGTATCTCAGAGCTTTATGATTCTATATGTCGCAGTAGATATCTAATGATTCAGTGAGCACCCTTGACAGCTTTATAGATTGCATATAAAGTAATTGAAGATGAGATTTCAGTTTTTTCAGCTTAGTAATTGTTGAAGTTTGATGACTAGCCTGGCATGATTGTTTCAGGGCATCTGTTCCCCAGGAAGGCCCAGGTCTGTGCCCAGACAGCTCCAGTACTTCCATATCTTTGCCAATTTTAGTGGGCTTCCCCAACACAAGCACAAAAGAATTAGTCAGCAATTAGTCTCAATGGACTGTGGGCTCTCCACACTGAATATACTCCAGCTTGGAAGTGCATTACCATTCTTGCACTTCCACAGAATACTTTTTAACAGGGTAACTTTAGCAAGCCATCACCAACTGCTCATTCTGACACTGCACATCTGCCTCATGCTCCTGCTGTCCATCTGTACTGGCACAAGGAGTAGAAAGGTAGCAGAAAGCACCTTGCTGAAATTAGTGTTGGCTAGAAAAGGCTTCCCTGGTGGTCATTTCACCCTGCCCAAGCTGCATTAGCAAGTGTTGAGCCATGTCATTTATGCCTCTTTCCACACTCTTTGTAAAGTGGTGCTGACTGGGGTTTGGTAAGTGTGGTTTGCTTTACTAGATGTTGTTTACTCTAGTCAGGTACCTCATTTCCCTTCCCTCTTTTCGATATAACCTTCCTTAATTTCTCTGTGATGGAAAACTCAGGTATTCTTTCAGTGTTTTGGGCACAGCACAGCTGTGGTATAAATCAGAATAGCCATAGTTGCACAAAACATGGCTTGCAAAAAAAAAAAAACCCTCTGAAAATCTTTGTTTTTCTCATGCCTTATTTTCCTCACTGAATCAGACAACCATCTTTCCTCCACCACCCCTCCACTTGCTGTGTCTAGAGGTGATAGCTGGTGCTGAAGAGTTGGACAAGTTGAGTTTACTTATCTCTTTCAACATTTGAATCTAAGGGACTTATGCATATTCCATTGCATACTGAATGTGCAGGCTTGAAAGTGCTTGTACGATCCTGCTGCTCCTACAGATTCTACCTCAAGGCTCAGAGGAGGCAGCTGGATCTTCGGCATAACATGAGAGAGATTAAATTTTATATAAAGGCCATCCATAATGCTTAGCAGCACCCCAGCTATAAAATTCTGAATTGCAGAGTGCCTACTTTTTTACAGCATGGGTAGGAAGAGAACAAAGAAAATACATTACCTTTCTTTTATTTAATAGTTGTGTGCCTTCTGTTTCTGGCTAGTATTGCAGCCCAGGCTGGTATGATACAGAATGAAAGGCAGCATAAAGCAATATGATAAAGAATATGGTAAAGAATACTGATAATTAGAAAGTCATCATTTCTGATGCATGAAAACAAACTAACTTTTTTAGTTTTTAACTTGCTGTGGATCTAGAGAGTGAGAACATTCACAGTAGTGAATACTGAACTCAAGATGGCATACTGAAATTCATCCTTGAGGGAAATTACTAGTGAAGAAAATGCCAGTGCATTTGTGGTACTGTAATTCCACAGTCTTCACCCCTGAGAAGACGTATTGCTTGATGAGATGTTCCTATCACCATTCACCCACTGAAGGACCACATGACCAAATTACTTTGACTAGACAAAGTATACTAAACATTTTCAGTTTCATTGAAATCAAAATTTCTTCATTGACCTGGAAGAAGGGTTTGAAGATTCATGCCTTATTTTCATTAATAAAGCTCCAAAATTCTTAAGACATTCTTGTTACTTTCTTCACAGGACACTAAAGTCAAAAGCAGAAAGTTTTCTTACAATGCATGTTTACTTACAGCTGAATTAACATGTCTTATTTCAAGACGTATCACATCCTTTTCATTCCTTATCATGAGGCATAGGAGAAATAAACCACAGAGTCAGTGAACTTCTTGGAGGGCTTCAAGACATACCACATTCTTACTTCTAAAGAGGGATTTATACTACACACAGTGCAGCATTAATTACATAATTCTATATTTCACAGCACTTCACTTGTAAAGGGAAGATAGGCTAGACCCAGCTGACCAGGAATTTAAATCAGTAGGGTGGTTCTCATTGATTTGACAGTTGTCTGAGGTCAGAAAACTTCAGAATTAAGTATGGAGGTCAGTAAGATCTATGTCTGATGTAATTTTTAGCTTTAAATAAAAGGCCGAACTTGTTTTTGCAGCTTTGCCTGCAGAAACTCTCATCATTCCAAGTTTATATGAAATATTTTGTTACAATAGGCTGTTGACACATAAGACAGTCTGTCAGTTTTAGGTATCTTTAGAAAGAATATACCATGGAAACAAAGAGTCTGAATGGAAAGCAACTCCCAGATGCACTATTTCTTATTGAAAATGCCCAGATTTTTTTCCCAGAAAATTAACACCCATTGGTATGTTAAAACAGCAAACTACTCCCTAACAGAAAAAAAAGCCAAATAACTTTATTAAATCATGCAATAATCAATAAAATTTACAATCCCTAGTCTTTTAGTGCAAGTGAGAAGAAAATCACTCTGAAATAACCCAATACAAAGAAAGAAAACAGGAGGAGGATGAACACCCCACTTTATGTAGTCCTCACTATTTAGAGTAAGAGATTTTCTTACCCCCTGCTCTGTCACAGTATGCCACAATTGAGACAGCCACAATACACAGAGTACCACCACACAATTTCAAAAGGCTTCAACCCATACAGAGTAACACCTCACCACATCAGAAGGCTTCAAGCATCTACTCACACAGACAAACATCACTCACTTCAGAGTGCTTCCAGTATCCACCCTTCTTGTTCTTTGGCCCAACCTTTTATACCCTCATGGTTCATGCACTGCACCTGTGTGCCCTCTGTTCCCTTTGGTGATTGTCAGCACACCTGGGCACTCTGTGTCTCATTGCTGTCCATGCTGCTCACCTGCTTTGCACAGCTGTGCCATTGGGGATGAGGCTTGGCCACAGCCCCACTCCCAGTTACTACAAACTGTGTTCCTACACTGCTCCTGTGACAGCAAAATTCTCTACAGAGTTAAACAGTCTTATGCTCAGATATGTAGTCCACCGGAAAGAGTGTTGCAAGCTACTGGACTGAAAACTTTAAACCATTCTCTTTCTTAAGCTCATAAAGACTTCTGCAAAGAAACAGCCTAAGGATTACCTTGCTTTGTGATACTAGCTCTCATTATCGGTCAATATGCTGAGCTCTCAGGCAGAGAGCATTTACTTGAATCCTTACTTCAGCCTTGTCATGAGGGCCAGAAACAAGAGAAGCAGAGCTTGATGCATTTAGAAATAGAAAATTTCCTGTACAAAGATGTAGTTGGATTAGTCTTACTTGTTAGAGCAGAGGAGATGGCTGCTAACTCCTTGGAAGTAAAGATGCACTCCTGGTGAAAATCAGAACAGACCTGCACACCTCATTTTATTTCAGATGGACTTAAAAGCTATATTGCTAGCTGCCTGATGCATCTCTTATACTAGAAACTATCATATCTCTCAACTGGCTCCTGGGCTTGCCTTTGTAATGCTGTCATTCTGCCACACTTAGAGTTTCTAGGATGGCTGGGGAGAGCTGAGAAGCCAGACCCAAAACCCTAGGAGAGATTGTAAACAACACGGTAAAAATATCTCCAAAAAAAAAAAAAAAAAGGAAGTTTTATTTTTCACGCAGGCTATTACAAGAAAAATATAGCTGGAGAGAAAAAGCTAGTAATTCAGTTGATGAGAGAGGAGAGAAAAGATCCTTTTCTAGTACACTGACAAATACACAGTGCCTGAAGAATGTTTGTCTGCATTTGGTGTCCTCTATCTCCCACAAAGATCCTTGGAGGGGAAAAAAAAGATTCTGCAAAACTTGGTCTTTTGCCTTCATCATTTTTCCTTCTAAAAAGAAAACTAAGGAGGTTTTGCCTTATCTTTGCTCATTGGCATTAGGTGCCTCTGAAGGGTTAGGGCCTTGGCTAGGACAGGCTCTCTAGATTTCTTTCACAGCTCCTGGAGATAAATCAGGAAAGAAGCAGGATTTAGTGCATTTGTTTCACTCTAAGGTCATTTTCTGATTCCCTGAATGGCAAGAAAACCAGCTTCAAACCCTTCAAACCCAGGCAAAGCTGCAAAAACAAGCTCGACCTTTTATTTAAAGCTAAAAACTACATCAGACATAGATCTTACTGACCTCCATACTTAATTCTGAAGTTTTCTGACCTCAGACAACTGTCAAATCAATGAGAACCACCCTACTGATTTAAATTCCTGGTCAGCTGGGTCTAGCCTATCTTCCCTTTACAAGTGAAGTGCTGTGAAATATAGAATTATGTAATTAATGCTGCACTGTGTGTAGTATAAATTCCTCTTTAGAAGTAAGAATGTGGTATGTCTTGAAGCCCTCCAAGAAGTTCACTGACTGTGTGGTTTATTTCTCCTATACCTCATGATAAGGAATGAAAAGGATGTGATACGTCTTGAAATAAGACACATTAATTCAGCTGTAAGTAAACATGCATTGTAAGAAAACTTTCTGCTTTTGACTTTAGTGTCCTGTGAAGAAAGTAACAAGAATGTCTTAAGAATTTTGGAGCTTTATTAATGAAAATAAGGCATGAATCTTACTGACATGAGATTCACAGTTTTTATCATGGAAGACACTTCAGGTACTGTTCCTAGCTATTGCCATTGTATAATTGCATTAAAATGATTTTTATTCTCTTACCTTGAGATACATTATTTGACCACAAAAGCATTCAGCAGGAAATATTTATGCCCTAAATAATTTAGTAAGGAGAATTGAGATTGCTTAGCTTACTTTAAATTATTTAGAGATCATAGTAAAGGACATTGTAATCCAACAATAACTTAAAGTAAAAATCATTAGAACTAAATTTTCATTTTTAATCCAATTTCTCTTTCTTCTAGCATTAATTTGCTTAGGGATAGTGAATCAGGAAATGACTGTGAAAAAGCACTTGCAGTTTAAGCTTCTTCTAGCTTATCAACTCTACTTTGAAAAATTGGATTCAAATGAGTTAAAAGATTTATGAAAACCAATAAGTTTTCCATTCAAGAAAAATCACACTGCAATAGGACTTACACAGCCATTGTCTCTTTGGGGTCTCATATTTTTGCTACTGATGGAAAAATCATCTTATTGCAAACAAAGTTTTAAATGAGACTCCTCTCTGTCCCAATAATCAGAAAATTATTTCAACAAAAATAATTTTCTTTTAGTGGCCTGAAATGTTGAAGTTTATATAAAAGAAATATGCTGCAGGATAATGCCCTTTGGCAGCTGACAGAGTTATATTTTGATCTGGAGAAAAAGCCTGTTGTGACAACACAAAACAAGCAATTGTTATATGACCAGTCAAAAGAGTTGACTACAAGTTGCTATTTTCATTATTGATTTTGATCTGTTCAAAGTAGGCAAATAATGATTGATAAAAATTTCATCAAGCATCACCATATAAATGTGAGCACTCATCAACTTACCACTTAAAAGTGGCTAGTTTACTTTATAAATATTTAATCTCTCTGATTTCAAGTCAGGTAAATTATAAATGAGTGATGATGATGTATACAAATATTCAAAAGATCATCTAAATGTGAATAATCTGAGCTAACTCCCAGTACCAACATTATATTATTTTTTGGGGGACTTGGACCCTGATTTGAGCCAATATCTGAGACTTTGAAGAACATCCAGACACTGTCTTGCCCTCAAATTTCATTTGCACAATTTTCCCTGTCATATCACATGTGGGAACAGGACACAGTAGAACAGGGATGTTTTACTCCAGCAGAAATCCTCCAAACCTGTGGGATGATATATTTAATCCTTGTGCATCAATAGAGCTCCACAGGCAATGAATGCTTTATACTGCCTTAGGGATCTAACCAGACAGAGTGAACATCAGATCAATACTTCAGCCTGCAAAATTAAAGGACTCAGTAAAAACTCATTTTTTTAAGTATAAGCACAAAGATAATAAACTGTCATCATCATTACTCTTATATTTGAGATGTCGCAATCATTGCTTTTAACATTATAAGAAAATCATTCTGCCTCTCATTACAGCTTGATGGTAATAGCTGATGCTGAGAAGTTTTCCTTTCTGACATAATCACTGAGTAAAATTTACTAGAACATTATCAAGTGTCAGAACTGTACTTTTAAACATAAGTAGAATATTGTTGTTATTATTCCCTCCATCGTTTAGCCTCTCTCTTAGAAAAAGCCAGAATAACGAAAGCAAGATTAGCAGACAAACCTATCAGAAAGTTTAGTCTGTAATCCTCTTCCTCAGTGTTTTAGAGAGATGCATTAATGTGTTTTCTGTGGGATGCAGTTTCCCAGTGAGGCTCATTGCTGTTTGATGTTGTACTCTTGTGATATCCCCAACAGTGCACTCAGTGCTCTGAGACAGTTGGTGCTGTGCTGCCTTTTTCTGCATCCCATGTTCTTTTACCAGTTTGGAACATAATGATCCTAAATTTTTTTCCAGTCTTTTCTCGTGTTCTTAACTAAGTGTACACATCCTATATCAAGGAAAAGTTAACAATTAAGCCATCTGCTTTCTATATAGCCACCAAATCTCATCTTCTAAGACATACTTTATGAGCAATTTGGTTTGAAAACCCTGGAATGTTTTTCCACATTTATTCTACACTCCTTTGTCAGGTCTATGATGGCAATAAGTCTTTCCTATTGCAACTTATACCTCTTGCAGTGCATCTTATGTTCAATAATGCCAAATTTGTCATGCTGCACTTTATGCTTACCTTCAGACAACTTGGTATATCTGCTTACAGTATGATTTATAGCCTCAGGACCTACTCACAAATCCTGTTGTCCTCTCTTGGACATGTTCTATCTTCTGTCTTTGCTGTACTGTGAATTATGATCCACAACACCTTGCTATACTATAACTTGGTTTTAGAATTTGATCCTGGATAGCTTGTTGCATCCCCTCTCCTTCAAACTGTTTATCTGTCCTGCTTAATAGAGGTTGTTTTTCCCACCCTTCTCTCCTAAATCCTCAATTGGTGTCACCTTTGTCCTTCAGACCTCCTGACAAACACCTCAGGGGAGCTATTAACTTACTGTAACCAACTGTCTTCATCCAGTACACCTACAGAGAAACAGCATAAAGCCAAAGCAGACAGTATCTTTTCAGCTTAACTTGAGCTTTGTTTTTTTCAACTTATACTAAATCCGGAAGCACTTTTTTTCTAATATGGTATTTCATATTGGCAATGAAAGAATAATTACAAACTGATAAAGGGGTACTTGGCAGTGAATCTGAAAGTACTTAATAAACAGAGAAGATCAGCATAACAATTCTGAATGGTAAATCAGATTTAACATCCCCGTTTTAACATCCCAGCTTGCCTCAGAGACACAGAATCTAAATCTCCAGACAAAACCAATTTTTATTGATGTCCAGATTTATGTAGATGCCATCAGGCAGAAACTGGAATGCACTAAGTCATCTACACCTAAAACTTTTTTCTTTGAAGTATTTATCTTTCTAAACTAAGAAGTTTTTCCAAAAGCTTTATACCTGAAAACCTGTCTCTAACTTTCCTTCTTTCCTTCTTCTGTTGATGCTATTAGATACCTAGAAATAATTAAATGTTAAACATAGATAAAACATCTACTTTAACTTTTAAAATCTAAGTCTGTATAAAAATCAAATGTGTTGAAAATTGCATTAAAAATTATCTTTTTGTTGCAAATTTGAAGCAGCAGGTTCTCCATGTCACCATTGCTTATTAGGTATAGATGTTAACAGTGGCATGCTAGTATGAAGTTTGGTAACATTTTTTAATCTTTATCAGTATTTGATTCTATGACATGAAATAACTATTAATATCTTCAGCAGCTGTTACATTGAGTGTTTTTATGTGATAGTACAAAAGGATCAGACTATGCCTACAGAAGCGAAGATTTACATTTCATAATCATAGAGGCTGTCAAAATTTTTTTTGAAAATTTTTCAATTTTGAGCATTGCACTTGTGATAGTTTTTTTTTCTCCTGTAAGTTGCAATTGAAACTGACTAACAATATTTTGTCATTTCACACAGAAAGATGAGAATTTTTCAGTGCTTTTTCTATTGACCAAATACTAGAAAATGCATTTTGTCTGTGGAGGACAACTATTACCTTGATTGCAAGAGAAAGAACTTAATGGTGACGCATACATTAGCTGGATACTTTATTCAGTTGAAAGAAAAACACCTACCACCCTTCAGGGATGAAATAGTTTATGCATTTTGCTATTAAATGAAATCAACCAAATAAAGGTTCATTAACTAACTACATTTTGGCTTCCTACTTTCATGCAGTTTTGTTCTGGAACTTGTTATATGTGCAATCTGCTCATAATGTTTGCTTTCATTTGAAGGAAGATCATGAAAAACTGAAAGCATTATATTTACCACAAGTGATATCAGCTATGTCCTAAGCACTCACATAGTTAAAGCCAAAACTTAGAAAAGTAAAGCCCCATTTTTAGTCCTTTGATTCTGAAGAATGTAACTTGAAAGTTTGTGTCATTGTACTCAGCAATTTGTTTTGCTACTCTCATAATGCCACACGGCATTCTCATTTTTATTGCAAAATTCTCAGAAGTGAATCCAAAGTGGAAGAACCTGTTCCTGGCACAATACTTATGAGTTGCTCTAGACTCTACAGGAGCAGACTAGTTCACATTCTCCATTAGCACTTTGTCCTGTGTGAGACTTGGGGAAAGACTGCAGCACTTCAGCAGAGGTTTTGGGTGTTGTGTCATGCCCTACCTGCAGCCATGCCTTCTGCAGCCTGCTGTGAGTTTTGGATGTTGTAGCACATACTAGCACCACTAGTGTGCCTGTGAATTGGCCAAAATCTGTGCCATAACTAGGAACACATGATAGATCTTAGGTAATGTTTCTGTGTTTCACAAAATAAACTTAACTACCCGTCATGTTACCCAACCCAAACATGATTAGCCTGATTTTTTTGTTACAGTTTTGAAGTACCTTCTTTTAGCATTTTATTTTATACCATCTATTTTAAACTTAGAAATTCCTACTAGTAAGTAGGAATTACAGGTTATTACTACAGGTCATAAAAGAACTTCAAATCAGAAACAGACACTTCCATTCACACCTGAAAATAAACAGAAAATGAAATGCAATCTGAAGTATTGCATTCAGAATGAGAGCTTGTATATCTTCAGTTCCCTTTTCTCAGTAACCACTTAATTTCAGAAAGAAATGTGCAGAGGAGCATTTTTATCTCTACAAAATATATATTTAATCAGTAGCAGTGTTTATACTTATTAAATAAAAGATATCTAGTAGTTACTTTATATGCTGGAAGAACAGGGTGATTTATCCTGGGGCATGTGCATTCATGGACACTCCTTGACAATCCTTCTCACAAGGTCCCATGTTCAGCCATGTACCTCTAGTGCTCTCTGATAACATTCCATCTCGAAATGTTTAAATGGCATTTTAAAAGATGAAAGAGATTATACTAACTCAGCTCCTAAATTAGTTAAATTAACCTGTTAAGTAAAATTAAAAAAAAATGCTTGCCCAGAAGAAACATAAACTGTGTATTCAGGTTTTTTTATACATCCTTAAAATAACAATAAATAAAAATGCCTCCACAAATGTATAAGTTCACATCAGTCATTTAATAGTAATAAAGATAATGCCATTTCAAACATTTCTTATATATTTATCTGGTAGTTTTCCAGCCTTTCAGTCACTGCACAGAGGACAGGCTTTTCACAACCTTTCTTTTCTCTTGCCCCTATGTATCTCATCTCAATGACAAATTGAATGCTTTCTCTTCCACCGTGTTCTCAGTGACACAACCTAACAGTATCTCACACAGACCTCACACCTTCCTCTCTAAAGTTCTGGAAGGCTCCTTGCTACATTTTACACAGTAGTGTCTGCTAACTTAGGTTTTTCTTTCTATTATGGGTATTCTGCACTAATTTTCTTACTTTTATGCCAAAGAACCTTGAGTTTTTTGCAGAGATTTGGATTTGCCCTTTTCGAGAAAAAACGCAAAGAAGTGCCTTTCTGGTCAGTACTGGGGCAGGATAGCTCCAGACTCACTATCCTGTAGCTAGGGACTTATATGAAATGATGAGATCTTGCCTAATTTGTTGTTTGCTGGACTATTTTTTGTTTTGGAAGGCAGCTATGAGACAACGCAAGTCAATCTTGCCACTCAGAATAGTGTCCTTCTGAAGTACACTGTGAAAGTTGGCTTTGGCATTGGCTTGTTGATCAGTTTCCTTTAAGTAACCTTAATTTGTTTCTAATTTCTGTGATGTCAGTAATCCACCCAAGATAACTAAATAAGCCAAACTTTTGTGTCCTGTATCAAAGTTACATTATGTAACAGTTAAATTCCTAGTGATTTGTATAGTGAAAAGGTTCTTTTGGTGCAAAGCATTATTGGCATCACAGTCTTCTTATGTAAATGAGGATGAATTTTTTTTTCTTTCCATTAGAATGAATTAATTTTTTTAATAACAGGGAAAATTAACCTGATTAAATTTATCACAACCTTGTAACAAATGGAATTTGCTGCCTCAGTCAAGAGTAAGTGATCATGTTAAATGCTCATTGAAACTAAGAGCATGCTCCAAAATGGCATTTAAGTAGCTTTGATATGCAACTGCAGTAAAAAGTCACATCTCTGGTGACATGGTGGTCTCATTGCCTGTAATAAAAAACAGTGAAGTTGAGCTGCATTCTAATATTAACTGTGAATGTTCCTGCTGTGAAATTATGATGTTACTGTTTGGTTAGTTTTGTCTTTCTTTCCTGCAATATTGGAACAAATCACCATCCAGTACAAAGAAATTCATAACAGATACACCAGAAGCCATGTCCTTTCTCCTCAATATAACTTAATTTATGCATATTTTTTTTGTTTCTGGGGAGGAAAGGACTGAGTAGAGTAGCCCTAAACTAGAAGTAGTCTGTTAGGCAAACAAGACTAGACAGTGAGACTGTGAGAGTTGTAAGGGGGGAAAAAATGTGATACATGATACTGTAGTTTCTTTAAGTTATGCCATGCAGCCTTTTATGGAGTTTCTGGCAAGTTTAGATTTTTTAACACTATACCTTCTGCTGCAAGCTTTGTATTACTGTAGGAGATCTACAGCAACTGAACTTGGAAATGGAGTTTTAGAATAGATTTTCTGCGGCACTGGGTTCTTTAATGAGAGAAAGCATTTGAGACTGTAGACAGTAATAGCTGTAGATAAGACAGACTAGGCAGAAATGTTGCCTAGATGCCTTCGAAGTTATTTGATCTGGAGGTAGTAATTTGTTGGTCTATTTTTACTTCATGGGGAAAGGTCATGGAATCCTGAAAAATATTGCTGGAAAAAGACAGCCTGCACACAGTAACCATGCAAAGATCACATGTCTTCTGGATTGAATACAATAGAAATTCTGGCACAGCACAAGTGATGTTGAAAAACTTTTAAAACAATCCTAAAGTAAATGGCATTACAACCAAAGGTGCAGAAGTGTTATTTAATTCTAGGGAAAGTAGAGATATCTTTGAGGAAGAATGGTTAGCCAAAAGTTGTCGCTGCATGTCTCTAATCATGCTAAATGTTGTAACTATATACATAATATAAGTAAGATGGAGATTGCTGCAAATGAGGAGTATGATGAGCAGGACTGAACAGGCAGTGAAAGCATTCCTGTTTTGTAGTGATGATGATTTCCTTTGGATTTTAAGTTCCTGATGAAAAGTAGATGCTGATTCCACCTCTTTTAATCTACGGGGTTGTTCTCTCTAGTTCCAGCTGCTCTAAACTCATGATCTAAGTGCCTATCATATATCACAAGAGATCACAAGCTGGATGAGCTGGCTGAATTTTAATGATGTGGTAGAAGAAATCTCCTTTGACAGGGTTCCTGGTGATAGGGAGCTTTCCAGTACCATAGCTCAGATGCTAAAGCTACGCAAATAACCGCAGCATCACTTGTCCCTAAATATTTGTATGTATTTTCTTGGAAGAAAACACTTTCTGCTTAAATCTTTCACACCTCTTGTCTCACATGGCCATAGCACCTGAATTTACAGCAGGCCCTGGCCTATTACATTACCCAGTATATCAATCTGAAATATGACCCAGGGGAGCTATGTAGCCTCTGCAATATGACACACATTGGAGGCATTATGTCAGCAAGTCGTGATGTCTGTGTAAGGCAAATAAAATATTGACTGTCAAAAAAACCCTCAAAACTAACAATGGTTTCAATTTTTAAGATACCTTGTCAGTTTTGGCACATATCTATTACAAAACTAGAAATCAAAAATAATGTTCTGTAATATATTGGGGATTTGGCTCTTTTTCCATCATCAGAGATAACATAGTAAGAATCAGGGAATGAAAAGAAATAATTTGTCAATTGCTAAATCCTTGAAACATAGTGAACTAAGTAGGTATTGCAAGCAAGGTCTACTTTTTCTCATCTTGAACTAAAAAAAACAAACAAATAGGATTTTACGAGTAGGGCAATATGAGAGATCGATTGATTGATTGCTCACAGTAAAAAGGAAAGCATATCCTAATTCCAAAAGATGAGATTTCATTTTAGAACTAAAATGATTATTTGGAATATATCACATAAATTTAGAGAAGAAAGTGAAACATAACACACCCCCCCCCTCCCATCTAATAAATTAACCAAAAGCTCAAAGGTGAGGCTGCCCTTCCCTTCTCACTTCTTTAGTCTTTTGGCAAATCCAGGCTTATTGGCAGAGCGGTTGCGTGCCTTTAACTTGAGCACCTCTTGAAAGATTTCTTCAAGCACCTTTCAGAAAGGTCCAAAGTGAAGATGTAAGAGAACCGATGTGCTCCCCTTTTCTTTCTCACCACTGTTCTGAATTATTAAGGTGGATAAAAGGTAGGAAAGAACCTCTCTTTGGCAGGATGGAGATTAATGCTTCTTTTAAATCTGCACCATTTCTTGTGAGTTCTTCATGTTTGATTTTCCTCACTTGGAAAGCACAAAGTTGTGTGTAGTTGGAGATACAGTCAAAAACTCCTTTGTATGGTTTGTGCTAGGAACTTTCGCATCATGACAGCCATTTCTGGAAGAAGTACATGGCTTGTAGTGTTGGCAGTGAACCACAGGGATTAGAAGAAATATTGCCAACAATATACAAGAAAACAGTGATACCACGAGTTTGATGAAAGCAGCACCTGGAGGACAGCAGAGGAAAATATTCTTCTTAATATTGCTGTTAATGAGAACCCAGCAGAGTAGGTAGATGTCCACGTGGGAAATGTTGTATATTATCAGCAAACTTCTTTCCTGAAAGCATTTTATTGTCAGGAGTTTTACAGATACCAGAAGCAATTTAAAATGGTTAGAAAGCTCCTTAATGACTGTATTGTTCACATGTCGGGCAAAATTTGTGGTCACACTGAGACATCTAGTGATACCATGGACATGTTCTTACACAGGGTTACAGTACATTTTGCCATATTTTTGTCTTTTCTGACAATAAAAAAATGCGGGAGAGAAAATCTGCAGGAAACTGGCTGAACTTGCTGGTTGTTCAAGAGTGTTTTCTGAAGTCCCAGTTGTTTTTGTCCCAGGCAATTCAGCTCTGTAAGCTTATCTTCAAGCCCTCTTTTATCGTGATGGCAGAATTGTCAGTGCTTTTCCCAAAGCTGCTCTTGCTTCTTGAGGGCTAAATCTGTGTACCATGATGTAAGAGGGAAAGATTTGTTTACTTGCCTGCTGCTTTCTCTGCTGGCAGCATAATTCCCTGCTTCCCTATTCTCTTATTCAGAAATCTTGTGTCACTTTGATCGAAAATGAATCATAAGAAAAAAGGCACAGTAATAGAAGAAAAACAATTTCTGTTTGAATAAGAAAGACAATCTGTAGTCCCCAAAAATCTTCAGGACGCTATAAGGTTAAAAGTGGAGGACAAAGCCTCCAGCTCTGGAACAGTGGTTTTATGTTGTCTCAAGAATAATTAGCTGCCTGTGGAAAAGGGCTGCTCTTTTTCACAGGAAATCTGTTACACTGAGACAATCCAAACAACATTACCGCTGGACAAGGAGAAGTCTGGTGAGCATCAGCAGTAGCTGAGGGCCTTCATCCACAAGCAGTTACACAGAAAGAGAGGCACCCTTGGCTGAGATTAAAGGGATAAATAATGAACAAAATCAAAAGGGAACTGCTTCTTTTGCTCTAGTGTTTTTAAGCCATAGCTTAAAAGAGATTGCTTCAAAGAAATAGTCTTCTTCAGGGAGCCAAGCATTTCCAAATCAGACAAACAAACAACTAAATTGTTGTGGTGTTTTCTCTTCTGACCCATGAAAATATTATTGCATTTAGGCCAGCAAAAATGTACTAAAATAAATTTTTTAATGTTCATGATTATTTGGATGGTGTAAACAGGTTTGAAAATGTAAGAGTGAATCTATAATGTTTGGACAACTGTAAATATATGCATATAATTTTTGCCAACATGAAACCACATATCAAGATATCTTAAGTAGGACATGGGTATGTTAATTATAGCTAAGTGTACAAATGTATATATGTATATATAATAGATAAACTATTGGTATAGCATTTATAAGTATAAATACAGATATAAACAAAAAAATTTACACCATGAGCAACCAATATGGGCCTCTTTAAGTCTTCCCTTTAATGCTTTGATAGGCATCATCATTCTTATATTTAGAATGCATGCTCTTTAGGGCACTGAATCAACTTATGAGAAATATATTTATTGGAGAAAGTGCAATAAATAACTAGAATATTTACAAATAATGTTATATTTATACTAGCTTATCATTTTTCTGTAGTCTCTAAGAGTTCAATAAACAAGACTGATCATGACATGGTAAGATATAGATTATTTTGCCTCCAGACTTGGCTCTGAAAACAGAACCAAACTAAAACATTATCCTTATAGAGCATTTCTGTATTCTGGGAAGAGGTGGTAGAGTATAAAGAAGTTGATAAGTTTATGTAGGAAGTTATCAAGGTAGAAATGTCTTTCTATAAAAACTAATTATTGTAAACAGAGAACGTGTGAAAATATATTGATCACTGATGATATTATCAACCACAGACGGAAAGGTAAAATAAAATTTGCTTGTATGGAATAACATATTTATGATAATTTTTATTTTCCCCTTGTAGAAACAAATCATGCTACTACAGTTTTCATTTGGCAATGAAGATAAACTCACATATCAGATAATTGCTTTAACAGTAATTACTCAGATTGGGGCATACAAGGACTTTAGGCTCTCCTATATGGAGAAATAAAATGGTTTCCATTCCTAATTTCAAACCAGTGTTGTTACTTATGTTCCTTTTTTTTTCCCCTTCCTCCATCACCAAACTCTGCTCTGACCAGGCACAGCCCTTCAAAGACAAAAAGTACTGTATGACATGCTGTAGGGCTCCTGCAATTCCCACTGAAACACCACTGAGTAAGGAAAACCTGTTGAGGGTAAAACCTGCTGATCCTTAGGGATGACTTGGAGGACATTTTGCCTTTAACAGCTTCCTCCTTTGCCAGACTAAATTCACTTGCATTTTTGTTAACAGCTTCAACAACAAATTCACTTACATTTTTGTTAACAACTTCATCAATGTAATACTATGACCTTATTGAACATTACCATGCTATAAGACTTTCTGTACAGTATGATCTTAATTGCTTGATGCATGGGAGCAGAAAGATAACAGAGCCATTATAGTGAGTATTTTGCTATCTGCTAGGAAATAAAATGACCGGCAGCACCTTTGCAAATGATTTTTACATGCCTTTGAAAAGACAGTAAGTCAAAGGGCAAGTGACCTTAGCCAGCAGAAATCCACAAAAAAACCCACAGAAAGTTACCTGAAGTGAAAAATGGTGTTTAGGTGTGGATTGGTCAGTCCATCCAGCCCTTGTTTTTGTCAGTAGGAGAGCACATGTGCCAGGAACTGATTTTAAAATCAAGGCCTTGCTGGCCCTGAGCACAGAGAAAGCACTTCCCACCTAGCATTTTCTAGGGGACACGGAAAGCAGTATGAGAACTGTAACTCAACAGAAGAACCAGGTGTTTTTGACTGTGCACAGTAAGTTATCTGGATCACCTAGTAAAGCACAAAGGAAGACTGAAGACAATTTGGGCACAGCTTTGGTGTTCCACAGGAGGCAATGGTATTTCAATGAAGGAAGTCCACGTGACCAAGACTGATATTGCTGTGCAAGTTGTGTGAGACGGGCGGAAATGAAAACTGCCTTACCCCAGCACAAAAAGGTCAGCATGCATTGACTGAGTCAGTGTGTGGTCACATTGGGACCAGCTGGTTATGAGGGAATTTAATTGGCTTTGGCAAAATTTGGGAAAAGACAGATGTTTCAGAGCTGGCTGTGTTCCTGCAGCATGATTGTCATCGTGTAATTTCCCACTGGTGTGTTTCACATCCTCGGAAGCCCAATTAGCCAATGAATCTTTGCTTGCAGCAGGCAGAACTGAGAATGCACTGGTTTTCCCCCAAGCAGCTACTTTCTTGTTTTATGCATGCAAGGAAAAATAAAAAGTTGTCTTTTTCACTTAACTGAGCCATAGCACCAGCGTTTCATACTAGCAAAACTTTAAAAAGAGGCTATTCTGTTCTGTATATTCACAATGTCTCATATCTCCAGAGCTCTCTAATGTTTTCCTTTTGAAATTACACACTCAGGACTTTTTGTCCCTTTTTCTTGATAGTGCGTAGCTTTATACCTGACTCAATCTCCCCTTCTCCAAGCCATTTCCAAAACATACTTTTTCTTTAGCTATACAGCTTTATGACCACTATTTTCAGGGCCTTAATCCTCTCATCCAGATGAGTCTGCTTACTTTTCTTCTGCAGAATCTCCTGTTCCCCATATCTCAACCAAAATCAGACACACTGCAGCCCAGTCCACATATAGAGCATTTTTTGCTTCTTCACAGAGTTCAGGAAAGACACGAGAGGCACTCTGCCCTTTGCAAGCTGGTCTGGATATTCTACTTCTTTCACATGGATGGAAATGGGTTGAACAGTGCATCAATTAAAGAACAAATGTGACAGTAGGTGGTTTATATTCTTCCTCTTATTGCCAGGGAAACAGTGTTCTAATTTTCTCTTTCCTTTCTCCAAGTCATGTACTTGAATTTTTGCTAGTGGTGGTCTGAAGGAAGTAGACTGTTTTTATTGGTATCTGTTACCTTATATTGAGTTCAACCACCAGCATTTCTTGTCTGTGTAAGCTTGTGCATTGCCAAAGATAGTGTGAAGATACTTCTCATGAAATTCACTGGAGTGTTTTAGCGAATGTTGTACATTAACACAGATTCCATGCAAGAAACAAATTTTATTACCCTTGTTCCATGGTAACAAGATGTGAAGATCAGCATTTGAAGACTGATTATAAACACACCATCAATCAAAACTATCTACTGCCACTTTGGATGACTTGAAAATGCAGATGAATAGTGGTGACTTCTTCATCTTCAGCATCCAGAGGCCTTGAGGGAGAATAGTTCTTGGCCTTTGCAGCAATCCTTGAGCAGGCCTCCACTGTGAAGCAAAAGAAACACACACACAAAAAGCGCACATGTAAAAATGACTGTTACAGGGGAGTGTTCCTAACTCTTCATAAAATTCATGCAACTGGCTATGAAGATATTTAATTTTTTATGATCTATCTCCATCTGTTGAGGTTCAAGGCTTACTAAAACTCCAAACTGAAAGTTTGTGATATAATAACTTACAAAACTTGTTCTGTTATGATGAACAGGGAGAGTTAGAGAATCACAAATGAAAAAGGGGGTTTCACTCTAACACAAAATGTTACATTGGTACTACATATGGACTGTTATCATCACTGGGTGTTCTTGGACTTCCCCAAAGAAGGACAAGTATAGCCACATACTTCCATGTAGGTTAACAGTTTCAGGATAGAAACAGCTGCATTCGCAATACAGAAAGAGCTCTGTGCCTTAGAGACATTGCACAGGTCTTGTCCTAGTGTATAGATGTCCAGGATTTATAGGCATTGCAGAATCTTGAATAATTTTCTTTCACCTACATGACACCAAACAGGTTGCATTTAACAAATTTATATCTCTAGGAGAGACATTTAATCTTCATACAAAGACATGAAACAATTAAAAATTCACCATTTCCCTTAAGATTCCCTGTAATGATTAATCATCTTCATTGGTGGAAAAGTACCATGCCAGAAGTGTCTGGCATTACTTTCTGTCCATATGTTCTTATTATGACCCCCCGTATTAAATATCTTCTTAATACATAATTTATTACTGTGAAGGCACTTGCAAGCTGAAATCAAGCCACTTCTCAAGCCCCTCTTCTTGGGCTGAACAGATTGGGCACTCAAACTCTCACCGCAAGGCAATTTCTCCAGCATTTAAATCATTTATGTTTCTTTCATCTAGAGGTTTCCTAGCTACCTTTTTACTATGCAGACATTTAAACTATACACAGTTTCGTAATATTAATGTCAGGCTTGGCATAGCTAAAAATAAATTCATTTCTCATATGCTTATTGCTAATTTAAGTATCAAATGACTGCTAGCTCTTTTTAGTGCTGCATCACATGCTGCTTATGTGGAGTTGTTTTTTTATTAGGGGTATGTACCAGGTCCTTAATTCCTTTAAAGCCTGCTCTTGATTTCTAATACTAAAACTTTGCTCGGATTATTTTTTTTGCCATGGTTTTACTTACCTATTTATTATGGGTAAACATTTTGGTTGTTAATGGACAAAAGCACTCTATGATGCTTTAAGTAGAAGCAGAAAATACTGCCACAAGAAAAAAAATAGAAATATTATATCTTTAAACAACAGATTCCTTGCAAATACATTTGCACTTCCATGTTCTGACTGGTTATGCTTTCTTTTTCTAAAGTTTCCGGTTTTTTTTTGTTTTCTTATCATTATTTTAAACTCCTTTTTAGAAACCTTAGTTCTTGTTAGTATAGATATGAATTTTCTTTTTTCATCAAGATCTTTAGCTTTGATTATTCATTCACAGAAAATTGATTGCTCATAAGCTTTATTGATTCCATGGATTTTTTCCCCTTCTACATGCATTTGCCAGATACTGATTTCCTACACTATCCAAACAGTTGCCTTGACTTCAGTGTTGATCCAAGTACTCTTCTAAATAAGATTTTCCTCCATTCTGAAAACAGAAGTCTTAAAACAGACCCATTTTTATATGTTTTTTAGAAACAATATTCTAGGAAAAGGGTCAATTTTTATTTCCAGCAGAATTCTTACTTTTATGTATTAGCCATAATTTTAATGAGGCTGGGGAGACAGAGGCAGACTGGTTAGAACTTGTCTGACCTTCCCTAAAAAGCTATGCCTTTAAATATCATTACCGATAATAAGAAATCATTAAGAAATTCTACCAATAATACAGAAAACTTCAAGTACATAAAGGTCACACAAATGCCTGGTAGGGCCTAGGATATAAATGTGCACAATAGAGGAACATAAAAGAATACTCAAGGTAAAAGGTGAAATGAACAACTAGACCACACTGCTTGGATAGGTTTATTTTTATCTGACAAAAAACTTGTTCTACTTAAATAAGCAGACCAAACAAACCCGTTACACCCTGGTAACCTACATATAGCTTGAACACTGTCAAAAACAAGCAAAGGCAGAAACAAAATAAATCACTTTTCTTAACAGAGCCTACATAATGCTCTAATTTCTCTTCTCTTCCTTTCTCTCTTTCTTTTTTTTTTTTAATTTTCTCTTTTCTTTGTGTATCACAAGCTTTTATTTAACAAAGGTTTTGATTTTAAATGTATTTAACTTCAACCAGTATAGTATATAGAATATTTCTATTTTTTTTCTTGTGGCAGTATTTTCTGCTTCTACTTATGTATTTAACTTCCCAGCTAAGGTGCTGCCAAGCCTAAATGCTGATTTAACTCATTAGGTATCTATTCACAATCTGACAAAGAAAGGCCATTCCCCTATAAAAAAGGCTGTGCTGCTGAGAGCTGCTAGACCCCTGTGAATCTTCCCATAAGTGACAAAGGAACAAAACTGCTTCCTCACCCTCAGCTCACTGTCCTGCTGGTGTGTGGGATGGATGTAACCTCTGCAGACTGTGGAATATGGCAGAGTAATTACATTGTACCTTTGGGACACCTTACAGCTCAGAACCCATTTCTGGCTGAAATCAGTCCCTTTGGTAATGATGTGAGGCTGCTGTCCTTTCTGAAATCATGGAAGATGGGAGATACTTTGGATGTCACATGTGAACCTTAGAAAAGTCTAGTTGTAGAGGTAATATTTAAAGCACTTACTGTGGGTTTTTTTATATCTGGTTGATAGTATTTTTCCTTTCCTTTTGTTTTATGACCCTTTTCCTCAGCAGCAGCCTAAGGGATGTGTATTGGGTTTTCAGGAGCGGCTGTCTCTCCTACTCTGTGGAATCTTGTTCTATCTTAAATAGGAGATATTCATGAAAGGAAACACCCAGAGGTTACTGAGAAGCTTCACCACCACCCTACATACAGCTTGCTTGGTATTAGAATTAGCACAATGGCTAAGTAAAATATGCTAAGTAACTGTGTAACTGAATGCCCTAGATTTTCCACCAGATTAACAGCTGGGGTGTGACAAGTATGCATGAAGTCCCAGAGACAGTAAAGTCAATATCTCTAAAAAGTTTTTTCTGGACTTTTCTTCACAGAATAGCAAACACTTCACTAGAACACGGTCAAGAAAAGAATTACAAACAGCTACTTAAAACTTGGTGGAGAAGATCAAGCACAGAAAGAAGTTTCTCATCGCCTCTTGTGGGACACAACCCTCCCAGCTAGCAGAAAAGACACTAAGCACAGATCTTGATAATTAGAAGCCTGAGTAAGTACAGCAGGAGCTAACAAGCCAATCCTACATGTGGGGTGTGTTTAATATTAATAACCTCTGTGAGTCCACAGATACACTGGTGAAATGATGCCAGAACAAAGCCCTTCATGTACCTTAGCAAGGCTAAAGCTTTGGAAATCTGCATCAAAAGAGTCTGTGGTTAAGGGTGTGTTGCTCACCCTTGATTTTGTACAAAATAGTACAAAACTGCTATTCAGTTTTTGTGTACATGCTATTTCCTTTGCCTTTGTGGTAGTCACTTTTTTTTTTCCCCCTGTAGGTCCATAGCCCTTTTCATCCTTCTTGCTGCTGTTGTGGGCAATTGCATGTGAAAACAATATGTCAGTACGGCTGTTTTACCTGACTGAGGTATCTTCCAGCTGATTCATGCTGTGAATTAGAGAACTTGGAAGCCTTTCTTCAGGATTTAAACTATTTTGGGTTTTTGTCTGGTCCTTCAAAATTTGCTTTAAAGTGGAGAACAATTATTGTTCAGCATTTCTGCAAACTGTAAGGACTTATCAGTAAGAAAAATACTTGCTTCGTCTCTCGTGCTCTAGCTCTTGAACTGGATTCAGGGTCATGTGAATTAGTGGTTGCACATCAACCTGAGATCTCTTAAGAAGAATTTTTTTATTTTGAAGTATTTACTTTTTATATTTTTCTTTATTTTCTTATGGTTGCCCACNTTATTTTTTTTTTTATTTTCTTATGGTTGCCCCCCCCCCCCCCCCCCAATTTTTCTTGATATAAGCTGCAAAAATAGACATTTCAGTGATTTCCATGCAGAATTCTTATCCTAACAGTACTTCAGATCATTTTTTCTGATGGGGGTAGGAGGTGAAAAATTGTCACTTACTTTTCCTTTACAGTAAATTTACAAATTTTTCATGAATAACAAGCAAAGTATTCATTTTGACACGAAACCTATTTTACATAGAAAAGACACAATGTTCTGAATCAAAGTTTAATTCAACCTGCCCCTACATGATTACAATATAAAGGTTACTTTTGTGATTAAAATATTTTAAATCTGGTTAAAAATGCATAGTAATTATAGGAGTGTTGACATAAATGGAGGAGAGCAAAATCAGGAAATTGAAAGAGTAGTGATTCATTTTTGTAATGAAGCTGTTTATTCTTACTGTGAAAGACTGCATTTCTACCAAGTAGATTTTGAGACAATTAATATATTAGGTTTTTATTGAGTCAAATTTGACAAAGGAATTTTCATTGCAATCTTATCTGCTTTCAGTACTCATCTCTCTATATCAGCTGGATGATGAGAATAAATCTCTTATTTAACCTGGCTATCTGTGTAAAACTCTGCAGAAAGAGTTTCAGCAGATGGAGCTAGTGTGCTTCCAATCTTTGACACCTGTGCTCAACGTGGAAAAAAAGACGAGCAGAATCGTTTAGAGAACTATGGCTGGGGATATGTCAGGGTCAGGGGTGAAGATTTTCTTTTGGTTTAGCGGAAAAGTAGCAAGCATAAGAGGGAATTACCTATCATTTATCAAGTGCTGGTAGATAAGAGGAGGGCAGCTTAGTGATTCAGAAACCAGTGATGTGCGATAATATGGAAAATAACTTGAGAAGAACGATAATTATTGCATTTGTCTCCAAATTCTTTTATGATATCTTGCTATTTTTTTACTGTTACTCTCACACAGTAATAGACTGTGCTCATAAAGTGACGCAAAATAAAATATTCAGAAAATCTGTGGCAAATTGTTTAGGTCTTATGGGATGTGTTGGTCATATTGAACCACAGTAAGAAAGAAGATGTGTCTGTGGAACTGCAATCACTTAATTCAGGCTTGTACTGACCTAAGAATGTGCTTCAGTTGCTTTCCATGACAAGAGCCTTGTGCAGTCACTGACACTGAGATTTCAAAGTAAGGAGATGCTGGAAACTCCCGTCTTCCCAGCAGCGTGGTCATAAGATGCCTGACAATTAGTAAAAATCTAGCATGTTCTCCCTTTTTAAACCATTAATTTCCAGTCTATGCTTCTTAGCTCCAGAGGTACTTCCAACCTTCCCAGTAGGAAGGGTACTGATTTCAGTGCAACCTCATCAACACTTCCCACTCAGACCAAGGTTTTCTCCTTTTTGCCTCCAAGCCTAGTTAACAGGTCCTCTCCTGCAGAGCTCTTCTTGCAGCGGGGGGTTTTATTGCATGAAGGCCCATAGCTCAAGGCCACAAGGAAGGAAAGGACAGGCTCTTGGATATAATGTGCAGGTCTGCAGTGCCTGTAGTCCATGTAGAGCTGTATCTGGCACATGCAGAAGCCCATAACCTTCACTGAGGGGTGCATGTGAGGGACACAAAGAGATCGGCATTGTGAACCCAAATTGTGCTGGGTTCAGTTTTCAAGGTCAGTGGTTTTCATTTTATGTACTAGCAAGCACAGAGGGTGGGAGCTTCTCACAAACTGTTTCAATGCAGTGCTAGAGGCTAACAGCAGGGAAAAGAAAATGCTTGGAGTTCTTAGCCAATTTTTGGAGTGGTCCTGCCATGAGAAGAGCACCTGAGAGACTTAGGATTCAACATGCATATCTACACATTCAGTCTGGGAAGCGGAAGGAAGGCAAGAAGGCAAAATGGTTCAGGAAACTTTCCAGGATTTTCTCTTTGTGACATTAACTTTCCAACAGGAGAATATGCAAACGGTGGTGGCATCCTGATAAGAGGAGAGTTATATGCTATTTCAGAAGTTAATATATGGTGTCGGTGCTATCACGTTGTACCTTCTCTGCAGTTCTTCAGTTCCTACATTGTGATTTAGTGTAGCACATTATAAGAGCAGTGTGTGAAAGTTTCAAAGCCATCATTGGTCATTGTTACAGCAGCATAGCACTGACAAGCAACGGATGGAAAGAAAGGTTTTATTGCTGCACTGTTCTCTCTTTCTTGCCTATTTGGGTCTTCAGCTTCAGCACTTTAGTAACTCCATAGCCTACTGAATTCTTAGAAAAAGTTTCAGTGGGTATAAAGTGAGGCATTATTTTGTTATATGCATGTCTGATACCAAAAGGACACTTTTATTTTACTGTAAATTGCCTACTGCAGCAACCAAATGAGCCATGGTTTTTGCATACAAATGTATAAATTTTTAGTTTGGATTTTGAATTCTCATTGGTTAGATTCTGAAAATATAATTGGAATTTAGTTATCTTTAAGAGATTGTCCTGTGCAAATTTGGATCTATTTTTAGTATTTCAAAACTTTTTCCCATAAATCGGCCAGTTCTGAACCCTTACTAGAGATCACTGTTCTCAGATACCAGGAATGTAGTATAAAAATGTAGGAAAATAAATCATATATCAGAATCTCCCTTGGGTTTTCATCCATCCCGAATTGTATTTGTAATGTAATTTCCTCTAAAGGAGTCAACACTGTTGACTTAGTTGTTGCTTAGTTCTTGACTGTGTTGCTTAGTTTTCCTTGTTACAATAAGTCAACTGACTAATGATAATAAATCTTGGCTGGAAACCCAGAGATTTGAGAGTTGTACCAGGCTTCCAAAAGAATTTCTGAATGACTAGTGTTTGTATCACTTTGTTGGTTTCTAAAACAGTACTTGTGTTCATCTGTTTTTGTGAATTCCTTGAAATCAGTGGATGAAAAGTGTGGTATGAAAGTTTGGTTTAATATTGCAGCATTGTCTACCGAAGAACATGTGCACAGTTTCCTTTTCAGCTGTGGTTGCCTTGTCCATTGGAAAGCTGGTTCACAATAAAGTAGAGACTGAATTTACAGCATGTGATTTACTCTGCACTGGCTCCAGGTGAGCACATTCTCACTATAACTATCCATCTCACCCAGCTGCAGCTGTTCCCAGGCTGCTGCACTGCCGATGCAGAGCCTCCTGAATAGAGAGTCTCAGAGCTTGTAAGTTACACATGTTGTGATTTCCACTCCATAGGAACTTCTCTGTCCCTTCCTAACTACAGAATCTGAGGAGATCAGCTTACCCTTCAAGTGATGTGATACCTTTCCCATTCACCTGCTCTGCCTCTTGTCATTATCTCTGAGACAAATTCTTCCATAATTTATTTTGGAATTAATTGTACGTGTTCTAGGGGGAATACTCATGGGGCCCAGACTCCCTCTAGAACTTACAGGATAAAAAAAGATAAATTTATTTAGGAGAGCAAAAAAGTAGGAGACTGTCACATGTATAACAGAGATGAGTCTGCTTCTCTCTTTCTTACGGTCCTTCTGAGCATAAAGTTAACCTTTGTGATGAGCAAATAAGGAGGTGGATTGAAGAAACTCAGAATTCACACCCTCCCTAATTCACAGCACTCACTAACATCACTGTGTTGTTAAGCCAAAGTGATATACAACTTGATAACAGAAACACTGTCTTTATAGAAACTTCCAGAAAGTGAATCAGGGTCTTGGGGACAAAGACTCCACATTTACTGTTGGGAGTTGCTAGTATCCCAGGTATTACCAGTGGAACACTTAAATAAGCAAATGACAGTATTACTTTTCCAGTGGTAACACTTACTAAAACTAAAAGTGCTTTTGGCTCTTTACTGCTGTGAAACTTAGTACTGATAAGACTATTGCAGTGGAATATCATTTTCTTACTGACGCCACAGTTTTAAACGCATGTGACCCACCAAAACTTATGTATGCAGAAAAACAACTTTAAAAGAAAATGGGTCATATATATATATATATATGGCTAACAACAGCACTTGAGAGGCAGAGCTGTGCAAGAACTAGTGTAGGAATTGCAGAATTTGCTAATAAATTATTTCTGTCAGGATCTTGGCAGCAATCAGATAAAAAAAGCTGGAAATCTACTGTGAAAGGAAGTAGAAATGTATTTTGGAACAACCAATAAAGTCTGACTACCTAGAGAAGAGATCTGAATTCTGTGCTGGCAAAGAAATCTTACGTTTTTGACAGTATTGGTAAAGCACTCATCAGGATTGGAGGCAGAAGTGGGTACATGAAAGGAAAGAACTTCTATGTCGCATTGGCTATGGCTAAAGAACATCAATTTATTATCAAGCAAAGCATAGAACATCATGCCTTTGAATTATTCCTGCACACAAGTTCATGAACAACCACAGTGATGAATGAGACCTTAAACAGTTCTGTAAAATACCAGGAAAAGATTCACAGTAACTGGAGAGGCCTTGCTAAAAGCTGTATGTTGGAGGTGTGGGATGGGATAGAGGAAGCAAGAGATTTAGCTGCTGAAATAGTTTAGGTTCTTCCTTAATGAGGAATCTACTCTTATTTAGGTCTTCTAATAATGTAATGCTCCAACAGTTGCAAATGAAAGATATTGATTATTACAATGTAAATGTTTCTCTGTCCTGTGTATTTTGGGATCTAGCTGTTACAACCCACCCTAATTCCAGAGAGGCCAAGGAACTCTCAGTGGATTACAAATCCTGAGTTTCAAAATATTCCACAAAACATGATTAAAACCAAAAGAGATTAAATGTTCATATCAAAAAATTGATATATTTTATTTGACTGTAAAAGAGACAAAGAGAAAGAAAGAAAGAAATAGAAAAAGACGTGTGTGTGGGGGAAAGGGAGTGTGACAGACAGATTAAGTAGAAACATATCACCTCTCCGTGGGTCCAAATGATGTCTTGTTGCTTCTCTTCAGCTGCTCTTCTTGGCAGTGAGGGTTCCTTGCTGAAAAGTGTACAATCCCATGGATTAATATACGTTTGGGCCAGGTGGGAATGCCCAGGCACCTCCCCTGCAGGGGTGCAGTTTGACACTGTCCCTGGCAAGACTGTGGATCTGTTGCATCACATCTTGCATCATGTGCAGTGCTCTGGTGCAGGATCTGGGGAACCACTTGGAGAGCCTTTGGTGGACCGTGACACCCCCTCAGCTGTCCCTCACCTGCATGTCCCATAGATGTGGCTCTGCCACGCTGGGGGCCCCTGTACAGGGGAGGATGGGCGCCCGATACCTCTGACCAGAGGCTGTTTTGGCACACACCCAACCCATTCTCCTCCTCCTCCCTTTGGTGGGGGCTCTGTGTAAACCTGGCAGCAGATAAATCCGGGGTTTTGGCCTCCACTCCAAAGCTGCTGGGTTTGGCTCTCCCTTGAATGCTTATCCATCACTTCCCAGACCTTAATGCTTAAAAAAATAGTGTCACTTTCTCTTATCTCTATCTCTTAAGTGGTTTAACTCTCAGCTCAGGGTTTCAGCCAGGAGGCCCATTCAGGGTGAGCATTGGTGGTGCAGGTTTGTTATACAGTTTTGCTGTAATAGGCAAAAGTCCTTCATAAAAATGTTTAAGCTGTAAACAATAACATTTCAGTCTCCGACACTGGCATAGCAGGATTTGGTGTTATTAGCTATGATAATATAAACAACTATTAATAATAGAACTAATAAATCCCCTCAGCCAAATCTACTCTGATTTTAGGGATTGTTTCTTTTAAGTTAGCTGAAAACTAGCGTGCAGTAATTTTAAAATATTTGTCCTCCCCGGTATGGATATTTTTCTCTTTTTTTGCCCTTTACGTACTTGATTTCTTATCACTCTCTGTTTATTTTCACTGATGAGAAAATAGGCAAGAGAACTGCTTTTCGACTTTTTAGTTTTGTACGTAACTCAGCAACTACACGTGGAACAGATGGAAAGTGTCCTTTGCAGTATATTTCATCTGAATGACTATTCATGGGGTGTGTATCTTGTTTAGTACTTTTTCTATAAATTAATATTCAGTTACATATGATTTCCTCTGAAGATTAAGATACATGCACAGACACATTTTTTTCTCAGGTCAAGGTTCACCAAAGTGCAGTTAACAAGGCACTTATGACCCATTAAGCTCTTGTGTTTGGTTTACAAATTACATATGTCCTTTTGTCCACCCTCAACAAAATCAAGGCATAGAATCACAGAATCAAAGAATCATAGAATCAAAGGCATAGAAAACTTGGGGTTGGAAGCTTGGGGACCTCTGGATTCTGTCTTATCCAACCTCCTTGCTCAAGCTGGGTCACCTGGAGCAGGGTGTCCAGCAGGATGTCTAATCCGGATGATTTTTGAATATCTCTGAGAATGGATTAAGCTGAACCACCCTGAGCAATGCTCAGTTACCCCCTCACAGTGAACAAATATTACCCAGTGTTCAGAGGCAACCTTCTATATTTTAGTTTGTTCCCCTTGCCTTGTGTCCTGCTGTGTCCTGTGATTGGTCACTGCTGAAATGATTCTGGCTGCATTTGAATGTGCTGCTTTGCACCCTCCCTTGAGTTATTTATATACATTGGTAAGATCACTCTTACACCTTCTCTTGGCAAGCTGAAGAATCAATTTTTTAGGTCTATGTTGGAAAGTAAGGCAGCGTGCATGCCATTACATAAGCCAAAGCTCAGAAAATGTTTTTGACCATTACACTATGACCATACACTATAACCATACACACTGTTCAGCTGTTAACATGGTCCATGACTTTCTTATGGCTTACTAGATTGTCTAGACAATGTCTGATCAAGGTTTCAGACACCTTCTACCAAGGACAGTTCCCACAATGCAGGGAATGATGGGAACACACCAGGTTTGTCTCCCCCTCCGTCTCTGTAGTCCCCCAGGTCTGTGTGAGAAGGTTTTGTACCCTCAGATATCCTTCCAGCTCTGCTTCAGTGATATTGCACATTCCTTCAGACTCATATTGTGAAAATGCCTCTTTAGCTGTGAAGGCCTACATAATGTACAGAAACTCAACATCCCTTCTCCTCTGGGCAGTTTTATAGGACAGGAATGGAGATGTATAGGAATGTATAGGTAGAAAATAAATTGCTTTTTATACTGAAATTTAAGTCCATCCTTACTGACTTACATTTTGGGCAGTCAACCTTACAAAAATATCATGCTGATTAGAAGACATCAGCAGTAATGCTGAAAGGCATATTCAACAGGAGAAAAGAAAGCATGTTAAACTTGATGTAGCATGGAAGAGGGAGTACCATAACAGGAATGCTGTTTTCGTCTGTGGAGTGACATAAAACGTGTCAGAGGGCCTTGCTGCTCTTTAGAGCCTCAAAGATCACATTGATTCAAAAATAGCTATTCTGAATGCCACACTATTGATGAAAACAACACATGTGAAGTTCATCTCTCACTGGTGTCATAACAGATGGTGCCTCCTTTGTGATGGTGAGATATAAGGGTGTTGTGGCACTTATGAACAAAAATTGTGGTAGAGTATGGAGATGAAGACACTGTTTTATTCATTAGCAAACTCTTATTGCAAACCTCCTTAAAATAGAGCAGTCATATACATTGATGTAGAATGTATGAAAGTCTCCATACCCAAAAGTCTAGTCCTCTGTGGAAGACCAAGAGGCTGAATCTAGAGATGGTGTATGTTCACAGCCATTCAGCACATTTGTGTGGCTTTGTTTTGTTGGAGGACACAGATGGATTCCTACAAAATAGAAGTAAGGACAACAACACCTGCAAGGCTGGGACTGCACAAGCCATTTCAGCTTTTTCCATATCTCTGTGAAGTGAATCAGAAGATTTGCAGTGGCAGAAGTTCCCATCTGCCCTAACTGACTGTATGAAAACTTTGAAGGGAAACCTCAAAGCGCTGCAGAAACATCAGAAGCACAGTGACACTTCCAGGTTGAGCAAAGAAGAGTTAGTGGAGAAAAAGCTTTTTCCTTCAGAGTGTGAGTACCAGTAGTGACCCAAGAAATGTTCCAGAGTACGTGCAGGTACATCTTTTTGACTTGAAGTGGACTGTGAAGATAAAGATATTATAACATGAATGATGTCTGTCTGTTTTCTACAAAAAACTTTAATTATGAGCCTTTTTAGTGATTGCTGGCACTCCTATGAGATTATCCTTACTTTTCAAAGTATATAGAGATGTGAGCAAATATCCTTAAATACAGGTATTAATAAATATACTTTGAAGTCATGACATGAATGGTAGCTTTATATCACTGGCTACTTTTTATATCCTCTTCATTACATCAGGTTTTAAACTCATGCTATTGCTAATAATCAGCGATAAAAATCTGGTGTGGAAATCCAAGTCAATGACAAATGGATTCAATAACAATGAATTCTCTTTATACAATCTTTGTGTATCTACCACCCTACATCTGTGAATTTCTCTGAAGTCTTGTATTGCAGATGGGACATTTTTTTATGACTCAGATCCTGATACCCTATCAGTACATCTGTCCTGAATAAATTTGTGGAGGGGGGCGGGGGTGGGGGAACACCTGAACGGGTGTTTTCAAGGTATCAGTCAGATTTTATGATTCTGGATTTGTCCGCTTTTTGAGTGCTTCAAACAAGAAAAAAATAAATGGATCTGATTAACAGAATGTGAGTGATCATCAGGAATTCACCTCATCTTCCCCTGGAACCTATTTCTGACAGCAATGATTCTACAACCAATTAGCTAGTGTAAGGACAAAGTAATGTGTATTAAAATAGTAAAAAGCTTTCAGAACATCCCTAACAACATCCTGGATGCCAGCCCTGTGATTTCTAGCACATGGAGTTACTGCCTCTCTGGAAAGACTCTAGCTTTTATTAAGGGCAAAAATTAATATCTGCTACAAAAAAAAATGCCACTTTTAGACTCGAATGCAGCTGGTCCTACAAAAGCTTAGTAAATGTTATTCAGTACTGCCAACAATGTGCAGGACTTGCTGAAAATTCTTATTTCAAATCCAGAGAATTGTCTGCAGATCAATTTTCCCCCAGATCTTGCTGGTGTGTCTCCTCCATTTGAACATGAAGTTAGGTCTTGGAAATAATTATCTCTTTATTTTTCTGAGAGAACACATTAAGGAAGGGCCTCATACTTTCTCTTCCATTATTCAGTGCTCCTCCTTGTTTATGTGTCTTTTCCCCCTTCCTCTCTCAATGGGGAATTGACAGTTTTCTGGCTAGCTTCTTATCTGGAGTTCAAAGAATTTTTAATTTGCCTGACAGTTTCTTAGACAGTTGGCTTAGTAAGGATATATCCATTTTTCTTTCACCTTTTTGGAATTGCCGCCTTCAGGGGTTATTTCTCTTAGCTGTTATGGTAACCCTGGTGTACAGGTCTTCTGCTGGTTTTTGTTGTGCTTGTTTTCAGATGCACAGAGCAGTCTAGGTGTGAGGGTTTCAAGGTGTATGTGTCTTTCTGAAAATGTCTTTCCATTTTCTTTTGCTTTACAGTTAAGTAAGATATAAGATAAACAGATAATTCTGAATTTTGCAGATTCTTGAAACTTTCAGTTGCTTAATTGTGAAGAAAGTCCACAGTCTGTGAACTCAGTCTGTGGAAGGATGTGCACAGCAAGCTAAACTGTGAGGGTCAGGGAAAGCAGGTACTATTTTATGTCTAAGATATTGTTTTGACAGTCATCTCAATAGTTATGACCAAACATAAGCTTTTCTTGCTTTACATAGAGAAAAATGTGTGTGAGTATGTAGATTTTGTATTTTTGTATTATGTATAGCCACATATCCGTAATTTTAGTTTACTCAGGTATTTTACCCACTGAATAAAGGCTAGACCCCTTCTCCAGTTTGAGAGATAGACAAGTAGCAGTTTTTGGATTAAGGGTTTGAGAATCTCACCAGTCATATTTGTTCTGTAAAGTGCATACTGTGCCTTGGTTGTGGTTCCATCCTGAAAACTGTAAAAGCAGCAAAAACTCTTAGTCATATGTATCCAGTATTTCTTCATGAATTACAAAGCAATAATGGAGCAAGGTAAAAGTTGTTATATCAGTTCTAGCTCTGGGAAATAGTCTTACACTTTTGTACAACAAATATATAAATATATGAGGAGAGAGATTGCTATAATGTTTTTATTTAAGAGGCAGTTTAATTTTTATTTTAATTTTGTGTTTTCTCTGTTTTTTTTTTTTTTTCCCTATTTGTTTGTTTTTTTCCAGCTATGGCACTTCTTCTTTCTCGTCTTGTCTTCCTGAAACGATGATGGTTTTCTAGCCTGATTTTTCTCACAATTGGGAAGAGCAAGCAGATAGTACTTAAAACAGCAGTATGCAATACCTGTTATGTGCACATGTGGATGCAGAGCCAAAAGCATCTTTGGACAGAAGAGACAACTAATTAAAGTACACAGCAAGTTTCAGCTCCCCTGCCTCAGAGTTATGTACCTTTTAGAGTAAACAGTGTACTTGCTAAATACAACCTGTTATGCTTTAATGGAGTTTGTGACATACTGAAGAAAAAGCTAGAGGGTAAGTGGAATAAATTAGCACCTGTTTGGTCCTTGGATATCATGAGTTTACATACTGTTGGAGAATTAAAGGGAATAATGTCCCTGCAGGATTTTGTCTGAGTACCTGTTGTGTTAGCAGATTAAGGGAGCTGAGTTCCAGATTTCTGGGGGCTCTCTTGCTTCACACAGTCCTTGTTGGGAAATTTGCAGCTACCTTATCTTTCTCAGCTTTCCTCCAAACAAACCACTTTAAATTATAGGCTCTAAAATACTTTAAAACTACTCTTTTTTTTGCCTTTTTTTTCCTTATTGAGCCAGATGAAAAATCCTTTCTTGATAACTGCTACTTTTTAGCTCTCAAATTTCACTTTAAACCTCATTAAACATTCTCAGATCCTTGAAAGAGTCAGTATCTCACTCTTTCTATGTTTAAGGAGAGTACCAGTTCTAGCAACTAACTCACAAATACTTATTTTCTCAGTAATTAATAATAGACTAAATATTTTTTGTCATCTGTTTTCTTTGTCATCTTTTCTTCTTCTCAAATTAGGTGTTTTGGCACATACATAAACTCTATATAGAGGCTCATACAGAAACTCTCAAGAGTTGGTGCAAACAGACAGCTTTCTCTCTTTAGGAAACCAGGACAGGGCTACAGCCACAGTGTGGTTTGAGGTGCTCTCCCCTGTAACTCCATCATCTATGAGGTGCTCAGGTCAAAGGTTCCTTAAATCCTATCACTTTCTTGTAGAAAATCTAGACCTTCACTGCCTGTTATCTTAGTTCAGAACTCTCTATTGGCATCAGCAACCTCTCTACAAGGATTGGTGTCACTTACTAGCTCCCACTCCATTTTCTTCCACAATTTTGAATTGTGAGCATTCAGAAGTTATAAATCAGACAAATAACATACTGAAGTAACTAAAAAATGGTTTTAAAAACTAAGTTTGGGACTACTATTTATTTTCTTTTGGTGCTGATATATTAGGGACAAATTGTTCTGATCCTCAGAATGAAGAAGTTGGGGTTTTTTAACATATTTAATGTAAATGGAAACTTCCAGTAGTACCATGATACTGATGTCTGTGAGGAGTAGCTCCAGTAAGACTCACTGAAGGAATGGATATAATTGAGTTAATGAGATAGGAGAAAAACAGAAGAAATGGCTATGTAGCTTCCTGGATAACATTTTTCTTGAAAGAGTTTGCTGTTATTTTGCTGTTTGCCCTAAATATGATGTAAAGGCTGGAACAAGGTAGCAGGGTAAAAGCATGTATTAGGAAAAAATTAAGCTATTTAATGTTTCATACATCTGCATTAGAGTTTCCTGTAGTGGTTATTACTATAATGCCTAAGTGTTCTCTAAGTAATTTAGATGTGCTCTGTGGAGGTCTTAATGCAGTTAGGTAGAATCATCTCTCCTCAGCAGAGACACAATGCTCAGGTGCACCACTCTCTACTTTTCTTCCTTGCTATGTCTTACTCATGCTGTTAATAATGAAAAAGCTTTCCTGGAGAATATATTTTTGCATGCATCTTGATGGTGGTCAGATGTGTCTGAAAGCTGATTGCATTGCTAACCCTTTATAACTCTGAATATTTCCTGGTTTTGGTCTTTGTGTCCCTCACCTTTTATGACCCACCTATTGCAGCATAGCCAGGCATGGTCAGAGATCCATTTAGTTCCAGGTGACTTCTTAGAGTAGGACCTACCTTAGAGTAACAAAAATACCTGTGAACTGAGAGAAAAGAGCCAAACATCATGTATTTTCAGTCACAATACTGATCATGAGGCAGCACTCACTGGCCAGCAGAAGCCTCTCAAATCTCTGCAGAGATCCAGTTCCTGTAAAACTGGGTGGAATAATGCAATACAAGGCTAATGTTCCCAGACCTATCTCAACAAATTAATCCATTTGCTTTAATGTAAACTATGTGGAGTGCAAGGACTTTGCATCAGAACTGCACTATTTTAGTACCTAGAAAGGTTGCAATAGGAGGCTCAGTGCCTAATTGCCATTGAAGTGCAATACTGAAAATCTCATGAGGCATTCACCTACCTCTCCTAAACCCTAATTATTTCTGTGTATTCCCTTATTAAAAAGCTATGCTTTCTCAGTAGTGCATTTTTGTGCTCGTTCCAATATGGCACTCTGGCAACATAACCATCCAGAAATGGCATCTCCTGTGATTAGTACTGCTCCTAAATAGCAATTGTATTTGCAGAGAAGAGATATGTATGTTCACTTCTTTCTTCTGTAGTTTTACACACTTGTTACAATGATAAATGTTACTTGGTTCTACCTGTAGTACACTGTTTCTCTGTAGTACACTCATCTATACTCACTTTTCCAGTAGTGTATGAAAACCCACCAATTGCTATATATTAATATATTTTTCTATATACAAGATAATGGGAAGATGTATAAAATGTCTTTGATTTCACTTCTTCCCTTCTGCCTTTGATGTCAATGTTCTTAGGTGAACAGTTCTCAACCTTTGACAAACTGAGACCATTAGTTTAAACCATTCAAGCTGTAATTTATATTCCTCTCAGCCATAATGAAATTGAAGTGGGTTTCAGCTTTTTGAAGATTGCTTTTGGTTTGCTGAGATATGACCCTGTGTCTGAGACCACTTGTTTTAAATTAGGAGCAACTCTGAGAAAGTGATGCATGTGTATATATATATATATACATACATATATATACACATACACATATATATATATTCATAAGGTTTCTAATGCCATCAATGTTCATCTCTTGACAGCAGAGATGCTTAATTTTGGAGAAAGCATTCATGCAAAGAATACACAATAGCAGTTATTATCTGCTAAAGTTTCTCTTACACGATCTTCCTTTCCATTGTATATGTTTTACAACAATGTTTAGGAGGTTTGGGGGGTTTTGTATTCTTATTGAATCTTAAAGAAATGCTGAAGTCAAAGGCTGATATGGGCTATTGTGAACTGTTCAACCATTATTTTGACTCTTTCCCTCTGTCATTTATTGATAATTCTGTCTCCTCTTCAAGATGTCTGATGTGAGACTCATTTAATGAACAGCATTAATTGGAAGATTTTTAAAAACAATTGTTGAGGGAATGGTCTAAGGACTTGTCTTGCCTGGAAAGACATTGATACAGCTCAGGACCATTTCAGAGAAAAGAGAGGTGTAATTTCTAGACCAGTGACATCATCAGCTTCATCTCTCTAGGTTTTATTTTAAGGAGCCTAAATATTTACAGATCTAAAGAACATGCCAGTAATACTCTGAACATGTTCTGCTACTGCTTTGGGATTGACAGCTCAGGATGTCATTTGGTGCTCTGAATGGCATGTGTTCCAGTCTAATACTGCCATCAGAGCTGAAATCTGAGATCATCAGCTTGGTCCAGAGCTGTGAGAACTTTAGAGATTCATTTAACTCAGAAACTGGAACTGGAAGATGAAACAGTGGAAAACAGCCCATTTGAATAGAATCTATGCAGCTCCGGTAGTTACCTTCGTGAAGTATTCTGAAATCTGATTTTCTGCTCTGCAAATACATTAAAATACTATCTTTCAAAAGTTGCCTTACAGTAAGATTCTGTAATTCTGGGATATGCACTGGCTGGTATTTATAGCAGAAATCTTTATACATGAAAAGCAGAAAACACCACTGGAGCTGCTGAAGAATAAAACTTGTCAGAAATATTCAGTTTTTGTGACAAGGCACTAGAGATAAACTATGGGAATTTGTTGCTGTGTTAAGCAACAATAAGTCTGAGTAGCTCAATTTCAGTCCACTAGAGGTCTGTGAAATCATTTGCCAAATATGCTTTCAATCTTGTTTTGCAGCAATCTTGCTGAGTCTAATAGAGTTAAAATAAAAAACTTTTGATCCAGTTTCTATTGTTCTTAAACAAAGGACTACATCTACATAGAGTTCTATTTAAGAGACATATCTGATTCAGAAAACAGTCCAAGCTGATTCCTTATTCTTGGATCAGCACAGGGAATTGCTCTAACTACTGATTGACTAATATTTTATGTAAAATATTGGCTTTCCTTGCAAATGGTCATTTTTTTCAAATAGGAAAAGAGTACCATGTGGTGCAGAGAGTTCATTAGCATGAAATAGCCACTCCATCGTGGTTCTTCATAGTGCTAAATTTACTTAAGTGGAAAAGGAGCCAAGATCCATGGCCTTGCATTGCTAATGAGGTTTTCCAGAGCACTAAGAGGACACAGGTGGTTATCTATTAGCATCTAGCCCAGACTGTTTGACTTGCTTTCAAATCGCTTGTTAAGCCTCAAAACTTAGGTTGAAAATATATCTGGGGTATTATGTTTTTTAGTTTTTTTGGTGCTAATTTCCTTTAATTTCTATTCTAATTATAGTAATATTAGAGCATATTTTATCCCTAATTTTATGCTGCATGTGTAGTCAGTTTAACTTGGCATGAAAAACAGCTGAAATAATGCTCTAAAAGGCATTAGTAAATTTGTGATTTTTTTAATGAAACCAGTGACTGGTGTTAGCATCCAAGAGCATAAGCACAGCATTACAAATCATAAGATAATTGTGGCTATTCAGAAAGATACAGGTAGGCTCCATACATTCTAATCTTTAATCCCAGTTGCTGCCGTTCAAAGAGAATGATTGTTGAGAGCATAAGATGTAGCAAAAATTATGGTATTCAAAATTGCCTGAATTAATTTGAATATATTATTTTCATCTCTGTTCGGGATTCAATATTCCACTTGGTTTCAGTTAAATTCTTTGTATTTGGATGATATTCAGTATGTAGTTCATGTATGCATTGCTAAAGAGTGCTACTGCACAATGATTTTTTGTGTCTCGAAATATAATTAATGTAAAGATGAATATTGATAAATGGAAGCTACTTATCAGTATTTAGCACATAGGGAAATATGAAAGGGAATAATGTAATTTGTCTAAAGCAATTAGTTGTCCAAATTAGAGATAGAGGATTAAGGATGAGACATTTAAAGAACCAAACAGAATAAATATATAAAACATTCGAAAGTACAAACACGACACTTTTAAGTTGGTAGCCGGTTGTAAGATAACTGGTGCCTTTGTATTTTCTGTGGACAAGCACAGAGTGCACAGTATTAAGTGGTTCCCAGGTGTGATACACATAATCACCTTAGAAAGTAATAAATAGATAGGAAAGGCTGCAATGCATTGAAGTCTTGAAACATGCTCATTGTGGCATGTTTCCACTAAAATGAGTCATGACTACTGGCAAAATATATGGAGAGCCAAATCCTCCACTTTGAGAAGCAGAAAATAATATATGAACCTGCTTACAGCAGTGTTACTTTTGTTGTCTGAAATATGTTGTGCTGGCTCTTAGACTGGAATGCACTTCAGCTGCCAGGAATCAGATCTACTGATTTTTTTGACCATATGATAAAGTCTGACCAAGGACTAATGCTAGGCTCTGTCCTCTCACCTGCATATGAGTAACAGCAAATGCCAAATGGGTCAGGAAACTATGCCTGGGCACTCGTGGCATTTAAACTATATATATAAAAAATGCAAATTTCCCTTTCCTTCTTTCCTGTGTCTCCAGAGTTGATTCAGCACATATGTAGCATCATCTGCATGTTGATCCACCAGTCTCTTGGAAGCTTAGTTATCATCACTTGTATCACAAAATAGAAGGGTAAATTTTTGTGTCTATTTTTCTCAAGGAGTAAGAGAGAAGAAACTCACACAGGAGACTGGGCTGTTTAGAGGGTTGTAAGAAAACCATCATTCTACTTTGTGGATCTTCCACAAGAGACAAAGACAAGATCTCCGTGAATGCTAAAAAACCCTATGGGCTACCTTCCTAAAAGAAAATGTAAAGTTAGCAAAAAAAGAGTTCCTCCAGGGTTGAAACTCTTTTCCTGGTCTTTGAAAGTAGATCAAGAGTTTCAGTATTTGGGTGACACAGCAAACATGACCTTTATTTGAATAAAAGATACTATTATGGTCTATGTCAGATCTTGAGAAGCAAGTAAAAGAGAATGACCCTGATCAAAAGGACAGAACCAATTACAAAACAAGACCCTTCATTGAAACAAAAATCCAACTTATTTTCCTCATTTCTGTGAAACAGAGGATGGTGTAGTCATCGTCACTACTGCCGTGAATAGACTCTGGTATGATAATGAAGTGAAAGTACCTTTGAAACAATTATTTATGTATCATTTTTCAAACAGAACATAGAAGATATTGGGATGACTTTGTAAATTTATTTTATGGGCAATTTCACAGCTTTTCTCTCCTGCTGAGAATTTGATAATGGATATTGATTGTCTCTAAAGTGAGTGCAGGAGTGTGTATAATGGTATTGCTATGGTCTATTTGCTTTACATGCATTGTAGTTGAGAAAATAAATAAGAGCCCCCACGTTAACAATTATGTCACAGAGAAGATCACTTTTGCATTTCTGGATCATGGGAATATATTACTAAGCAAGGATGAATCCTAAATGCCCCATACAAAGTGTCTGCTCCCACTTGAATGTCTGCTTTTAGACTCAGAGTGCAAGACCTCAGACAGAGCTATTCTAAGCTGTGATTCTAAAAGGCAAAAAAAACAAACTGTAATGCTCCTGGAACTCTCTCTAGAGGAAATGTTGACCCTCTTTTTTAACAGGAAACTGCATTTAGTGTAGACCCACTGTATTACATACTCTCAGTGTGATTTGGCTGACTGCTGTGGCTGTCAACTCACTGAAATGGAAGAGAATCTGAGTGAAGAGTTGTTTTCTTCTGTCCTGAAAAGTACAGATGTGAAGGTCAGTGAAAGATCAAGGATGACTTCTTGACACTCTCTTTTCTTGTGTTGTGTGAAGTTTTAATGCCCATGAGTAGGAAGAAAGAACAGGTACACCTGCATTATGCCATGACTTTTATGTGGAAGTCACAGTGGTCTTTAGCTGGGTGTTGGTTTTCTGGGAATGGGGGCAGATCAGAGTCCTGAATTCACACAGTCTGTGTGCCAAAAGTAGATGGAACTTCCAAACAGACCAGGAGCATGTTCCTATCAAATTGCATGTGAACATTCAGCATGTTAGCTACCGGTAATTTGTTTTGTCTGCTACTCTGCTTGCTCTCGATTGTATGGGAAAACTGAGAGGAAAGTATTTTCATGACTTTTTCATCAATGTTTTCTTGGACAATGTTATTGCCTCTGCATTTCTGATTACTTTGACTATTTCTGTTTGAAGCTTCAGAGAACTGAAGGCATTTCCTTAAAAAAGCATGCACTGTTGTCACAGTCCAATACTCTCCAACCAGGTTCTCTGAGATATTTCATAAGTGGACAGTGTAATGCATAGTATCAAACTTACTTATTTGAAAATAGGTGAAATTACATGAGATTTCTGAATTAGCAAAGTGATACAAAACAGACTGAAAACACAATACAAATCCAAGTTACACCTAACAAAATATAACAACTGTACCGGGCATCCTCAGTTACCATGAAGGAATACATGGCTGGAAGCCAGCTCAAGCCCATTGATCTCTTCAGAATACTTTTGCTATTTGTCTGGATTTATACTCTGTGTTGGGCTGAACCACTTATTCACTCCCCAGCTGGTCTGGCTCAGAAAGGGAGATATTTGCACTCTTTTAATAACTCAGGGAGAAACCCTTACACCAGTTGACCAACTCAGCCCCAGGTAGCTGTTTCTATAAAACAAATGCCCCCTTTGTGTTGTGAGAAAGTCACCTTCTTTGCTGACTTTAAAACAACTGCCCAACAACTGTGGACAGCCACAGCGTTACTCCCCGACCTTCACAAACACAGCCCCATTGCCCATCTCCTCTGAGTTATCTATGATTACAAGGTTCTATTGGCCAGTATGCAAAGCAATTTTTTTTGCTTTTACTTCCAAATACTGAAATTACATGATTCATTAATGTAATAGGTACAAAGGTGAACCAAAGTTAGTTGTGCAATTCTCCGGATTCTTCGAAGAGCCCTTAGCTTTTCTATTCTCACTTCTTTTTCAAAGATGAACATGTGTAGTGTTCTAACTGAATGTTTGAATAAATTCCTGCTTATGGTGATGCAGAGTTCCCAATAGTATAACTCTGGTTGTGTCCTCAAAGAAACACCTGTTTAACAAAGGCATGTAGCAGCTCACTACTGAAATGATCCCTGAAGAAGAATTTAATTTTTAATTAAGTGAAGCACTGTGTTTGTTCTTGCTATAGAGCTGATTTATCAGGGCATTGTTAGCTGTGTAGGGGAAAGAGGCTAAATTAAACACACCTTTAATGAGATGATAGGGAATTGACCTTTGCTGTCATCTGGAGGACAATATATAAACACAAATATTGAGGGAATTGTTCCAGAGAGGTTATATAATAGATGTTAAGAGGCATCTTAAGTACTGGCAGATTGGTGGGAAGAAACCTAACCCATGTGACTAAATGAGTTTTGTGGAAATTGTTGAAGTTATATCTCAGTTATTAATAATTACCTCTGATACAGAATCTAGCACAGCCTACCTCTTCAGAAAAATTAAATGATCTTCAGGTCCCCTGATGTCAAAGTCCTCAGTAAAATGTCTGATTTTTCACAAGATCACTATTATTTTTCTGAATATCTTAATTGGAAATTCAGGCGAACAGTAGAAATAGCATGAAGAGAGGATGCTTCTAGTAAAACTGGGTTGCAGTGAAGTCAGTAGCAAAAGTATCAATTATTTCTGCAGGATGGAAATTTTGTACAAGATTTTCCTACTCCATCCCTATTGCAGTACAGTATAATCCTTGTGCTGGGGCTTCATTCGGACAGGAAGCAACCATCATTTTTTCAGTAAAGTCCTTTTACTGGGATAAATATATCTGAGCATGCATTTCTTGGCAAGTGTACGGCTAGAGAATGAATTGACTCCACCAGTATGCTAGTGACTCAAGGCAGAATGTATCATAGCAAATCATTCCTATAACAGCAACAAAATAATAATCTGACACAAATTTTTTTATCCCTTTTGTCTCTGAAAAAATGTACTTTGTGGGAAAATTATTACATATTATACTTCAGTGAGGGCATCATATTTTATGATGAGGTTATATTGCTAAAATATTTAAAAATATTCAGGTGCTAAGAAATAAAAGAATATGAAGTTTACTTATGGGGTGATTTTGTGGTTTCCTTTCTTGAAAAATTTTTGCATAAAACCTGTATTGATAAATTACTCCTCTACCATTCAATCAGTAGAAAGAATAATAATTCAATCTTTTTATTCTCTTTTGTCACCTCTAGCCATTTGAATTAAGCTGGTATGTGGTCTCTGTTCTCAGGACACCAAGGGGAATTAACCTCAGTGATTTTTTTAGTTGTCTCTGTCCTCATTTATGCCTTAGGCAACACTCCAGGGATACAACTAGGAGGTAATTAGCTAGACACTAGGGAAGGGAAGTTAGTGAATTGGAAAGCAGTATTGAAAGGTAGCCTTTGCTAACATGCACATTTTCTGGCTCTGTGAAATAATGTCCTTGGAAAGGCAGCTGCAAAAAGGGAAGCCCTTTAGATATTTCCTTAGGGCTTTTGTATATGCAAGCTGCATATTGACTTACAGATGTGGACTCATGAAACCATACAAAGTGATATTTCAGAGCAGCCTTCCAGTACTCCTTGTAGGGCTGAAAGTCAAATTGGTTTTAAGGTGATTCATATTTAGTTTATGAAAGAGTTATGTATTTGATAACTGGTAATTGGACTGGAACTGTTTTGTTTTGCTTGGACTCTCTATGCTATCTTGGGTGTAATCACCAAGCCTTTCAGTTTCTTTTGAGCAAATTGCTCATGACTATTTCATGATCATTTTTTTCTACTTGGGGAAACTGAATCAAGGACCTTTTAAAACTGCAACAGATACTTACAGGAAATGTAGGGGGTTATGATATAGCTTTCTGCCTGATGCCCACAGTGAAGTTGCTCTGCTCTTTTATCTGCTAAGAAATGCATCTGTCATGTTGGAGAGATGTGGAGATGAGCGACTCACACTTTGCATATGTGGTGTATGAAGCAGTCGTGATTCTCCTTAAGAGTATCAAAAGATGCAAACCACACAGGCATGTAGATTCAGGAGCTGAACCTCTGTAGCCTTGTATCACCATAGCCTATATAAAAAGAAAAGCAGGATCCTTCTCTGTTGCTTCCTCTTCCTGACAATACATGCCCAAAACCGGAGAATGCACGCAGCTAATGAAGTCTCTCTGGTCTATGCCTACTGTCGGAAATGAGCAGCTTATTCTTTCCTGCCAGAAGAAAAACAGGCCCTAATTCCTAAGTAAGATGTCTCCCTTTCCCCGTGTTGGAGGAAGCTGCTCTGCACTTTGCTCTCCCTTGATATCAACACATATGTCCGTGCTGTTACCAGTGTGCCCTTGTGAGTGATTTGTGAGTTGGGTAGCTTGAGATGCCAGGGTCAGGCTGTTTGCCAAATTCCATTTGAGGTCTCTTTTCCACACAGCTTCTTACAGCAGGTGTTTTCACCATCCCTTGGGCATGAGGTTTGAATCACACTGTTGTGGCTTCAGGAGGTTGCAGCATAGGTGGTAAGATAAAAGGTTGTGCCATGAGGGCTCAGTTGCTTTTCTGTTCTGGACCCACTTGCTCATGTGAAGGTGTTAACACACCTGGAGTATCTTTGCTTAACCCTAACAGGTGTCTTTTTATGCCAATGACCACTTTGATGCGTGAGTTTTACTCCAGTAGTAAAAGCACCCCATGAGTGCTTGGGACTTGTTCTGCATTGGTCTGGGATCATGAGGTCAGTATACTGTGGAAGTAGACATCATCTTTCCTTTTATTCAATAAAAAAATTTAGCTAATGTTACTGATTTTTCTTTTATGGCAACCCTGGGAATGTAAGCCTTTGGGCAAAGAGGGGATTTTCTTTGTGCTTTATTTCTGCATCTTTGATCCTCAACAAGTACAGGCATAATTTGATCTAAAGAAAAGTCACATAGTGAACTAATACATGTTTTTGAGTCATTGTTGCTCTATTGGAATAGGTGCACTCCATAGACAAGCAGAATTTCTTAGTATTGCTTTAGAGACTGCATTCTGCCAGCAGATTTGTTCATATTCTGGGACATGTTTTTCTACTTCAGTTCCTTTTGTTCATAAATTTTCAAAAATAACAACTTACACTGGGATTTGTTGCTCCTAAGTATTGTGTCTGCAACATAAATTAAATCACAGAATGGGTCACATTGGGAGGGACCACAGGAGGTCATCTGCTCCAACTTCCCTGCTCAATCAGGTTCATCCCAGAGCACAGGGCACAGGATTGTGTCCAGATGGTTCTTGAATATCTGCAGCGAGGGAGACTCCACAGCCTCTCTGGGCAACCTGTTCCAATGTGTGGTCATTCACACAGTAAAGAAAGTTCTTCCTTATACTCAGGTGGAATTTCTTGTGCATCAATTTCTGCTCATTGCCTCTTGTCCTGTTGCTTGGCGCCACTGACAAGAGTTTAGCTCCATCTTATTGACACTGAACCTTCAAACACTCACAGATATTGTTGAGATGCCATCTCTCTTGCTTTTTTTTTGAGTCTGAACAGGCCCAGCTCCCTCAGTCTTCCTTTGTAATATTCTCCAGTACCTTAATCATTGTTGCCCTTCTGCTGGACCTGCTCCAGATGTGGCCTTACCTTGTATGACATGCATTTTTTCCTATTTCTTATTATGAGGAAAAAATAACAGGAATTCGAATTAGTCTTATGACTTTAATTTCCAATTAAAGTGCAATAATACTTTGAGAAATTACTCCTAACAAGGCTGGTAGGGGACAATTACAATTATTGTTTTAATTTTATTTCCTGGTCTCTCAATGAGAGACCAGGAAACCATAACAAGGAAATGAATTCTTAAAATATCCACCTATTTAAATTTAATCATCGACGGAAGTCAACAGGGGAATGTTCTACAATTTTCAACACATCATCTGTAGTATTTTTTTTAATTATATTTTGTGCATTAATACATTAGTGCTGCATGAGCCAGAAAAATAATCCACATTTTGCATATATGTACTACTTTTATTTTATGTGTTATGATTCAAAAGGCTAAAATCTTTTTTTCATAGGAATTCATAGAGGTTAAAAGTACAGTTCATAAATGCACTAACGTGCTTTACAGCAAACAAATTCAGAGTATTGCCAGTCTGTACCTTTGTGGGCTTGTTCTAGTATAGATGCTTGTCTTTTTGCAATGAGTGGCAATGTTGACTCGTGTTTCCCTTGTAATCCATTATAAACTGCATATCTTTTCTGTGGAACTGCTGTCTAGGCAATCATTCCTGATCCTGGGTCATGCAATTTATTATTCTTGTCTCTGTATGTGTACCCTTCGTGTTCAACTGTATTACTTTTTTCATCCTGTTTCCCTATATATCAGGATGCTATTGAATTGTAATGCTGCTCTCTATCATAGTAGTGGTGTGTTCTGGAGTGGTATCATGTACTGATTTAGTGAGAATAATATCTCTTCTACCCTTCAGGACTTTAATATATGCAATAATTAACACAAATATATTAATGCCAAAGAAACAACTCTGCAAAACTACAAAATGTCTTTCCATTTTGATCACGAACTTATGACATTAAATCTCTGACTAACCATTTTCCAGACAGTTTTGCAATCTATAATAGTTTTTCTGTAATATTTTTGTCCGGCCCAGACTTCCCTGACCTGTTTGTAGGAATGTCATGTGGGAAAGTGCAAAAATATTGCTAATCTTGGGAAAGGGAGGAGACTGGTTGCTTAAATATGTTCCTGGGAAATCTTACCAGGTTACTGGGAAAATTGATTTGACCTGTTTTATCTCTGACAAACCCATCTGCATTCCTCTTTGTTGTTGTCCTCTTCACTAATCTTTCAGCTGGTTTGGCTGTCCATTCCTGGACTGAGGTTACACTGGTTGGTGGCTCCTCAGCTCCCACCCCACCACTCTGTAAAGTCTGTGCCATCTGGTACCTCACTTATCCTTTTCTGCAAAATAACTGTTATTAGTTAACTGACAGTGCCTGACTCCATTTCTTAAATTTATGCAACGAAATTTTTTAGGTTTAGTCATTCAAAACCGAGTAAGCTATATAAATATCCTGTAGTCTAGAGTGGCCCACTTTTCTTTTTCTCCTTGCTCCCTGCTTCCCTAAGGAAAAGAAAGCACCCCACAAGAATAACAACAAAACCCAAAACCATGGAAATGCATATGTATTTATGAGAAAGAGAAGACTAGACACTCCATATGTTGAATTTCTAGTGCTCTTTGAAAGCCAGAGCCTTTATTATTGTTAGGCTATATTAGTAATTTGTGATAATTTTCAGATATAAAACATGAGGCAAAAGAGGTGTGAAACAATGAGTTCTCCTGTGAAATTGTTCAATTTCACACTCTGGAATGAATTCCTCTTATCATGACAAGAGGGCAGCACTGCTGAACAGAAATATTGTTTTATTGTTGATAAGGTTCAACCTTATCCTATTAATCCATTTCCAGTTCTTCTTGTAGATAGAAGGTGTTACACAGAAGCCTCAAAGGTGGACAGAAAGCAAAGTTATTTCCCCACACTTGCCAAGGAAAAAACTGCAAAATGATTTGAATATGTGAGGGACAGCAGAAATGTTAAAGGTTATCACTGTAACATAAGTATAGGATCTGTGTAAGCTGACAGTGATCGAGGGGCTAATAGGATATGGTCTTTCACGATTCCTGAGAGTTTAGTACACAACCTTCATCTATGAAAGACAGTTTCAGGTTCAGGACTTGTATTGGGACCTTCAAGACCAGCATTGTTTCTGGAAAACCTTGTGTGTTCTTACAACATCACAGAAACTCAGCAATCTCAGAAACCTTTTAGACAGCATCAAAGAAGACATTATCAACGCTGATATAGAGTAGCTACTGTAAGAATTATGTGAAGATATCATTAAGATTTTTATTAAAACCAGGATCATCCATTTACCATTGCCATTGCCAGTAGTCAGTGTATCTGTACGTGTCCTAATCGCCTCTGGTTTATGCTGGGTGATGCTGCAGGAGGCAGGAAGTGGCTGGCAGGGCCCCAGCAGTCCTGGGCAATGTGGGCTTTTTGCCCAGCCAGGGAGTGAGACAGACGTGGCATGTGGGGGAGATGTGAGAATGGCAGTGGTGTAAAGCTGATGGCACTAGGGTTGACCCACCAGTGGGTCATAGAGGTGTAGGTTTTGCCAGCTTTCCTATTCACAGGGCTATTGTCCTTTATTATGGATACAGAATTACATTAGAGGATTAAACTGTTGGGCTTTGCCTTATCAGAAGTTTAATCTGCTAGTTATTGTATATACTCATTAAAACAGAGATGTTCGGGATGTTGCAAGTTTCTCTTAAGAGAGAAAGCACCTTTTTTTTATTTTAAGAAAAGACTTTCAACGTTGCTTTTTTTATCCTTTAACCCTCTTTTGGTCCCAGCTGTTTATTAATCTAAGGGACTATAGGATTATCTTCTCCATTATACTGATGTGCCAGTTCTGATGTGTCTAGAGGCAACATTTGAGTGACATAATTGAACTCGGTGCTGAGACTGTTTTAATTGCATTAATTTTAATTATATACAGTACATTATAATTACAGAGACTGAGACAGAGGAGTTCCCATCTATTAAGATCCTCTGCAATTCATTTGCATAATGGGATCTATTTCTGGGTGCAGTGTCACAATTTTTGATGGCTTCATTATTGATGGAAGGTAGATTTTCTTAAAAATTTCATTTACATCTGTGTTTCTAGTAACCACATTTGAAAGCCACCTGACAGCCTTCATTCTCCTGCACAAAAATATGCATTTTAAACAAAATATTTGAATTAAATGAAAAATTAAAGACGCTTCTTTGCTTGTTACACAGTTCCAGTGCAAGACAGGGCATCCAAGGATTCAACTAGGAAATCAAGTTTTTATAATAGTTGGAGAGCACTCATTTGTAATAGATTAATAATTCCCTACATTTCTGTTCACCACAAAAGCTGCATGGCTATGGTCAAATATATGTTCAATAAATATAGATTTCCCAAAGGGAGATTTAATCTCTGCTACCTTTCTTAGATCCCACTTTTATGTCCCTGCTGTGGGACTTGTGCCTTCTTGTGTTCAGTGTGGTAGCTTCCCTGGAGTCCAAGGCAAGGTCTCAGTCCATGGCCATGTCCTGTGCCACCCTTTGCCCTGGCACACAAACTGTGCAGGATGTGGAGTTCCTTTTGCAGGAGCATGATGATAAAAGGCTGGCACAGGGCTGGCTCAGCTCTCCTTTCAACACTGAAGTTACTGGTGCTACCAAACACAGGGTGGGCTCAAAGTCATGGGTCTCATCCCCAAGAGAGGTGCTGTGTAATCAGACATGTTGTGACAATGTTAGGCTATGGTGACCCTCCCCCTTGGCACTTTGTGGTATGCTTTTGTGGAGATAGATTGCACCTTTAATTCTGGAAAATGCTAACAGGCTCAGAGTCTGCTCTCTGCTACATTCACAGCTGTCATTTACTTCTGCTGTCTTTAAGTATTTCCTAAACACCTGTCACTCTGATACTACATTAATTCACTGAGCCTAACCTCAATACATTTTTTTCTCACAGAGCAATATTTCTTTGCTTGAAATTCCTTTCTTGTGGGATTTGGAGGATTTTTTTTCCTACTGAAAACTTTCTCACTGAGGTGAGACACAATAGCAAATACAGCAAGGAACAATTTCTAATTTGTTTTGGAATAGCAATCTCAAAAGTAAGTGGATGTACAGCTCTTGGGGTGTATTTTTTAACGCCTCTGATTAGCAGTCTGGAATCTGGACCATAACATCTAAATAAACCTACCTTATTCAATACTTTATGTCTGGTATTTGAAAAAAAATACAACTATTCTTGAAGTTTGGGGCACAGTCAGATGGATTACCACATCTAATCTGATTAACTACTCCACATATGATGGTCTTTTCTATTTTCCCCTTCCCAGTGGATATTTCCCTCTCCCAGTTCACGTGACTGCTTTCTCCATCTATCTTTTACCTAAATAACTTTGTGTAGACTGGTAAGGTAGTAGTAAAACAAGTGGACTGGGATGTAGGGTGGGAAAGGAGGCACAATTCTCAGTACAGAGGTAGAGGTACACAGCTGGAGATAGAAATGGTTTACCTTGAAACAGAAACAGACATGGTAGTTTAGTCTGTAAATTCTCAGAATACTAAACTGCCTTCATTAGCTCACCAAATTATGAGAAACAAAAGTTTTCTAGTGATACTTTATCGACAGTAAACAATTAATGGAAAAATGAATTCTCTGTCTGTCCGGAAAACCTTTATTTTGACACTTTCTAATATTTAATAATAAATTGAAAATTTAATAAATTCAATACTTATTTAAATTAATTCAGTATTTAATAAGAAAGTGTATGTTGGGTCTAGTCAAATCTGAAGCAAAATGAAGGTTTTCACTGAAACAAAATAAAAAAATTTAAATTCAAATTAGGTTAAGAAAATATTCATAGGCAATTTTCTTTAGTTCATATAGTTCATAGTTCTTATCAGCCACACTCCCTGAAGCACTATATTCTGCACTATATAGTGTGTTTTTACTCTGCCCAAGCTTTGCATTGTGAATCATAAGAATCACATCCCTGTTGACGCATTTCAAGAGAGACAATTTCACCCTATAGTCTGGCTCAGATAGAAAACAGGCCTTGTAGGACACTCATAGAAGGGCATTGTCATATCAGAAATATGGCTAATGCTGTCCTTGTTTAGGACTAACTTGCCCGTAGAAATCCTGAATTCAATTTGATTTTGGAACTTCCACCCTTTAAATGTATTTTTATTCTAAAACGTGGTCACAATTTGGGAGAGTCAAATTGTTGATGTGGCTCAACTTTCTTTGCAATAGAGTCAGTTGTAAATGGTCAGAATATACCATGGAAATTTTGTGTTTGTTAGTTATTCCTTCAGATTCAATACTGAGCAGTAGGAGTGAACAATTGCAGCATTAGAGCCTTTTTTGTCTCTTTGCTCTGATCATTAATTGATACTGCTAACACTAAATTTCATCTTTCATTTTTGTCACTCAGCCATTCAACACCATGCTTTAATTTTGCATGACCTGAATACACTGCTGTGCTGGGTTGGCAGTGGATAGGAACCAAACCCCTACGCAGTCACTCATTTACTCTGCCCCACTTACTGGGGAGGGCATGGTAAGGAGGGGAGAAAACAGTAAAAAAACCGCAGAAGCAAGACAAAAACCAATTAACATAATGGGTTAAAGACCTGACTTGAGGAAAGTTAGTTGCCAATTAATATTTGATTACTAATTTGAGCAGTGACAGATAAAAAAGACAGACATGAAACCAATATCGCTCTACCTTTCCCAAGCTCAGTTCCACTCTTTCACTCCAGACCCCTCTCATTTCCCCTCTCTGTCACTGCAGGTCACATTCAGCCCTGTCAGTGAGGTGATGACCAGCACTGGTTGGTGGTCTATCATGACATGGCTGTTCTCTGATGCTCCTTCCTCCTTACATTTTCCTTCTGCTCCAGGGTGGGCTCTCCAGGGGCTGCAGAGAGTGCCTGCTCCACCGTACAAGGCGTGACCCCCTGCTCCCACTTCACATACTGTAAGGACGGCTCACACTTAGTTCAGCTGCGAGTGAGCTCTTTTGTAGCCTGTACAGTACTACCTCTCATGCATTCTGTGTCAGAAAATTGTGTTGGCTCAACTGACAGTATCTAGTACAGTTTTAAAAAAGAGTGTCAACTTTTATAAAATTAAACCATTTGACTGTCTTGTGAATTTAAACTTAGCAGTATCTGTAGATATATAAGTACATGTCATATATTTGTTACAAGAAAATGTCCTTTAGGATCCTCGGGGGGTATTGAGACTGGCGCTGTTTAGTGTCTTTGCTGTTGACATGGACAGTGGGATTGAGTGCTCCCTCAGCAAGACTGACTACAACAGCAAGCTGTGTGATGTGGTTGTCATGCTGGAGGGAAGGGATGGCAGCCAGAGGGACCTTGAGACATGGGTCTGTGTGAACCTCATGAAGTTCAACAGGGCCAGGTGCAAGGTGGGGCACCTGGGTTGGGGCAATCCCAAGCACAAATACAGGCTGTGTGGAGAATGGATGTAGCCCTGCCTAGAAGGACTTGGGGGTGTTGAATTGACGAGAAGCTCAACACATTTCAGCAATGCACACTCACAGCCTAGAAAGCCAGCTGGGAGGCATCAAAAGAAGTGTGAGCAAAGGAGGCGATTCTGCCCATCTCTGCTCTTGTGAGACCTCACCTGGAGCGCAGCATCCAGCTCTGGGGTTCTACAATATAGGGAAGATGTGGATGTGTTGGAATGAGTCCAGAGTGGGCCCACAAAGATGTTCAAAGGATTGAAACACTTCTCCAGTATGGACAGGCAGAGGGAGTTGAGGCTGTTCAGCCTGGAGAAGAGAAGGCTTTGGGGAGACCTTAGAGCAGCCTTGGAAAGGGATTTTTTGCAAGGACATGTAGAGGACAAAAGAAAATGACCTTAAGCTTAAGGAGGGTAGGATTAGATTAGATATTAAGAAGAAATTCTCAACTGTGAGGGTGGTGAGACACTGGTTGCCTAGAGAAGTTGTGGGTGCTCCATCCCACACGTGGGAGTGTTCAAGGCCAGGTCAGATGGGGCTTTGAACAATGTGGTCTAGTGGAAGATAGAGAGCCCTTAAAGACCTGACCTTTAAGGTCTCTTTCAACCCAAACCATTCCATGATTCTATGATTCTGTGAACCTTCGTGCATGCTACCTTGGAATACCGTGCTGCAGCTTTGTCTGAAATTCTACAGGTTGATTCTTTTCTCTGTACTATTGAATGTGCTTCACAAATGATATGAAGCCAGGAGGAATATCTCTTTCACCATCAGCACGTCCTTGTTAGTGGCCCACGGCTGAGTCTTGTTCATGCTGTGGAAAGTAGTTAATACAACACAAAAAATATGTGCAAAAAATCTCACAGAGAGGAAAGGATACATAGGGACAGAGGAAAAAATAGCATTGAAGACTGGAAGGCCTGGATGGTCTGAGTCACAGAGCACAGAAAAAAAATTAGAACTAGAATGAGTCATGGAAAAGAAGAATCAAATAATTTCATTAAAAAGGAGAAATTCTTTGTCCTTATCTGAGGAGATTCAAACCTGGATCAGAGCATGAAAAGGAGTTTTTATTTTTCAGATGACATTATTTTAGAAAACTGTGCCATTGAGCCTTCTCTCCTTCAAGGCTTGCTAAAGGCCCTGGCTACACATGACAAAATTGGTGTGCCAGAGCAGGTGATGTTACATACTGCCTTAAAAAATGGATGTTAAACTTTATTGTTACCTCGTTCTCTTAATATTTGAATTGCTTCTGCAATTATACAATTGGCTTGAATGGGAACAAAACTGTGCATTTAGTTACTTTTGTCCTCAAGGGGGAGAGAGATTTTGTAAACTCTTGATATCAGAACAAGGGCCAATGAATGCTAGTGCTCCATGCTCTTTGCTTCTTGCAGAATGCATATTTCCATAACTTTTCCACCAGATTATATATAAATATTTCTGTGGATGGAATCTGGAAATCAATTCTAATTTAATTTAAGCAGATTAGTCATGGGTTGTCCTGTGGTTATATTTAATCTGCTGCTCTCTTTGGGATGATTTGCCAGCTGAGAAATAAAATTGGAAAGGTTTTATTTCCACCTTGACTTTGTTTTATTCTTCCAGATACATTTTGCTCTTGCCTGTGTTACAGCCCAAATAAGAAATAAGCACGAGTTAGCTCATTTTGCAGAAATGTGAATTTGATTTTTTCTTTGTTGTTTTGCATTTGTTTGTACAATTTGTAGGACTTAGCTCTGATCAAGGAAGTGTTCTGAACTCTGAGCAGACAATCAAATCTGTAACTTTAATTTTACAGTCTCAATTAGAACTCAGCATTACCAATCAATTAAAGAATAAATAGAGATGTGCTGACTCATCTGGAAAATTAATGGTGTTGGCAGTAAAGGAGAGTGGACAGAGCAGGTGTTTGATGTCTGCCCTTGAGTAACTAAAATGCTAAAGCTGGGACTGGATTCAAGACCAGGTATAATATTTGAAACAAAAACATTTTCTGGTACACTGGCGCACATCAGTCATATTCCATCACTGTCTTGGTTTTAAGCCACAGTACCATAACAATATTTTTCCAGATGGGGAATGCCTGAGCTGATTATTTCGGAAAACAACTTGCCTGAGGATATTTTCTCATTGCTTGCATGCAAGGAAGAACATTACATATGATTTATGTAATAAAAAATATATTTGCCCAGACATAAATAGATATTAAAAAAGGGAGCAGTTCTCCTCAGAAATATTTTTCTCTTTTTCAAATATCAAAATAGTGATTTATTTCTGACAAAAGGCTAAATTCTCAGGCCAGGCTTTGATTAATCCTTCTGGAAGTCATCTCAGCAAGATTTGACAAGACCCAAGCAGGAAATGACTGTTCGATAAAACATAAGAAACCAAAATAACAAAATTCTCCAACAAGACAAACATGCACCCCCACCAACAGTCCTGAACTGGGATGAGATTATTTCTCCAAAAGAAGTAGGAACCAGAAATATTTCAAAACGCTCCAAAAGAGCCTGAAGGTGAACAGTCTAGGAGATCTGAAATAAAGGTCCAGATCCAGCAGTTATTTTAGTTATTTATACAGAGTAAAATGCCTGTAAGATTATACAATTGTTGCAGACTACGGATAAGGATATTTGCCTCTCATGCCCTTGGAAGTGTCCACAGCAACTCCCTTCCTCTGGCCCAGCAGCTCAGATGTGGGGGATTTGAAAGATCTCCTCTGTGCAGCCAAGCTGCTGCTGGATACTGCCTCAGCTGAGCCATGAGAGAGGGAGGCTCAAGTCCAGCCACTAATTCAGGCAAACAGGCAGTGACCACGTGCTCCCCACATTTTGGAGGTTCCTGGCCTCTAGCTTTCAAGATGGTGCTCAGGTGCATGGTTTAGTGGTGGACCTGGTAGTATCAGGTTAATGGCTGGCTGGACTCTCATTTTAAGGGGCTTTTCTAATCAAAATGATTCTATTATTCTATTTTAGGATGCTCTCCTGTCAGTGTATTGTGGAGGAGAACAAGCTGTCCCAAAAGAAGGGTTGTGAAAACTGACGCCACAAAAAGATAATTTTTTAGAGATCACATTCCCTGATGAGATTCCACATGGTCAGAAAATTCACAAATGGGCATGGTTGCTGTCCTTGGAGTACAGAACTCAGAACTCAGTAGAATTAATGTAATTTAAAAGTTTTTATAGCTTAAATCCATTCCTAGTGCAGTAAAAAATTTTGGAATTGGAAAATTTGTCAAGGTTTTCGGTGGGGATATTTGCTGAGACGCATCTTCAGGTACCTACTACATTGGTAAGGATTCGTTATGCAGATGCACTGGGGAACAGCATCCTCTAGATGCGCTGAGTGGGTGATGGTCTCCCTCCAAAACATGCTGGTGCTCTGAGGAAGTGACACCAAATTCCTGCATGCTCAATGATTCCCTCTAGGAAATAAGGAGAAAGAAATCCTCATCCATGCTGTGCTGAAACACCACTGCTGTTGTGCTATACTTGGAGTCTTTTGCACGTGCTGAAGTGAGGACAAGATTTGCCGATTAGCAGCACATCCTGGTGGCTTGCACACAGGGCAATCAGAGAGGCAGAAGTGGCAAGAGGAGCCGACAAGATTCAAGGATGCACTTTAAAGAACTTAGGATTTGTTCACCACACTGTGAAACAACGATGGTTACCATGGAAGGAAAACACATCTGCAAGATGATAAAAAAGAACCTAAGAAACTAAAAGACACAGTACAGGTGTACATGCTCAGTGCAACACTGATATGCCAAGTGCTCTTCAAATAACTCTTCTAACCCCACCCAGTCACGCTTTTTAAGAAAAGGATGCCTATATCTTTTAGCAGCTAATAATAGAGATGTTGAGGAGCACTAATAGCTTAATTTTACTTTAATTTGTTAGGTTTGTGAAGCGAATGGTGCTGGCACCTATCAGCCAATCTCTCAAGAGGGACTGCGTACTTAAACCTATGCATCCTCCCTACAAGATGATTTTCAATGCCCTTAGATCTGATATGTGTGGCACAGGCATCCAGATAGACAGGATCCATTTCCCAGAGGAAATAGACATATTTTTGCAAAAAAATTACTGTTTAAAACTAGAACTATACTTTAGGATATAGCATTTCATGGCTCTTTCTCACTGCTTTGCCTCAGTTATACAGTGGGCTACATCCTTGGTGAGCCACCAAAATACTTCATCAGAGCTTCAATTACAGTTTCTCATGAGAAAAGAGCTCTGATTGAGAGGTCTGATGAACACAGAGGAAAGGAAATGTGAGCATGTAAGCAGCATTTGTGATGAAATACTACATCAACATTTTCCAAATTTTGATGGTATGGATAATTTTTCTAGCCACTGAGAAACATATTTTCTTCAGCAAGTACACATTTTCCTGTCAAATTCTAGTTACAAACAAATAAATTTTGTCAGCTGTAAATGCAGAACAGTTTGGCAGAACACCTTGCTTGTTGCCTGACACTTTGCATATCTGTATTACTTTCATTCCATATAACTAAATGTTTCACTTGGGCAGAGACTTCCAAGTAAAAAGGTTTATCAAATATGGGGAACAGATTGCAGGAAAACAGAATGGGTGCACCAGCCATACACGATTAAATTCTGTTTTAGAGTCTGCTAGGACTACTGACAGCAGTGTCCCCCATCTTTATTCAGTGTAATTTAGCACACATTGGCTGTGGTGACTTCAGTGCTACGGATGCTTATATAAAGACCTCATTAAATTTAGGATGTTTAAGGTAACTTTTTGCTGTATGGAAACATCTCCTATAATGGGTTCCAAAGGGATGTTGAGTTTATTGTATTTTTAAAAAAGACACCTCAGAAATAGAGGTTATGAACACATAATCTGAAAATTATGGGACTTTCTTGCTCTTAAAATAAAGAAACCTCATTTTTACCTACTGAGTTTAAACAAGACATCATTCTACAGTGCCTTGAGTCTAGTTTGCAAATAAAAGAAAATGATTTCCCTTGGTGTATATATTTAATAAACTAAACTGTATAAACAGAATTGCTAATGGAGATCCCCAGGCCTGAAGAATTCTCAAACAATGAGCTGAACAGAGAACAGTGTTTGAAAGTGACTTTATTTTCCCTTGAAAAAGGTTAGCTGAAGAACACTAACATCACTCTCCATTAATCAGTAGTTCTAAACACCATGGGGAAATGACAGTTGCCTTCCAAGCTTCTGTCTTTATGGCTTTCCTGGCATCCTGTGGACTCCTGCTGCAACCATCACCCACACAGCTTTGCTCAGCTCATACAACTTCAGTGTTTTATTCTTGTTTATCATATTCACTTTTGTCCACTGTTAACATTGTAGAAATGAACTAGGTGGTCCCTCAGGAGAGGGTGCTTGCTGGGTTACAAAAAGCCTGTAATATATTTACACATTAATGCCCCAAATAATTTTTTTTGTTTGTTTTTTTTTCTTAATTATATTTTGTTTTATTTTATTTTCAAGTGCAATTTTACTGTGCAACCCACTGTGTGATTTCCTGGGGTAAGGTCGTATATTTTAGCTTTCTAGCATCTCTTTTTTTCTTAACAAACGCAGACTTTCTGAATCAGGTAGGTTAATTTATTTTCTTAGCCAAAGGAAAACATCATCTAACTTTTCAGGCAAAAACTATTGCAACTTCGTACTGCAAAAGGTCATTTAATCAGACTTACCTCACAAAGAGCACAGATGCCAACTGATAGGGAAACATGCCACAGAGCTTCTGACACCTTCTCCTTCACATAAGAACCTAAAGACTCCTTTTTTTTTTACTATTGTGTCTGCATTTACCCTGTCACATATAACCAGAGGCGAGAAACACACTCTTTTTTTGGGATTTTTTTGTTGTGCATTTGTTTTTTTTTGTTCATTGGGCTGTTAATGATTCATTAGTATTGATGATTTTGTAATGTAAGGCTGTTTTTAGTCAGCTTTTACATATGGAAGGGTGGGAGAAGTGACCAATGTGATTGCCTGTCACAGCAGAGTCATTCCCTGTCCTCACTAAGGTTTTCCACATGTCCAGGGTCATTTGGTGACAGAGAGTCCTCTGCCTGCTTATGAAACTCTGTTGCCTGATATTTTGGTCTTAACAATAACACAGGTGCTGCTGATCCTTCTTTTCCTGTCTGGAAGTCACTAGGGATCTATTCCCAAGCCCATACAGCCAGTGAGACAGTTATTTTAAGGATGTAATGAGTTGAAAGGCATTGTACTCGGCTCTAAAGGATAGCAGAACATTCTTTGCTAGATCTGCACTGTGAACCATATGACAAAACTGTAGAATTAGACTTTTTTACAGATGTCCAACCCTTGCTCTGTGAGCAAAAAGAGGTTCAGTGTTTATGATACAATGACATCAAGGTTAAAACACAATTATAATTCTAAAGGGATTTGAAAAGAACAAATCTTAAAGACTGAATACACACATATAATTACTTCTGCTTTTGCTTGCATTACAAAGTATTTTAAAGAGAGCCTGAGGCATCACTCTCTTAATATGTGACTGACAATAGTGGCCCATTCTATGTCCTTTTTCTTACATTTTGGCTCAAATTTCTTAGAAGAAAGGGCTGAAGATATCGCATGCATTAACTAAAACTAAAGCAAGAGTTTTAAAATGGAATGTCTACAATGCCTTTGGAGAAGTTTTTGTCAGCATCTTCTATTTTAATCTGAAAGCAGTTGAGGCTGCTGCTCAGGAAGGGATACAAACTTTTCAGGATGCAAGAGGAAATTCTTAATACTCCTATATGGGTTTCTGCAATTTTCATGCAATTCTGTCATATCTACATCTTTCAATATCAACCAGAAATAGATGGAGCGCAGCAATGAATGGAATAAAATTCAGTACTTTTTAAAGGAGCTAAAGAAGTTGAGAGATTCCTGAGGATCTTTAAGCAGATTCCTCAGTGTCTTTTTGAGTTTTATGGGACTTTGAATTCTATGGATAAGCTATCTGAGAGGTGTCTTTAAAATTACTTATGGAAACAGTTAAGTCTGTCACTTTGTGTAGTATTTAAAAGGTAAATAATTGACCCTAATGGAAGTATAACTTTTTAAGTCCTACTGTTTTCTTCATGTCTTGGTCACTTTTCTAAAACTGATCATAAACCTAAATCCTGGACTTCAGCAATAAAATCAGAAGGGGAAACAGTCCATTATAAATAGCTTAGAATTAAGAAATTCTAAAGTCGTACATGAATTAGCAAAATAAAAATATTATAGAGAGGGGAGGAGATCCACTAAGTTTTGAAAAACAAGCATATGTGAGAAATTACCATGACATAGTATGGCTGCAGGCAGTTCAGAAAGTGCTGAGTGTGGTTGAATGAGACAAATTCTTCATAAATATAATTTTGAGGAGAATTATGTTTCATTTTCTTGGAAGAAAAAAGAATAATCCATTTACTACATGTTATTTTCCAATTAATTTCTACCAAAAATGTCCCCTAGCTAGCAGTAGGTTATGCCATTATATTGGTTTCTTGTTTCTGATTACATGTCTTATTTGATGATCTTGATATTATCATGTTGTTGAACTCTTCTGTTACTTTTTTCTGATTAAGAGGTATAAAACATCTTTTACAAAAGAAGCATTTTTTCTGTTCAACTGTAGAGAGATTTTAGAAACATTACTTTCTTCTAAGTTTGAGCTGTTGTTAAAGAGGTCTATCAATAAAGCAATTTTCTAGCGATTCCTACTGACTTACTGCTGCAGATGGTTTGTGCTCTTGCAATATTTTCAGTCTGGTTTCATCTACTCAAACCCTGTGAAATGCCAAAATGAAACTCTTCTAGCCCAGCTTTTCTATTCCCTAAAACTTGAATGTGCTATTGATTCTTTTACAGTTAGGTATCTATTACAATTCTCCTAAAAATGTAGCATACTCTAAAAAAAATTGGCCAATCATTTTTTCACCAATCATCTCCACCTACCAAAATTCTGAGGAGAAAGAGAAAAAGAAGAAACAAATCTCTGAATCTGCATGTAAAGACAAGGAGGAAAAAACCAAACAAACCCTGTAATAGTTTAACAAACTCCAACACAAATATCATATTCAATGTTGTTTGATGAAAGTAATATTATCTACTAAACTGAACTCTTTTGAGAGTTAATGAGAAGACAGATTTTTATCTAATAATCCAGAATATTTTCCATCAAGTTGTGGCAGTCCCTTAGTTTTGAATAGATTATTAACCTATTAGAGAGAATGAATGCTATGGAAGCGAAAGAGAGAGGTCTGTGCATATTGTCACCTGCCTGGAAAATATGAATGCACGTATTATCTACAAAAATCTTTCCCACTTCTGCGTTGTGTGCAGGTCATACACAGCCTCTCTAGGAATCCATACAGAACAAAGCAGGAAGGACTTTGACTGAGAGTTTTAGCCACTTGGACAGAGACTCCATTTCTAAGCCTGCTGTGAATGAAGAAAAGCTTCCAGATACCCAAAGCAGGATGTTCTTTAGGGACTGCAGACAGACAGTCCTGCTCCTGTGCCTTTCATCCTCTATTTCAGTCTTTCTGTTTCCTTGCAGTTTAACTTACTCACAGGATTTTTGAGGATTCTCTTCCAAATAAAAAGATTTTCAAAACTACAGTTCCAGCCTGAAAAAGGTGTATTTTTTTATAGACACATCAAATGTATATAATAAAGAAATGCTACTAATTTCCTGACTTTTGATAACTGGCCGAGATGAATGTTACATGGTGCCAGTTATTAGTACTTTTAAATCCATTGTCAGAGAATACTTTGGGCTGGAAAGGATCTTAGAGATCATGTAGTTCCAGCTCCTTGTGCATTGTATCACATCTTCCACTAGACCAAGGTGCTCAGAGCTCCATCCAACCTGGCCTTAAACATTTGCAGAGATAGGACATCCACAACTCAGAGCAGCCTGTTCCCTTTACCTCCAGCTGTATGGAGTTGAGCCAGTTTCACTTGCACCTTATCTGCACATTATTCTGGCCATCCAAACAAGATATTTTGGCATGCTTTAAAGTATCAGTGAAGAAAATTAGTGTTGCTCAGCTGTTCTTTGTTTTGTTTTTGTTTTTGTTTTTTTTTGGTTTTTTTTACAAACAAAACAAACAAAGAAACAAATAAACAACCAGGAATAATTTGCAACATCTACATCTAGAAATAATTATCAGAGAAAAATAACTTAAAAACCTAGGGCATATGGGTTGAAATTCTGCCTTCCATAGTGTTTTCATTAATGCTTATATTTTCCTAGAAATGGTCTTAATAAAGTTTTCTCGAGTCCCTTGCTACACATACGTATCATAAAACCATAGGAATGCCACAGTGCTCTACTTAGGCTGTTTCTCAGCATTTTAGTGATCTCTGGAGAAAGGGGATCCACATGTGCTAGCTGATCAGATGACTGCTATGAGCCCTCAATGCACTACAGCTATGAAAAAGGCAAATGTTATCCAAGACTACAACAGCTGAGGTATCTCAGCAGAAATAAGAGAGATATTAAAGTACTCTGTAACAGTGCAAACCTCATTCTCTTCATCAGATTTTGATTGTCTACAGTCAGTAAAGGACAGAGGGAATTTTCAACAGCCACAGAAAACTATGAGATAATCCTGAAAATAAACAAAACCTCAGCCCATGAAAAACAATACCAGAAGGGGATTACTCCCTTTAAATACTGGGAGAAATAAACAATGGGTGGAGGGGAGGTGGTGCGGGTGAATACTAGACTTTTTTACATTAGATCAACTGTTTTAAACTGATGTAAAACAGACTAGAAATTCAAAGATGGATGTAAATGAGCTTTTGGAACAGACCTCCAGTAGGAGCAGACTGGGGTCCAGTCCCTCAAAATCAGATATTGGCTTGGTCAGAAATTGATTCAGTTCTTTTTAATATGCCTTTGTGCTTTTATGTCTCTCTTATTCTCATGGAGTGTCAAGGTCTTCTAACTTTTTCTAAGTGAAATGACATTTGTTGACAGCACCTAAACAAGTGGTAAGAAGCTAACAGCATTGTTCATGTCATAAAGCAGATTGGTCTCAAAACAATTACTGCTAACCTGACCTGTTCCAGCACTGGTGCCTTTCCTCAGTTGCTTAACCCGTCTTTTCTCAAGGCTGAACAGGCCCAGTTCCCTCAGCCTTTCCTCATAAGAGTGATATTCCTGTCCCTTAATCATCCTTCTTGCTTTCTGTTGGAACTGCTCCGTGTGTCTTTTGTTCTGAGGAGCCCAGAACTGGACGCAGCACTCCAGATGTGCCTCGCCAGGGCTGAGTAGAGTGGAAGGATCACCTCTCTTTACCTGCTGGCACTGCTCTTCCTAATGCCTCCCAGGACCCCACTGGCCTTCTTGGCCACAGGGACACTCTGCTGGCCCATGGACAGCTTGTTGTCCACCAGGACCCCCAGGTCCTTCTCCATAGAGCTGCTCCCCAGCAGGTTGGCCCCCAGCCTGTGCTGGTGCATGGGGTTGTTTCCCCCCAGCTGCAGGACTCTGCACTTGCCCTTGTTTCATTTCAAATAGTTCTTCTCTGGCCATCTTGATATGTTTCAATAATGATTGATTATTTAGCTTTCACTGTGGCCTGCTGATCACCCAGTGCTCTGAACTTTAGTTGGAATATAGTACACTTTGCTCTTGCTCAGGAAACGTACTCTTTTAATGGTGTTTGGAATAACATAAAGGGAGAAGCATAAAAAATAAAAGTGTAGAAAGTTCATAAACTTGCTTACATGTATTTAATTTGATCTATGCTGAGATCAAAATAAGGGGCAACTTAGAAGAAAGATTTACCTGTTTTTCATGGGCAATGGAATAAAGAAGAGTTGTGAAAAAAGATCCAATTTTAGAATACACTTTAACTAGAACTTGTTAAATTACATTCATTCTTTTTAGGTGACAGTTGGTTAACACTTGACAGTGAAGCTCAGATCTATATCCCTGCTTTAATATGTCCCAGAGCAACATGCTTCAAAGAAGAATACCATGTCTAAAATGACAAAACTAAGTATAAACCAAGGACTATTGGAAAGAAAAAAATAAAGAAAAAGCATAAGCAGAAACCAAGAAAATACAAGGAAAGAATGAAAGGAATAAATTCCACAGATACAAAAATAAAGAAATCAAATTAATATAAATAATCCACTACTGTAATTTACTTTCCATGCATTCAAGAAAACAACAAGTATATCTGTTCACTTTGAAATACAAGATTAGCTCCCACCACTTGGCTTTTTAATAATTACAATTCTCCTTTCTTCCTGGTCAGGTATTGAAATAATATTCTTTCAAAGCTGAAAAAAAAGTGACAATCATGAAGCATCCACTTAAAAATCATGATTTTTTTGTCTGAAATATATTTTTTCTGCTCCATGCCACACCACTCACAACATTACCAGTTATATTATTTCAGTTTGTTCACTTATGCAATCGACATAAGTGAACGATTGAATGCCATCAATTTCTCTCTTACATATGTGGTCTGTCAGTCAATATTCTGCTTTGCTTGCTAGAGTTTTTCACAAAGCTTCAAGAGTGAGGAGAATGTTTAAAACTAAGAAAATGCCACAAAAGAGCATAATAATAAATAATAATACCAGAAAAATCAGCAGTAGTACTCAAAAATACAGCCCCTCAAAATACTAAAGAGTAATTTTCTTAAACTGACTGCAGTTTAGTTTAGTATCATCCCATTTATTGTGTAGTAAATCTGTTTTCAATTTCTTGATTGAGTGTGAAATTCTAATATCCATCAGCATAAATAAGAGGCTAGATACTAATTTTTAAAGGTTATCCTGAAAGAGAAATGAGGCCTGTAAATTTCTTGTACTTCTTTCTCACAAATTTAAGCTATTATTCTTATTTCAGGTAAAGAGAAGACATGATTTGGATTGATTTCACACAGCTTGAAAAAGACAGAATATGTAGTGCTGTGTTTGGTGAGGCTGAAATGATTGCTAAGGCTCTGTGAAAGAAATAGGTAAGATTCTTAGACAAATTATCCATACTTACTTAAGTTATGTATTAGTACTTAAATTATGTAAATATACTATTTAACAGTCCTTGATTAGCAACATTTACGTAGCAGATATCCCATTTTGAGACCCAAAAAACCCTATTGCTTTTCTCAGTGCAATCAACATTGCACTTTCAGAAATTTTACAGTTAAACGGAAGGATCACCCTAGAATAATAGGGTTGGGCATTTAGGCTGCCTTATTAAAGGCTTTGATTCTGAATCATCTGTAAATCACCTGTAAACACATGCTAATAAACAGGAGCAGAACACATCATAGAACATGGTCTGGCTGCTAGTGTGCCAATTCTACTGTGAACCACAAAGAGAAATCCCAGTATAACATGGGGATATACCACTGTAATGGTGAAGGCACAATAGCATCAGCTTTCATATGTGCAAAAGCATGTCTGGGACACAAATTACATGGACCTCAGAAACACACTCTGGGTGCTGCTGTGAGCTACAGATAACATTCCTACTATTGTCACTGGGCTAGCTGAATTTAAATGTTTCATTTTTTCTGCAGATGCAACCACAGTGTTACCCAGCCATGCAGCTATACCTAGCCATAACCTAGTCCTGTGTGGTTTAAGCCCAGCCAGCAACTCAGCACTATGCAGCCAACTTGCTCACTCCATCACTAGTGATAGCAGAGAAAATCAGAAGAGTAAAAGTGAGAAAACTCTGGGTTGAGTGAAAAGATAGTTTAGTAGGTAAAGCAAAATCCACGCACACAAAAGAAAGCAATACTAGGAGTTCTCTCACGGCTTCCCACAGACAGGCAAGTGTTCAGCCATCTCCAGGAAAGCAGGGTTCCATCACAGCTAGCACAGCACAACAGGAGAAAGTCCTGCTTGTCAAGCCTGAAATCCTTCTGCAACTGCGTAATCTACCTAATTGATCTAGGAAAGCCAATAGATACAATCTTTTTGGACTTCAGCAAAGCTGTTGATGCTGTATCTCACAGTGTGCTTGTGGACAGAATGTCCATCCCATTGCTGAGCAAGCCTGTTAGGCACTGGGTGTGCAACCGGCTCATGGGTCTGGCACAGAGAGTTACAGTGAATGGGTGACATCAGCTGGTGTCTGGTCACCAGTGGGGTTCCACGGGGCTCCATCCTCAGCCCAGCACTCCTTGACATCTTCCTTAACAACTTAGGACTACATAGGACTCGAAGGAATACTAAGAAAGTTTGCTGATGATACTAAATTTGGAAGCACTGTTGACTCCCTCGAGGGCAGAGAGGCCCTGCAGAGAGACCTGGACAAATTACAGAGATGGGCAGTCACCAACCCTGTGAAGTTTAACAAGGTCAAGTGCTGGATTCTGCACCTGGGATGGGGCAACCCTGGTTGTGTGTACAGGCTGGGGAATGAGATGCTGGATAAGGGTCAGCAGTGCCCTGGCAAGGAGGGACAACTGTGTCCTGGGGTACAGTGTGCATCAGGCACAGCATCACAAGTCAGGTAAGGGAGGAGATTGCCCTGCTCTGCTCTGCACTGGTGCAGCTTCAGCTCAAAAACTGCGTGCACCTTAGGGTGTCACAGAACAGAAAAAAGACATTAAGCTATTAGAGAGCATCCAAAGGAGGGTCATGATGACGGTGAAGGGTGATGATGAAGGGTCTGGAGGGGAAGCCATATGACATTTGAGGTCACTTCTTCAGCCTGTAGGAGGTTAGGGGGAGATATTGTGGTCTTTGACATCCTCAAAAGGGTGAGTGGAGGGTCAGGTACTGGTCTCTTACTCTTGTGACCAGTGACAGGACTCAAGCAAACAGCATGAAGCTGAGTCAGGAGAGAATTAGGTTAGAAACAGGAAAAGGTTCTTCACCCAGAGAATGGCTGGGCACTAGAACAGGCTCCCGTGGGAAGTGGTCACAGCACAAAGCCTGACAGAGTTCAGGAAGTGTTTGGATAAAGCTCTTAGGCACATAGTGGTAACTTTTGGGGTGTCCAGCACAGGGCCAGGAACTGGACTTGGCTTCTGATGAGTCCCTTCCAACGAAGCACATTCTATGAAAACCAAAAACATGTAACAGTGAGTTGGGAAGACAAATGCCATTCCCCCCTTCTTCTCCTGTGTTTATATATTGAGTTTGACACCATATGGTGTGAAATATCCCTTTGGCCAGCTGAGGTCAGCTGTCCCATCTGTGTCTTTTTGAATTTTCCGTGCACCTGCATGGATGTCAGAATGGCAGGACGAAAAGCAGAAAAGACCTTGGCTCTGTGCAAGTGCTGCTCAGCAATAACAACATTGTTTTCAGAACAAATACAAAACACAGCCCCATATTAGACACTGTGAAGAAAGTTAGCTCTCCCCCAGTCAAAACTAGCACACCTAGACAGAGGGCATAATTGAGGAAATAAGGTATTAAACTTTTCAAAAAACCACTTCATCGGGAATAAAACTGATGAAATTGTTAATAAAAAAGGTAATGTTATCCACAACGTCTTCAAGAGATACATGTCTATTGCATTTTCCAACAGATATTTGTGATTCTGTAAAAATTAACTCAAAGCAAACCATTGTGAGCTAATTCAACACATGAAGACTCTTCTTCTAACACACTCCCTAATGAGTCCTTGGTATTAAAGGTATCAATTCTTGAAGCTGCTCTCTGTTTATTGCCAGCATTATAGTAGTGACTTCAGTGACACTGAATGCAGGACTTTGGCTCATCATCCAGCACAAGGTACAGCATTCAAGCCCCACTGGGGTTTTAAGGAGACAGGGCTATAAGCCATTCAGCTCCTTTTCTTCACTGGTCAATCTGACAGACCGCTCCTTCTCCAGGGAACTCAGGAGTAGCTGAAGTGTGAGCAAGGTAATCCTGCTCCTAAACCTTCAAACCATAGGAATATTGCACCTAAAAAGTGTCAGCAATAACTTGATAATAAGCTGCTCCATGTAGAGCTTTTTGGAGCAGAATTTCATGCACTCTGACCACTGCCAGGTTTTAGTCTTTTTTTTTTTTTTCCTTCACAGTGAAAATTAGCTCAATTTCTATAGCTAATTGAGTGGAGCAACCTCCTCAACTTCTAATTTGCCCTGCTGAGAGATCAACTGCTCTGGAGGTTAGTTCTGAGCATGTACTGCCTCTCTGAAAGCACAGGCTCTAGACTATGCTAAAGAGTTAACACTAAAGTAATATGATGAAATACCTATACTCTTACAGTGCATGGTAAAAGAAAAAAAAAAAGGAAAATAATCTACTTCCAGAAAAAGAGATGGTGTTATGACCTGCCCCTGATGGCAGGGTAACTGAGGTTCTTGTTAGTAATAGATCCCTTGGAACAGATTAGAGGGAAATTACAGTAAATGACTGGCAGTTATAAATATGTATATGGCAGGTTTATTTCAGAACAATTTGCCTGCAATGGAAAAAGAGGTGTGTAGCCATTTTGGTTATTGTCTGTAGAAACAGAGCCATATAAAAGCATAAAATGAGAAAATATATAAGGAAAAGTAAAAACAGAAAAGAAAAAATAGAAGAGAAAGGATAACAATCAAATGGCATCACCACCTGTGGATCCAGGAATGAGATTTATTTGCTGCAATTTCAGTATCCATTGGTCAAAGTGATGGCTGCAGTCTTGATCTGTCAGGGGTGGAAGAAGCCCATGGAATATATAGTTCAATGAATTAACATATGTTTGGATTCAGCTGGTAATACCCAGGTACCTCCACTGAAGAGTGAGGGAGTTTTACAATGTCTGATGCAACACTGTGGATCATGCCTAGTCCTTCCAGAAATGAATTTGGGGGCATTTTGGGGGGTCTTTGATGGTTGGTGACACATACAAAGACACGACAGCTGCCTCTCACATCAGTGTAGTTGAACCAATTGTGCTTCATCATGAGGGATGAATATCTTCAGTCCTCTGTCTGAACGTCATGGTTCTTCCTGGGGAGGGGGTGGAGGAGTTTTATACCCAAGCGTAAAACTTTTTTGTTTAGGGTTGTGTAAGGGGAGATATTGGCATATAAAAAACTATTATCTTACCTAGCACGGTCTGCATCTTATGAGCCTTTTCTTTTGTCTGGCTCAAACTCCAGCTTGTAGCCCCTGGTGGTGGGTGTGCACCCCTCTGCACCTGGGCTGCCACCATGCATCATCAACAAAGCACCCATTACTTCTTGAAACAGGCAATTGTTTGAGTCATTAAATTTCAGTCTTGCACAGACAGAAAAAATTTAAGACATGCAATCTAAACCATTTGAGATTCTTAAGCCTTCTCAATACTTTTTTCCTTTCATATTAAATGGAAAGAAGAAAATAAGGAAGTACTTGGTATTTGTTCCATACCAGATTACTTCTAAAAAAGACAGACTTGACTGAATGAAGGGCAGTTCCCTGGAGAAGTCTTCCAATGTTCATTTTCCAACCCTCTTCCTACTACTTTTTTAAAGACAGGCATGACCCCGTGAATAGAAGACACCTGGCCAGGTTGCCCAGGGTCAGTGTCGCATCAAACCTATGACAGCTGTTGGGGGGCTTGCCCTTTTTCTTCTCACTTAGAAAATCTGATGGTGTTTAACAATCTGCTGTTGAGGAACACAGTCTCTGCCTCTTGATTCCCACTGACAAGACCAGGTGCCGTTTGGAGAAAGTGGCAATTGGTTTGAACACAATATTTGCATCTCTGGGGCCTGGAAGTTATCCATGTGTTCTTTTATTGTCCAAGTTAGCACTGTGCTTTTGCCAGATTCAGATTTACGCTTTACTTCAGCCCCTTCAAATCCTTGCTGAATGTCTTGATTTATTAGTTCAACCTTTCTCACGCAAGCACAATTCTCCTTGCAGTACCAGCCTACGGAAATTGTTACAACATTATGGAGAAAAAAAAAAGCAGGAAAAATACTACCAGACTCATTTGTAGTATGTACACACTAAATATTTTCTGGAAACTTCAAAATGAAAAGCAAATACTTCATGCCAACAAAGCAATTATAATAAGGAACTGACATGAATGCTTTGCAACAGTACACCCTGTGCCATCGATAAAGTGTTTTGTTCTTCATTTGAATGCAAAACTCACCCATCCCCACATAAAATGCATAATTTCATCCCAGACTGACACATGCAGTTTCCATGACTGTATGTCTGCTGCGCACATTTTTATTGTGTGTGAACTGATAATTCCCCAGTGAAGTAAAATACTGCTTGCATTCTTCATGCAGACCAGTCAAAATTTCTATTTAGAAAAATAAATCCTTCACATATAAGCTTTCTTTTTCATAAACACCATGAAAAAGAACTCTAAAATGATTTGTTTTGATGCTTTGATTTAACAAGCAAATTAAAATCCCATGATGCTTGAACACTTTTGCTGTCTTCAATACTGAGTTTACAATATAGCTGTTTTGCTGACCTTTTTTGCCCCTGCCCCCTGCCCAAGGTAGTTCATTTTTCATGGTAGTCTGAAAACTATAAAAACTCCCAACAAATAGCAAGTAGTCACCAAGGACACACAAACCTCAACTGAAAAAAAAAAAAAAAGCCTATTTCCCCCTCAAACCCACAAAGCACAAAATAAATTAAAAAAAAAAATCACTTTGTAGCCTTGTAAGGCTAATCAGTATTCTGACCATTGTTCTTTTCTATCTTATTGTTTAATATAGACTTCTGTAATTTTTACCTATGCAGCAGAAGGTAGTAAATGCAAATGTATCAAAAGGTCTTTAAAATGCCACTATGCCATTTTGCATCTAGGCACTCAAGTTTTCATTAAAAAATTATTGACCCTAAAGCAGCAAAATGCACGACGCAAAATTCTTTTGTGCTAATAGAAAACATCTCCAGATAACACCTGACATGAGAATTAAGACTTTTGTTCCAAAATAGTTTTATTTGAGTTTCAAAGTGCAAAAGCTGTCAATGTATTTTCATTGTACACTTAACTTGAGACAAAATATTAAACAATTCTTTGGAGAAAATCCTCCCTCCAGGGACCTTGTAATCATACATTGGCATCTGATATTCTCTGCAAAGCCAACAAGGCAACTGATTGCTGGAAACAAACACATAATCCATATATATGGTGCAGAGATTTTTTCTTTTGACTGGAAACAAACTATTATCTACCATAATTTTATGGGTCTCTAATTCCTTTCTCTCTTTGTATTCTATTAAGCTCTTGGCCAGAATACCTGAACAAGTGCTAATGAAGAGGATTTACAGCATGCATTGACACATAACCTGTAATTTATGCTGATACATTCTTCTTTTTTTTCCCCCTGTAAATTCACAGTTCTTTTATCCAGGACCCACCAGATTATGAGAATGATGAACTTCATCAGGCTCTCAGCTTTCTAGAGTATTCTTTAAGAGTATTGTTTAAGCTGTCTGAATACTGCAAACAGCAGAGATTAAAAAATTATCAACAGCTAAGCTGTATTTGTATATCTCTGCTCAGTCAACATCTAAATCACATTTTCAGCAAGAGACGGCCAGATGGCTTCTCTAAGCAAATATCAAGGTCAAGGAAACATTCCATGATTCCTCCATCTACTCCAAACAAGCCCGTAATCACGCACATCACCTAATTTCTCTTCCAGAAGAAAGCCTGAGATGCACCAGCTAACTCCTCAGCTAGAGAGTCTTCACAGCCCTCGCTTCTTTGTAAGTCATTTTACAGTGTGCTCTTCCTCCTGCTCCCAAAATCTTCATGGATATTCTGCTCTTCCTTGCATCAAAACTGACTTCTGTGTTGTCAACTGTTCATTTTAAGCCTTCCACCTTTTCCCCCATTTGGTGGGTGCCTGGAAATTCTGCTGCAGACTGCACCTCTTAGCATGGTTAAATGGAAGATTTTCAGTTCTTTTACTGCAGAAGCAGAAATAAGGTCTATTTTTTAACAGAAGCTATGTATAGAGAATGTCATCTGTCCCTATGCATCCTACAGATTGTCATCTATTGAACTATGCAGCTCATATTTTTCTAGTTGAGCTGTAAACTTGTACCTTTTTTGCATGCACTGCATTATTCTAAAGAAAGGCCAATCCACTCCATCCTCACCAAGAGGCAGGTGATGTTATTACACTGTCAGCTTCCATACAGACTTCAGACAACATCTTGTGACAGCTTTTAAACTGCATTTACTTCTCTTTTCCTGTGTACAGGACTCTTTCAGAGATTGCTGGTAGCTGTGTCCTGAGTGTCCTGCATACAACCTTGGAAGTTTCAGGGCAATGCACCTTTTTTTTCTCTGATAATTATGAGCAGGTCATTATAATGAGAGCACATAAATTGTTGTGGATGATTTGAAATCTTCTAGATTTCTCTTCACGTAGGACAAGTTTGGAGGCAGATAGTTCTGCTTTGAATAGATAACCATGGAGAAAATGGCAATTAATACTAGAGTCAACCAGACTAAAAATAATTCAGAAACAAAATTGAAAGTTTTATTTGTCACCAGATAGAGCTTCAGAAACAACACTGGGAGTTTTAGTTATGTCCAGCATGTGCTTGTATACCTGAGGATTTGATGCAATGATTTGTTCACATATCCCTGGTATAGACCCTTTTAAAAATGTTTTATGGTCAGTTACTCTTACATGAGATATAATCTTGAATATTTTAAAATGCTTACTGCAGTGCTAAAAGCCCAGAATGTAAAACTCAAACTTGATCTTATAATTTTGCTAGATGACAACTAATGATGTAACACCTGTCCATAATGTAGATGTCAGCAAGGAAAAAAAAGCAAGAAATTGTCTAAATTATTTAATAAAACAAAGTATTACTTTTAAATTGAAGATTATATTCTATCATTGCAAAAATTATTAGATTGACTTTTAATTATTGTAAAAAGAGCCTCTGAAATATGTCTGAAAACTCTTGACCAATCTGTAGAAAACCAATCCTACACTGAAGACCATAGACAGATAAAAGTGCCATAATTTATACTATACTGGAATTTCTATTCACTCTGAATTATTATCTCAGCAGATTTAGCTAATCCTGCCATAATCAGCAAGCCTCTAGCTTTGATCCAGACAGACTTCAAAAAAAAGTACTACTATATTTTATAAAGCGCACTTTGTATCATAGAAAATTGTTGAATAAACTTGGTCTCAACTAGTAAAAGTCAGAAAGGCTTAGAATTAGAAACAGCTTATAGAGGTAGTTTATGAATTAAAAGAAAGAAAAATTTTTTTTCTGTTACAAACTATTACAACAAAGAAAACGTCTTTCGCGTTCATAGACAGAACATTCTGCAGACCTCCTAATTCCTCGGTTATATCATATGGTAGACGTCCAGAACTACAAAATACTCAAAACACTTGAAATCCCCACACTTGCTGCCCAAAATTACTGCCAAATAAACACCCTCTTCCCCAAAACCTCTATATTTAAGATATTATAGGTCCTCTGAAGTCACCATAGCAAGAAAAATTAATGTCTGTGGCCAAACTGGCCTTAAACAGATTTTTTTTAACTGCCTGTAGTACCAAGCAAACTTCAGAAAGATGGCAAAGAAAGCCAAACAGTTCAGATACTTAATGTTAAGCAAGTTCAACTACATTTTTCAGAAATTTGACAGCAATGCATCAGAATATAGCTCTGAAATACCTTAGCAACATGTCAGAACATAGCTCTGAAATATCTTCCCAGCATTACTCTTCCTGTGACATTCAGGTTAGCAGTCAGCAACAATGTCATAACATTCAAGCAAAGAAAAGCCACCTGAATGAACTCAACAGGATGCTGATTTCTGAGAAGTCAGCCAGCTGCCTCCCCTGAGGGCTTTATTGCCTACAGCCCTGTGTGTGGGTCAGCGGGATCTGTTAGGAGCAGAAGCAATGAAGCACCTGTCAAAGGCATGTGATCAAACAGGTGTACATGTTCTTCCACCTGCCTCAATGGCAAAACTCTGCCACATGAGAACACGTCATCCTAAAGGAAAAAGTCTTAATAGCCTTAACAATTCAAAATAGTAAGATGTTACTACTGCTGTGTCTTGTTCTTGGAACCCAGGGAACAGGGAATATTTCCCTGCCTATCCTAACAAGCCCTGATTCTCAGGAAAGCACTGCTTTTAACCTTTGTCCATAGAGAGGGCTTCCAAAACTTTAGGATGAAGTAGAATCTACGAGTGTATAAAACAGATGGTAGTGTAGTTTATCACAAGGTGAAAAATTTAGACTTCTGAGTTTTTAGTGTGGAAGTAGATGGAAGACAAAGCAGAAGATTTTGAGCGTTGTCCGACCTTCTTCATCTACTCCATTTTCTGCAGTGTTGGTAGCACAGAGTGGTTAATTGAAGAAAGTCACAATACAAGTGTTGTGTGTTAAACAAATAATTAGTTATTAGTAGAAAAGTAGAAATAATGTGCATTTTAAGAGTTAGACAAAACTTTAGAAGACCTTAAAACTATACATCTTATAACCTTTTTGCTGTCTTCTCTTCGTATGTGCTAACTCTAGTGTAGACAACGTACGAAACTTTTAATAAAATAAACAAAACCTAAAGTCCAAAAAAGATCCCATTCATCTCTCAATCCTAACACAAAACTCTTATTAAGAGTCTCCTACACAAAAAACCCCCCAAAAGTTTCCCACATCTTACCTCTTTGGTTTAAGCTTTGCTTTTCAAATTCAAAGGAAATTGAAAAACCTGAGCATATGTAGTTTGAAAAGAAATAAGAAAATTCTTGAGATACTGGCATCCTAAGGATTCACTTGCCTCATTTCATTAGTGAAATGTATTTTTAATCAGAAAACTAGAAAATGCTTGTGTTTTTTTTGGTAGTGTAAAAAAACTTACTCCCTGACTAATGCAAAAATGAAAATAAGTGTTTGCACTGGAACTCTTTCAGAGGAATCTATTGTTGTTATTGAACTATTAGTTTAATTTCTCTTCATATTGGCAGGTATGAGACATACCTTTCTTTCTTTCTTTCTTTCTTGTGAGAATCCATAAACCGAAACAAAACATTTTGTAAGCCTAATTTCTGTAAGGCTTGTGAAAAAAAAAAGAAATCAAAAAAATACCACAGAAAAACCCACTTCTGAAACCCCATCTCTTCCTATACAAGCGATAATTTACAGCAACAAAATTAATATATTTTAATATATATGAGTCCTGCACACACACACAAATGCTAAAGCTCTTGCCTGATGCTATTTTGCTCTGCTTTAAATATTTTGATTACCTATATTGTTAATAGGGTTTTTCTGTGGTAAAATGTTGACATTTCCTCTGGCTGCATGCCTTTGCAAACAAATTGCATATGTAAGTTTTCCACGTCTTGTCCATTATTAAAGTGGAAATAACCATGGAGACAGAAAATCCTCTCTTGATGGGTTTTTAAGACCTCCTGGGAGTTGTCTGATCTGAAGCATAGAGCTCCATTGCAATTTCAGCGCAATTTCACTGGCCCTGGTCACAAATATTCACTTATTGATTCAGAGGTTTCTGGGACACTCAAATACTGAACCATCACTTTATAAATATAGACGAATATAATTTTTCTTCCTCTCCCCCTCTTCTAATGGATAAATCATCATAAAAATCTTCAGGACATTGAAGAGAATAGTTTTCTGTGATTAAAGACATGGTTTTCCTTAGTCAAAACCCAATGACTTTGAAGCCCAACAATAACAACATTTTAATGGAAGAAGAAAAGAGAAAAAGAAAGCGAAGAAGATTAAATATTGTGGGAGTGAAATGACTGCAGTTCCTTTAAAAGTGATTGCTTTTGATCCTTGCTCAGTTCAGTAGCAATATAAAACATAGAAATAAGGATTTCTGTGACTAGTTACTGTGTAATAAAATGTTAAGATGGTGATCAGATGGGTTTCTTATGAAGAGATGAACCCAAAGGCAAAGAACTGTTATACATTATTTTTCCCAAGGGTACTCTATTCTCACCTGCTCTAATAGGAATTAATTCCCCAAAATTCTTTGGCACTTTTAAAAGGCATTATTTCCAGGCATTAAAATTCCAAATGGTCTGAGCATATTTTGATAGAAAAAGTTCAGAATGTTGAAGAAAATTAGTATAGCGAAGTCTTTCCTTCTACCACCAGTTCAGCTCAGGAATTGTATGGGAAACGATAGCTAGATACATTTTTTTTTTGTTAATAGCCAAAGGTTTAAATGTTATATTTGAAAGTACACTAGCTTGGCTTAGAGTTATATTGGTGAAAGACAGTCTTGTCTCTCTCTATGCTGACTCTTTCATTAGTAGTCTTCAGTTTCCCTTGTGAAATAGTCTTCAGTTTCAGTTCTATTCAAGCCATTAGTATGTCATAAAAATTTACATGAACCTCAATTACCTCCAGACAACATTAAATTTTATAGAGAGGTTACGGCTATGAAATTTCTAATTAAACAAGTAGAAGAAATAAATAGAGGAAGAAAGTCCATGAAGACACTCAGCTGCAGTTACTGAAAATGTCCCCCTGGGTCTAGGATTGAGGGGCCAAACACATTTTTTGTATCTACTCTCAAGTTACTCACACCACCTTAGAGAGGTAATTTCTTTCATGGACTTAGATTGTCAGGGGGAACTAGAGACTTGTCACTGTCCCTCCCAGTCCAAAGGCAAAGTTCTCAATCTCTGGTGCAAAAACGCTGTCAGAGCCACTCTGTTGTGGTCAAAAAGGACAATGACAAGGTCTTGGAACCCTCTAGGACAGGTGGTTCGGGAGCAGGGGTCTGTCCTGGAAGCGAGATTCTGGCAGTTGGCTCATCAGCCAGATCTTGCAGCTGTGAGAGACTGGCTGCAGGGCCAGTTTTGTTCAGGTTGCTTCAAGGACATAAACACAGCAGCTTGTTCCCATTCGTGCTGGAGACAATTTGAATTGGCTAATGTGGCTAATGTGGTTTGGTTCAGTGTGAAACGTGAAGCATCCTGACATCAAGCAGCTTGTGATAACACTTCACTGCTTGTTTTGACTTAGCAAAGCACAAATGTTGATTCCTGGTTAATGCTCTGAAAATATATGATAATTTAATGAAAGACTTAAGGTATCTGGAAATATTCTGATAAGGAGACCTACATGACATTTTGGAGATATTTAGGCTTGCAAAACAAATAACAACTCCTTCCTTCACAAAAAAAAGAAAAGCAGCTCTGTTTTCTTATTGTCTCTATATAAACATTACACAATCACACATTTAAAAAAAAATTAGCCTTTTAAAAACGTTGATAAACAGCTGCAAAGTGGGCTTCAAGTTCTTCAAGCATTTGAAACTTTGAGTAACTCCGGCAGTTTGGAAAGATGGCTTACTCTGGGCTGTTCAAAATTGTTACCAGTATACATGAAACATTTTTTTAACTTCAATTGTTGGGGATTTAGATGAAAGAGAGTGCAGAAATATTGAAAGTGACTGCAGGGCAGAGAAAGGGTCAAATGATGAAAAAAATGAAGCTTATTTTTAAGGGCATACAAGTGAGGCCACATGGATAAACACGGGTGTGTTTTCATATGTTGATCCGTAGGAAGTCAGGAAAGATGATAAGTAACTGTGAAACACTAGATATTAGATACTTACACTAGTTCTCCTTGGTTCTTAGGTCTTCCAGGTTATTCCCTATTTTTCTTCCTTCTATCCAAAATTTGTGCTTCTACTCTCCTCTGTCTTTCAAGGTCAGTTTCCTGTCGTCAAGTTACAAAGGCAGATTCTGAAAAAGATATTTAACAGGGTAGTTAAAACTGCCACAGAAGTGAGAAGTCTCAAAAGGAATAAGATTGCTTCTGCTTTACATTGATCAGAGTAGTATACCCAGGACACTGTAAAGCAGAAAATAACCCAGCTCTTTCCACACTTAATTTAAATGCAGAGACATTTTTTGCACGAGGGAAACTTTAGATGTATCAGGATGCAATTGCTATGCAAACTCATATAAGCATTTTTCTAGTCTTCTCAGTCATCATTTCCCCTGTCTGTCATTTACTGATGTTTCCTATTAAAATGCACCCATACAACATATGCAGCATCCGTCCTTCTCTTGCAAAACACGTTGTTTTGGATGTTAAATAGTTGGGATTCAGGCACGAAAGTATGGAATAGCTGATTCTATTCATAGGCTTTTCAAAACCCTTGGATTTTTTTTCACAAAATTCACCTGGAATGATAGAGCTAGAAAAGCAACTCCTCAGCCAAAAAGGAAAATGTTAAGATTTGCTTCTTGAGCTTTCATTTCCCATCTACTTCAATCAGCAAATATTATTTAGCTGACATGCACAATTCACTGATTTGGCTTGTTTGGAATTTTCTGCTTGTGCTCTCCTGTGGTAATAGGGGAAAAAAAAAAGCTGGAACTGAAAATAACTATTGTATGACTTCTCTATGTGTTTTGTATCCTGGTTGACATAAACAACCATCAAAAATGAGAGTATCATGTTCACAAGTACAGAAAAAGAAAAGTGCTGAGACCTTGAAGTGGGTCAGTTCATTGTTACGTGAGAATTGTGCATTCACTTGGTTTGTTGTTTTGCAGGAGAATGAAAACAGCAGCAAAACTACAAAAGTATAATGCTGTTTATAGAATCTCTCAAAAAGGACAGTGGAGAGTGGCTTTTCTGGGTAATAAACAAAGCTCAGTGGCCTTTTTCTTTCCACTGGTGAAACCCCTGAGCCCATATCTGTTGCTTCATACCATGGGAATGTAAAATTTCCACCAGAGCAGTTCTTTTGGGCCTGAAGTCCTAATCCTCTTTTTCTCCAACTTCTTTTTAAAATAACCGTATCCTGAGTTTGCTTAATGACAGCTAGAGGCACCTGCTCTGAAGCCATATCTGAACAAGAGAAAAGCTCAACTCTTCCTGAGTTTTGCCTCCTGTGGCCAATGACACACATTAGAGCCCCGAAGTTTGATTGTGTCTATGGAGAGTTTCCTGTCAATAAGCCATCACAGACATTTCATTGCCACTATAATCCTCTCACTATTGCCATTCATAAATCAGCAGCAGACAGAGAAATAGGCATATTTTACTTAGTTGAAAAAGAGCCTTAAAGTTTTATGTTGCTTTCTCTCAGTGCATAAAACAGCTATTTTGAAAGCCTTCGTGGCAGGAGCTCTTATGGACCCAAAGTATTATTTTCCTTTTTCTGCTTTGTATTGCCCTTCAAGAAAGGGCACATTAGCTGAGGAAAAAGGAATGAAAACAAAGCATACTTTTAGTTGTGCAATGAAAATGGTGTTAATTTTAATCAATATATTTTGTCTACAAGAGTGAGTGATGTAAAGGAAACCATTACAGCTCTATGATAAGGTGCCAAGGCAGGATTTTTCTAGGATATGTATATATATATGTATATATGCACACATTCCACATTATCCACGTCACTCATTATCCCAGGAAAAGAAACTGGCAGCACTGTTTTAGCTCATCCTCCAAACAGCAAGTGTATGAAGTTACAGAGGCACCTCCCTTAAGACATAATCTTGGAACCATCAAAAATGTATTTAGCACAAGTTAGGGGACATCCAGACTCTATTTCACTTTTTGGCACTCCTACAGCTTCCCATTCAGGGTTCTTTAGATATGCATTTTTTATTTGACTGTTGCCATTTACAGATCTGTGAAATAAGACAATGTTTGATCTGTCTGCAGTGCAGTTGCTACAGAAAGCATAGAGACATTAAACTCTTCCTATTTTTTTTGTTATTCAGTACTGTAAAATAATTCCAACAAGTTGAATGTGCTAGATCCTAATGAATAAAGCATATGCATTATGCAATGTATCCTTCTGTGCAGATTTTCAGTTTTTTCACCGTACTTTTCCAGCCTGTGTGTTGAGTGTAAGTTCGCTTTTACTAGCCCTTGGTATAAATGTGTGTTAGTGGATTGTGCCATTATGGGCTTAAAGAGAATTTTGTTTAATCAGAAGACAGACTGTCAGGACTCTTTTCTTGCTCATTCCATATCTTTTTTCTATTCCTACATCACTTTTGACCCTCGAATTTCTGGATATCAAGAACATTGCAAAGAAAAGCTAAGGTTAATAGAAACATGAGTTTCCTCCTACTACTCAACATTGTGCAAATGACATCCTGATAGTGAGGGCCTTCTAAGATCCATTTAAATTGGAAACATATTGAAAGTATAAGTACTTAGATAATTAAGTATCCTATAATGTCAAGAGATAAATTGGTGGTTATTAATTGGTTTATTTTCACTTTCCTTTCCTTTATAGTATTTGTCATGCCTTAATAAATAATACTTCCATTACCTTTCATAAGTCTTTTTTTCTCTTTCTTTATAGAATCACAGAATGACCTGGGCTGGAAGAGACCCTAAAGACGATCTAGTTCCAGACCCCCCTGCCACGGGCAGAGACACCTTTCACTAGACCAGATTGCTCAGAGCCCCATCCAACCTGGCCTTGAACACTTCACTTCCAGAGATGGGGCATCTTTCTTCTTTTTCCTTTTTACATGAATGGCATTTATGTGTAGCCTAACATGAACCTGCTGTGATGGTCAAGAGGTGATGGACATTTGTACAATAACAGCTGAAAGCACATTGGGAATGAAAAGGCAAAATCACCTTGCAGGTGAAGGAACAAGTCCTGGTAGGGAACATAGTGGAAGTAAGGTGTTAACCTCTAGATCTTGTAGTGAATAGGTACTTTCTGCTGATAAAATCATCTCCTGCCCCTCAGAAACAAGATATTTTATCTGTCTGAAGTTCAGCAATATCACTTCTCTCCTGCTCTGCAGTTTCTCCTTTTGCATTGTGGTGTTAAACATAGATTGCAATGAATCCACACAGATTATGCTGAACATCCCTCCATTTCAGTGAGCAGAATTCAGAGCTTTGAAGAAAGTTTCAGCTGGCAAGGTAATAGGCGTAGGAGCAGTAAAAGTTTTGGAATTTAAAAAATAATTAGCTTGCTGCAAACCAATAAAATGAACAAAAATGTTGGTTTGAGTAAACTCAGATTTAACCATGAAAGCGTTAGCAATGTGAGAAAATGCTTAGCATGTTTAGCATTTCAAAATTTTAATAAGTGATTTATCTTGAATGTTGTAATCAATGTTTTTGTGAAAAAAAATTGATTTTCAGTTAAGGTGTTGAAGGGAGGTCATTTTGTGCTGTTTCTACCTAACTCATTATTACATACACACTGGTTTCTGTAAGAGATTTTTAATTTTTCAGCAAGTTTTACATGGTCATCTGGGATAAAATTATTCTTAGCAAGCAATTTTGATGGAATGCAGATGGAAACAATCGGAAGAGATTTCAGAAATAAGGCTGATAGTTCATCTTCTCCAACTCACTCCTCATAGGTTATGAGTGTAAACACAAGAGAAAAAATTAAAATCTCAGTGAAAGATAAAGATCAACTAGGAGATTCAAATAGACTTTAAGAAATTTTTAATCATAGATCTGTCAATTTATCTTTTGCATTTTATATGACTCAACAAACAGTTTTCGAGTCTCAGGACTCAAATGAAAATTTACAGCATGATTGTGCATTCCAATAAGATAGTATTAAAAATAATTGCAGAATTTTACAACTTTTTCCCTACTTATCTTAGCTGTCATAGAATTTTTAATTTAGAAACTTCTTTAAACATCAAAAATTTTGCTTGAGCTCTTGTGATAAGGTGAAAATGGTAAGTGAAAAAGAATATAGGATCACTTGATAAATATTGCTATAACAAAGCTAAGGATATATTTAAATGTTCTTTTTGTGGAAATGCATTTTTTCTATAGTTATATTCATGTCAGTAAGAACTCATGAATCAATTGAAATTTTCAGTTTCTCTTTGCATTCTTTAGTTTTCATTTAATAGCTTGTTTTTTAGCTTCATTTCCCTGGGAAAGTTTCTATTGAAATAAATGTTGCCCAGGATATGTCTTTACTTTTGAAGAAAAATTATGAGAATAATATACTTATTAAACATATCAGCTTGAAGAGAAAAAGGAATATTGGATGTACCAGTCCTAAAATTTAAAAAAACCAAATATGTGATTGTTTACTATGGCACAGCTGAAAAAAAAGTGTGAAATGGATATAACATGAAAGACTTATTGTACTTAATGGAATTTTTAAGGAGAAGAGTTGAGTACCTGTCCATGGCCCTCTTTTGGCTTGCTTTTTTCTGAACTCCTGTATACAATTTTTAATATATCACCAGTAAAAAAAAAAGTCAAAGCTGCTTTTAAGGACATAGCTGAAGTGAAAATCAGATTTAATTGAATAAATGAAATTCATTAATTTACTATTTCAAGTGAAGGCAATGCATGTGGGGTTCCATCAAGGTTAATCAATTTATCTGTCTGAAGGGACACAACAAAATGGAGAGCACCAGATGATGGTGTTGACATTTGTTTCTTATTGGTGAGTCAATAGAAGTCAAGGGATTTGTAAATAATTTAGATCTCATTTTTGTAATAAAATGACAACATTATTGACACGTGTCAAGACACCCTATCTCCACAATTTTACTAGTCTAGGAAAATTGTTAAATATAATAATCACAAATAACTGATTTATGACTAATAATGTAAATTACAGAATTACAGCACAGCTCATTATTTGCCTGACCCTCTGTTTTAGAACTTTGTTTTCAGCTGATTGTCCTATCAGCAATTTTAAAGACGTGCACGCTGGGTGTGTCCTCCAGAGTGCTTCAATGGCAGTTGTTGAACTTGCAGCCTTGATGGAAAATTTGCATAAAAATGGTTTCTTCACTTCTGAGAAAGTTATGTCTAACAATGCTGCAAAGAAAGCTGATCAGTTTTAATTTAAGTCATTTGAGCTTCCCATTTTGGACACAAACTTTTATAGGGCTTGATCTGTGAGGTAGGCTAGTGCCAGTTTTTCTTCTGTTGTCCTGCAAATAATGGTCCAAATCCAGGCACTGGGGGGCTCCTCCCTATGCCAGTAACTGTAACTTGCTAGGAGACATTCTCGAATCCTGGGATTCAACCCCTCAAACTCAAACCAAAGCAGTGTATGTGGTGACTTTGGCTTGTGTCAAATAGCAGAGGTCAGGGACCATGACCAAGGGCATCTTGTTTGCTGCAGCCCTGCTTTGGGGGCTAATACAATTTAACAGCTTGGACACAAATGCTTCCATTCCAGTCTGCCTCTGTCCACAATGTTCTCCATCAAGTTTAAAATGGTTTTAGTCTTTATAAATTACACTTTATGAATGCTTGTACAGTTAAGCAGCCAACAAATCAGATCTCACTAGGAAAACTTAAGGTCTTAATACCTCAAGTAATGAAAAATGTTTATGCATGTGACTGGATTTAGACACTGTCAGGGGGTAGATTAGACAAATATTGCAAGCCAAGCATTTGAAAAAATAAAGAGTGCACATTCAAAACCTTTAGCTACAGTGACTTGCCCAGGAACTGCGGTTTCCTTAGGCAGTGTCCTGTCACCCTAATCACAATGTTTTAAGTTTATTTTTCTCTGTCCTTTCAGAGCTTTTTTTTTCTCATTCCCCACTGAAAGTCTGCAAGAAAGGAGTCAGACATCAGTCTTTTGTACTGCACATTGACTGCTTTCCAGAGAGCAGCTTGTCATTCTTTGAGGCAGGGTGAAGAATGGCATGACAGAGACATTTACTGAAAAAACAAAAGTTAAAGTCCCCTAAGCTGTGCGACTTTTCCCTACAGGACAGCATCCTAAAATGTGACCTATATTAAAATATTTTAAAATTATGCACAGCAAAGAAGATCACACTCTAAACAAAAACTTCCCCTCTTGGACCACCTTTAACTCACAGCCTTAGGCTATCCCCCTAGATTAGTCCTTCATTTTATGTATTCCTTAGATTCACAAGAGTTAAATGTACAGAGATGTTTAATTATAAGCATTGGCATGAGTAATACATGGAATAATTTCTGTGTCTACGTATGTTTATATGGCACGCCTAGTGTCAGTGGTCAGAAAGTAATATGGAGTTTTTGGAAATGTAACATGGAGTTTTTGGAACTGTACCTAAAGCTTTATGTTTCTTCCATTGTTTTCCTCCATACACAATGAACTGAGTGATGTTTTTCCTGAGTCTGGCACTTTGACACTAAGAAAATAAGCAAATGGTCAAACATATTTTAGAAGGGAGAGATGTAACTGCTTAATTGTATCTTGCTGAACACATATGTGTGCAAAAAAAAAAGAGATTGTTGTCAGTGATACATAAGTTTTTAAAGGAAATAGTGTTTTATTACAGAAATTTCAAGCAAAGTCCGTGGTATTTAAGTGTGAATAGTAGTCACTCCACTTTCCCATCTTCTAGTTCCAATATATGCCTTGGTTTTTAAACTGTCCCAATTCTCCCTCTGCTGCAGAAGCAGAGGGTGGAAAATTTAGACTCAAAGTCAGCCAACTGTTCAGTGCTGATTTACATTGAGTGAGTTACTCTTTACATGAGTAAGATGCTTTTGATTAGTCTTCACACACAGTTAAATTGTTCCTGTTTTGGACTTACTGCAGTGTACCGGATTGGTCAGCATCTTGTATTTTTATGGACTGTGAAAAAAAAAAAAGAAACAAGATATAGGTAGAACTCATATGATCTGCCTTGAGTTCTTGAGAGTCTGAAACTCAGTGTCAATCTGTAAGACCTGTTTGTATGGAATATTTTGTGTTTACTTTCACTCTGGAAATGTCATGTATTTCCATGTAATGGTATTCCTTCTAACAGTAACGTAAAACACTGGCTGTGCTTGGCATGGTAGTAACTGAGAGCATAAATTAGTTTGTTTTTGGGTATCCTGGGTGTTTTCTGAGTATTGGGATTAAATATATTCTTTTTTTCAGAACACACAAATGAGCTAACATTTTCTTACTGGAGACTTTCTCTCCTTCAAAGATTTACCTCACATTTAGGAGTTGTTACATATGGTCTTATTCAGTTCTCAAGCATAGCTGTATTTTTGTGTAGAGGCTTTGAAATTTCTCAAATGCAAGGCTTTTAATTTACTGGAAGTAAAATTAGCAGGGAGGCAATTTCCTTTAGCTATTTTTAAAATGCCTGAGACACTACGAAATGAAAGGTGTTTTCACAGATTGTAAACAAACTGCAGCTAAGTCAGATCTACAGTTAAGTTTATATTCTCTTTTAAGAGGGATTATAAAAATATTTTAAATTGGAAAGACCAAATCAGTGTGTACTGTGAAATGGATAACAGCTAGATATTTGATGACAGTTTGCAAAAAAGATATTGGGGAATGGTCATATAGTTGAAAAGGACCAAGGAACCAGGGTAAACTGACAGCCACTGACAGTGTAGGTCCTTTGTCCAACTCAGGTTTAAATAGAACTAGTGTTTCCACACTGCAGAGATGACTAAGCCAGGCTAGTTTTTTTGCTTTCAGGTGTGTGTATGTGACCTTTCACATGAGAAAGGGGCAAACTCCCAATCCACATAACTCTGTTGCGTCTGGAAAGTTCACTCCTCACTGACCANTATATATATATATATGTATATGTTGATACTGAAGTGAAGTGAAAAAAAATGGGGTTTTTGGAGATTAGGTAGAGGCAGTATGTCAAAATTTGTGACCTGAATACTTTAATTCTCAGTGTTGTTGTGTATTAGAAACTTAAAGGGAAAAAAAGCCCCAGATGTGTGTACGGTGAATCTAAGGGTTTGACTTTCAACTTTTCTTGGCACATTCAAGATTTATTCAGATTGTGTGGAGTCAGATTTAGAATTATGGCAAAATGTGTTAAAGTGCGAGCCCTTTCTCTGGGAGATGTTTTGGAGTCTGCCACGTCTCTACATTCATATATGAAAATTTGGTTAAGGAGAACGAAACCAGGGTGGCTGTGGGTAGAGGATCAGATCCTGCTTGGATAACGCAGAGGGAGCATCAACTGACTGGCATTAATTCCACAGGAAGACAGTTCTCTGTGGGCTGTCTGTTTTCAAGGACAGTGTAGTTTACTTTAAAAGCATTAAAGAAGATAAAGAAATTATCTGCTGTAGGTTCCTTTACCAGTTTCTACCCAACAGTTTAATCCAAGTAGATCTAGCAGGTTCAAGGTGAGAATTATTCCAGNTTTTTTTTGTGCTTGATTTGATACTGCTAGCAACAGCTGCAATATCTGAGCATCAGATCACCAACAAAGCAGTCCTCAGAAGTCTTGATGGAGTCTCTGATATCAGATGTGATAAGATCAAAAGTGTCAGAACTTTGACTAACTGCAAGAAAAGGTGAGAAAACTCGGGCAACCTATGAAGGCATTGGTGGCTGTTCATTGACAGACCCCTAAGTCTGAACAGAAAGGCAATTTGTGGACTGGACTTGAAAATTATTTATGCTGTGTATTATATTGTAGCAAAACTCTGGGGATCTGTGTACATATCTCTGTTAAGTCAAACCAGGAAATCCTAGACTTCCATTGTGTGCCCTGCAGAAGCATCACTGTGACTCACTGGCAGAAAGAGAAAGAATTACCGTAAATTTCGTGACTGATTACCTGTCTGGAGGCACATGAAGAATGGTTGCTTGTTGGCCAGATCCACTGCTTTTTCACCTGACAGCGGGTTATTGTCTTCCTTCTGCACTATTCCTAGTTTAAAGCTCTCCTCACCAGGCTGGCCAGCTGGTTGGCAAAGATACTTTTGTCCCATGCAGTTGGGTGAATGCTGTCTCTCCTTTTCAGGCCTTGATCCTCAGGGCTCGTAAAAATCAAATCCCTGTTGCTGACACCAAGTACACAGCTAGGTGTTGACCCAAGGGATCTCCCTGTACTACGAATATTCCTGAATGTTTTGTACTTTCCTTTTGCTCATGGGAAACAACAATAATTGCTCTGAAATCAAGAACTCTGTCTCAAGAGACTTGCTCAGCTGCCATGAGTTATTAAGAAAGTAATTAAGGTGTTATTAAAATTTTGTTTTGTCATTTCTGAGACTTAAGAGTGTGTCTGGACCACATTTAGAAGTTTTCTTAAGCCTTGAACACTAAATACTTCCCAGATACTTTGAACAATGCAAACTGTAGCACACAGCCTTTCTATCACTGATGTCTTGAGAGAGAAGACAAAGAATCCTCAGCCATAAAGTCTGTCAACCAGCTTTTGATTTGCAGCATGCTACATTGCTATACCATCAGTAGTGAGTGTAAGGTTTCTATTTTCCTCAAACTCAAGGGTGTTATGAAGCAAGTTGTTTTCTTGATGTGAGGGCTTTGATGGTTTTACAGTGAAATAGCTGTCCAGATTGAGGATATTTTCATTTTTGTCAGGTATTCTGCAAGTTTAAAAGTCTTTATACTGTGGGGTGATGAGGTGGAGTGGTGTCACCTTTTCACTTCTTAGTTCATGTCAGTAATTCCTGCTTTTGTTTTTTGAATTCTTCCTGATCTTTAAAACAGTAAACAGCTGTTTCTTTTACTTCTTCCAGTTTTAAAAACCAGTTTATTGAGCTGGATAACGACCACTGTTGGGATCTCCAGTTTCATCACACTTGTGATAACTACACATAGGTAAGGTCTGTTGAGATTGGACTGGGAACTTTTGATCTAAAGTATCCATAAAGTACCCAGTATTTTTACAGGCATAATACAACTACATCTTGAATGGCAGCATCATCAAAAGATCAAGAATTGGAGGGCAATAAATATAACCTGTCCAGAGGGTTTTCCCCCACCGAAATGCAATAGTCACATATGTTGACAGTATGGAGTAAGCTTGTGCTAATCTGCCTGATGGTAATAATAATATACATGCATTTCCTTTCTAAAAACAAACTGAATCTTGCAAGAAACTTGGTTATGTAGTATGTTAAATATCTTATTTGAATTAAAAATAAAATATATTTGCTTATTTTAACTCAGAGGAGCAGGGTGTGGAGACAAATATAATTAGTTTTAAATTATATCAGATTTATATCAAATTATATTAGTTTGCTCAGAAACAAGAGAAAATAAGTCATGGCTTCCTGTTTTAGCCTTTTCTTTTGACATGAGCAGAAAAAAGGGAAATGAAGTGGAAATAACTCTACTACCACAGAATAATCAATTTTTGTCTGAGATCCGAGGTGGCCATCTGGTTTTGGATAACAGGGGACAAAGGCAGAAGATTTACGAAGGCAGTAAGAATGAGAGCATATTAAAAAAAAAGGAAAACATCATTACAATACATGCAGACAACATGGAAAATGACAAGATCGCCTGTCTGTCTCTGAAATTGCTAAAATTTGAGGAAGATGCTTAAGATTCAAAAAGTACTCTGTCTTTTTATGAGAGAAAATATTTTCCACCTAGATCTGGATTTTCCTTGAAAGTTGCTAAAAAGTTAACTTTTCTACAAGAAAAAATTGTTTTCTTTATTTTTCTTTACTATGTTACCTAAAAGCAGTGTATAAAATAGTTTGAGATAAAGTGTTAATGATTTTATAATTAAAAAGGCAGAATATGTCTATATGAGCCATTTAGAGCAGCAATTTAAAATTTTATATTTGTTTTGTGTAACTATAAAAACAAGTCAATGTGTTTCAGATTAGATGTTTTGCTAGCAATGGGAGAATAGTTATTCTTCAAAATAAGTGTTTCTTTCTGCTTTCCCAAATTGGTCTATAAGCTAAAATGCACATGATAGGTGCAGAATTGCTTCCTCCAAAATCTGAAGCTTATTCCATATTTATCAAGAGGATTGTGCAAGAAAAGTGGCTGTTGATAGAAAAATAGCCCAGAATGCAAGGAAAGATTTGAGGGAAACCATCTCCAGCATTTCTGATACTGGCTCTAATTGCTGGAGGTTGAGAAAACAGAAACTGTTGAATTTCAACAGATAAAGACAAAACAGAGATGAACAAAACAAAATATTCTTTTCTCATCCAATTTCTTTCATTTAAGAGCATGTGACAGCCACAATTTATCTTGAGTAAAATAATTGGCAGCTGGTAACAGCCGTGCTAGCAGATGGAATTTTGGTGTTATGTGTATTATTTTTTATGCATGAGGATTGGGAAGACTGGATGAAGGATTACCAGAATGTGAAGATATTACCTGACTTGCAGCAGAAAAGGGATTATTCTCACCTCCAGTTCCTTTTCTTTTTGATCTTTGCTCATGAAAAAGATGGAATTTGAGGTTTGGGAGAGAACAAGGCAAGGCTGCATGCTAAATGTCACAGAGAAGGCTTAAAAGCAGTAGCTCAGAGAATTTCCTAGTGTCTTATCTTCACTCTTATTTTGATTTCCAGGTATTGGCATTATGCCTTGATAAAACATACAGCTGGCTGAATGTATTTTTTTTCTGGTGAAAAAACTGTTTAGCTGATCTATGTTGAAACTAGCTGCATTTTTTTTTTAAATCTTACATACTTTTCTATATCCCACAATGTGCTGTATATATAGGCAATGTGAATTTTGTTCTTGTCTATACATACATATCCTTTCCACTACAGCCATCTTTGCAATTTATCAATATTGGAGGTAAGGGCCACTTCTACATCTCCTAAAGAGAACACACTTCAGAGAGTGCTGCTGCCATTCTCCTTACTCTGTGTCTCTCTTCTCCTCTTGACCTAGGTGTTATTAATGACTTTTATCATATAAGAGGATTCTCTGTCTCTTTTGCTTTATGGCTCCCTTTCTCATTCTCAGTGTGGATGTAGCTGTTCCTGGCTCTATGGATCATAATATCTCAGGCTCCTCACTGCAGCTGTGGTGGGGCAACAGAGGGGCTTGGATGAGGAGCTCAGCTGGGTCATTGGGTCTCAGATAGGTCATTGAGAAAACCTGGAAGCTGGGACAAGCAGGAAGAAACTTTCAAAATTTACAGTCATCTGAAGGAGCATGTTTGTGTTGGGGAGGCCTATCTGAGGTCACACACCTGTGACTGATAAACACCAGAGAAGAGAGATTTCACTTACCATTCCCCAGCTGAATCTGTTTTAATAATATTTTATTAAAAAAGACATCCATTTTACCTTCCAAATGCTACAAAAACAAGAGAGACAAGCAATGAGGGTCATTTTGGACACCTGTAAGCAGAAGTGGCTATAGTCTATGGCTTCTGCTGTATATTACTGTGTCTGACTTACACAAAGAAGCAGGTCTTGGAATTACAGACCTGCGTTATTTTTTAGACCTATCCTACAGTCATTTATGCATTTGTCCCTCAGATTTTTTTCTCTGTCATAGATGAATTAAAAATTCATAACCAACTGTTACTGACATCCCTGTTATATACAACTTTTTAATTACAATTAGTGATGAGAAGCTCCATGCAGATAAGTCCCAGTCTTGTCTCAGTGGATTTCTGGTAGAGAAGAAAAGCTATGGCTTGACAGACTAGGGGCTTTAAAAAATAAATCCCTGCCTAGATGATGCTGAGGAGACAGTGCAGCAAATGCCAGAGGCAGCTGAAGCAGTGATGGTCATGTGAAGCTCAGTGGGGAAGTAGACCAAGAGACTCCTTTTAGACAACACAGGAAGAATGAAGCTGTTGAGTGCTGTCAGAACAAGAAAATTACTTCAGAAAGTACCTTTATCAAGCGAAAAAGCAAAAGTATATTAATATTTGGAAATGTTGTGAAGGAAGAAACCTTCAGGTTTAGTGAAACCTGGGGTTGTGAATTCAGAGGTTGAATGGGTTTTCTTTGAGTATGAGGCTGTGTAACTAGCTGTGGTTTCAATGATTGGGATCAGCAGGAATGCAAAATCTGAAGCAGAGTGACTACAAGCCCCCTGGCACACAGTGTACAGAGCACTTTTAACAATGAAACCTGGTGATTTTTTAAATTTTTCCTTTACCAGATTAACTTATATGTTTCCTTAACTCCGACCAGCAAGTTGGGTAGTGCAAGAGAAACTGTACTTCTATGCTCCAAGCAGTAAAATACCAAAATTAAATAGAATCCTGGAAACTAACTTGAAATTCAGCATAGTTTTGCTTTAGTTGCTGCCTAGCATAGCCACAATCTGAAGAGGCACAGTGCCTGACTGTACAACAGGACCAACAACATTCTGCATCAAAATGTGAGTGTGGCCAAATGAACCAGAAACTCTGTGTCTTGGAAAGAAAATTTTCTCATTAATTTTTCNGCAAAATGTGTTAAAGTGCGAGCCCTTTCTCTGGGAGATGTTTTGGAGTCTGCCACGTCTCTACATTCATATATGAAAATTTGGTTAAGGAGAACGAAACCAGGGTGGCTGTGGGTAGAGGATCAGATCCTGCTTGGATAACGCAGAGGGAGCATTAACTGACTGGCATTAATTCCACAGGAAGACAGTTCTCTGTGGGCTGTCTGTTTTCAAGGACAGTGTAGTTTACTTTAAAAGCATTAAAGAAGATAAAGAAATTATCTGCTGTAGGTTCCTTTACCAGTTTCTACCCAACAGTTTAATCCAAGTAGATCTAGCAGGTTCAAGGTGAGAATTATTCCAGAAGCTGACAGAAGTTAATGTGATTGACTACAGACAGGTACCCCCTCAAAAAAATGAATGCTTCTTTTCACAGTGGCTGTGGACAGTCAGGGGTGCCAAGTGAAGCTGACAGAAGTTAATGTGATTGACTACAGACAGGTACCCCCTCAAAAAAATGAATGCTTCTTTTCACAGTGGCTGTGGACAGTCAGGGGTGCAAACATGTTTCACATTTTTAGTATTTCTCTGGCTGTCCATAATATAAAGAAGATATTTGTTATTGAGGCATGCAGTTTCTAGCTCCTAAACAAAAATGTTAATGGTCTTGACAACACACTTTTGCTTTTAAATTAGTTAATTCCTGATAAAGACCCACAATTTGTTCAAAGGCCTAAAGGAAACTGAAAGTGACCAGTCCCTTTGCAGTAATAGCTTTTCACTATAAAAGGCAGACAAGTACAACTCCCTATTAAAATTTAATGCTATGCTTTAGATAGATTTTCCCCGCTTATGTTCTAATTGCACTCATTTGAAAGTACCTTACAGTGGTATAATAGAATTAATGGGAGTGTAAGGTCTAATGCCTTCTCTCAACACCATTAGACAGCTATACGTGCTCTTGTAGGCAGGCATGAGATCAGCGCTGCCCCTTCAGGGATGCATGATGGAGCCTGTCCAGCTGGGCTGTGCCAGGCCATTGGCAGCCTGTGCCACCTTGGGCAGCATTAGGGGAAAGGCAGCCTCCCCTTAATGTCTTATTTCTCATTCCATTCTCTCCTACTTAATCTGCCCCTTTCATTGTCATAGCTTTTTAGTAACTCACAGCAAGTGCATTAACAGTACTTTTCGGGTTACTGGTGAAGGTTATCCCTGCTTTACAGAGGAAGACCAGAGTTAAATGATTCTGTGAAGGTCACAGTATGTATGACCAGGAAAAAGTGGTGGTTTTGTTTCTGTCTCAGCTTTCTCCCTTGCATTAAGGGAAAAGTTCACATAAACCTTTTCCTTTCATAGTGCTATGATTGGGGAATATGTGTGTTCTCAGCAGTGTTGACCTGAAATCTTGATAAAGAGCTCATTGCAGAAAACACCTGTAAGGGTAAAAAAAAAGACTTGAAAGAGCATTTCAGTAGACAGTTCAGAAGTCAGCTGAACACCTGCAACTCTCCCTTATAATCAATACATCAAAACACTTAGTTAGAGGAGATTACTCCTGTAGTTTCTACATTTGTCTTTCCTTTGCTAGCTGCAAAAAGAGGTACAGCTTTTTTTTTGCCACCATATAATCTCTGATCAAAAAGAACTTGTATTTCCTTCATCATGAATCTCTGTACTTGGATACTCTGGAAAGTACAACCACTGTTTAACTTTCTGTCAGAACTTTGCATGGATGGCAGGAGGAAGATTGATCCAAGTTTCAGCTCTGTTCTCTCTCCTTTTCTTCAGTGCTGTGTCTAGTTACAAACTGGGAGATCATGAAATTTTCACTTTGCAGACCTCTGATTTTTTTGACACAAGGTTGATTTTTCATTGTGTATTTCTGATAAAAGTAATTTGGAAATTGTGTACGTTTAGTTCTGCTAAATTTGTTTATAACTAAATCAAACAAGGCAAGTAATTGACAAAGAAAAGTTTAATTGTAGAATGCCAAAATGCATGCTATTAGATCTTTGCTATGGTGAAATAAAATTTGACTATAGCATAAACAACTACATTTCTTTTTTTTTGAAGTCTGTGTCACATGCCTGAAAATAATTTGCAACGGTTTCTAGCCATTTTAAGATAGCTGGTTTATGTACTTTTAAAGATATTGCCATTGATTGCTATTTTTATTAAAAATCTAGCAGAAAAGGAGAGGAAAAACTAGTTAAAACTTCATTTTTTCCCCATAAAAGGCACTCATCACTTACGGAATCCCTAAAATGTCTAGAAGAAAATGCATGAATTAAAGATGATATTATTTTAATGAAGACTATTTATTTGATTGCAGTTCTGTTACCTTAGAAAATTGGCACCAAGACAGTTAATAAATGCTTTTATTGATCAATATACCTCAAGAAGACAGCAAGAGGCAGGAGCTTTATTTACACATATGAAATTATAGGATTTGGATTTAACAATTTAACAAATAAAATGAAGTATCTGGTGTATATAGCATGAAATGTTATAATGTTTTATAGAAGTCAACAAGAAATTTTTGTTCCACTAGGAAAAAATATTTCCTTACAATGTTTGAAAACGTTCGTACATTTACCCTTTAAATTTCAGTTTTGAAAAATAAAACAAATGCTTGATCATGAAATGAAATGACCAGTTAAAAAGTGAAAAGTCAAAATAACCTGAAAACCAATAAAAGTAGTATGCTTTGACTTTGTCATTTCTTATTTTTATATTTTTGTTAAGTACTTTTTATTATTCTGCATTTTTTCTTTATTCAATAGAACCTGATTTTCCAAACAATTTTAGAAACTCTATTTTAGGTCACATTTTCCAGCTGCCAAAATTGATATTCAGCACGTAAATCTGCTCTCCCTTCCTTTGCTTTCCAGTCACATGTGTTGTTACAGTACTACTTTTTTTCATATGTTTAGAAACCAGTGAGGTCAAAATTGACAAAGAGAAACTAAAAGGAATTGAGTGCTCACGGGGGGAAACTTGCCATGGTACTCTTGCCAGGCATCCCATGGAATGGGGCAGACAACTGTGTTTCAAGCTAAGCTGCCTCTGGTGGAAAAAGAAATTTAAGAAGTCTGAGGGAACCAACTTTTTCTTTCAGGAGAAGGCAATTTGATTAAACAGGCATCTGGGACTACAAAATAATAAATCTAGACACTTCAGATCTCAGTAGTGAAGCTGCATTTTTTTCAGATGTAATACCAGAATACAGTAAACAGTAAACAGAAAGAGCCACTGCAACTTGAAGAAGGGTTCCAAGGAGTGATCTCAGCAGTGTTCTGGCCTGCAAAAGGCAAATATGGCCCACTTCAGTTACATGTGTAGTTTACTCAAAACAGCTGCTCCGCAGTGCTCTGTGCCTGGTTGGGGCAGCCCTCTTTGCAATTTATCTTGAATGGACAATGTTCACACTGATTTCAGTTAGAGTTTAGACAAACTTTAACTTATTTCAGTCAGAGTTTAGACAAACAGAAGCTTTCATGCTTCTGGATCAAATGATTTTCCAAAAATTCAAAGCCCTTTCCATTAAAGTTCATTTCAACAGAATGATGTTCAAGATTCTGGGCACACCCAAGGATACACTCATACCTATCCAGCCACCTTGCTGTGCTAATGATACATCAGACTCCAAAGCTGAATATTCTACTCCTCATACACTGATTTATGCCAGTTAAATGGTAAAAGTTATCTGACTAAACAAGTAAAAGAAGTCATATACTATGTTGCCACTTTGAAATATTAATAAAAAGATAGACTACTTAACAACATAATATGTTTTCTTTGATAATTTTCTTCCTCTGAAAAGATGAAAAATCCATCTTCTGTCCAGATTCTTGTCTCTGTTCTACCAGTTTTACATTGTTTAAAAATTGAGTTATGTTGTGAATTCCATGAGGGATGCAAGCATTGCTTCAGGTCCTGACATGGTACCAGATAAAAGCAGTGAGTGACTGGGACAAGAGTACCATAAGGAGAAGAAAGTTTAAAAAGCTCAGAGTTTACAACACTTGCAAGTTCCTACAGTTTTCCTTCTGTAGATACTGTCAGAAGGCAAACTGATAATTAAAGAAATGAAACTTTCAAAAAAAAAAAGCCCCTCCTATATGAATATACCACTTCTATTCCTAAGAAACTATTATATGATTATTGCAGTAAGCTGAAACATTGTCATAGTAATACCTTTTTTGGCTCTGTGGCCAGTCATTGCATATTTCAAATTTTAGTGTAAAACCCTAAAAAGTTAACATCAAATTATGACTGTTCTCAGGCTCTTTTTTTCCTCTTTTATCTCTTAATTTTTCTTCTGTGAATGACTGCCTACGTAACCTCCACTCATGACTAGTGGTGAAGGAGGTCTCTTCCTTCACAGAGGAAACCGCTGATGAGCAGGAGTGCTGTGCCATTGAGCCTGGGCAGAGCAGCTGACCAGCTGTCTTCTTCCCAAGAATTGTGTTATCAGCTCTGTGGATCTGTTTTCTGCAGAGGAGCTGTGGCTGAGTGATGTCTCCATGGAGGAACATGTCTGGAAGGTATGCTGCACACTTGTATATAGGGGCCTATGCCAGAGGCATCTCAAGAAATCTTCATCATCTGGGTCTTACAACTTCTAAGGCAAATGAATTTTTTGCTCTTTGGTAAGTAGGAGAAGATGATATTTAATTGAGGGAATCTAGCTGAATGTTATGCAAAGCTAATCTTATCTTTTTCCTGTTAGTATGTAGGTTAAAAGCTTGAGTATGTTACTGACTGTATAATAGTCCACCAAGATCATTGCTTGAATTGGCACATGGGAAGAGATGCTGCCTCTGGTTTCTTAGTCCCCTCTCAGTTACTAGATTTTTTTGATGTTACCCAACAGCATCTAGCTGCATCTTTTTCTATTAATAGATACAATGCCATTCAAGTCATACACAGTCATGCAAGGTTAGCAGAAATAAAAGCTATAAAACCCACAGAATATACCCAATCTCTGATTTGTTTGAGACACCCTTGGAGAAAGGGTCTCAGAAAGAGGTGCTGACTATAATCCCTACAGATGAGAGGCCTCTGACCTTTCATTGAACAATGGCATTAATGTGTGTATGCCTAGTGCCATTCTGCTACGTCCCCTAACCCTTGTTAAGAAGTTCAATGACTAGTGATGCACCCCTATCTACACTCTTGCTTCACTTTTTAGCTCTTGTAAAGACTTTGAAGCTTGCCTGGTTTTATCCGTTCATCCTGAGCCACAACATTTTCCCATCTGTGCTGTGCAATATGCAGAGAACTTCCCTGACATTGTGTGCCTTATCTGCTCTGCTATCATATATCCAGAGTACTGAACAATTACATTCTCTCTAGACAAAGGTGACATGATATATACTAAGCAGAAGGATGCACTCTCTGACTTTATTGAGTTTTTTATTAAGATGTGACACCTAATGAAATGTTAGGGATTTGGCTTTAGTAAGCTTTTTTCCCTGTTCAATTTTCCTTTTTTTATTTTGCATAATGAATATTTATCTTCTAACTTAATTGGATTTATTGATTTTTACATCACTTTTTTAAAATATTTGCATGAGTAAATAACAAATATTTTAAATCCTTTGCTTCTTAATAGGGGTTGTAACAAAGAAGCACACAATGAAAAACAGTGCTTAGTAAAAGGAAAATAACTCAAGCTCAACAAACTTATGTTTGTGGAAAATTAAAATCTGAGCAATGGTTGTGTATTTCAGCAAGGTGGGATATGATCAGCAGTCAGCACTTGTTTAAAGGCAGTCAAAATGGAATTCTTGTTCTTCTCTAGTCGGACACTTGCTTAAATGTGCTCACTTAATTCCCGTCACCATGAATACAAACATTAGTGCTTATTTTTTTTCACTTCAGGCTGTTGTCTACCCAACTCTGGCTCCCTTAACACACAGTTCTGAGACCCATGGGAATGCACCTCTGGTTTGTTCTTTCCTGTGAACTCAGGAGTCACCCCAGTGTTAACTCACCAGTATCACATCCCAGAACAAATCTCTAGAACTAGTAAGAAGGAAACATTCTTGAATTACCCTCCGTAGATTAAACTTCTTTTGAAACTGAGGGAACAACAAGGCTTTGTACAATTATTTTTTAATAGATGATTTAATATCATTTTAATTCATGGTAGACTATTTAAATTATTTTAATGTCTTTTTCTTTTCCCTCTAAGCCATTATTTAAAACTTTAAAATGTTCTTCTGTTAGTAAAATTGCATACTACATTAATCTGCCCTAAAAATGCTGAAGTTCATTATATTGCAATTATATAGTTAGGGTAATTAAACATTTTTAATTTCTTACAGTGCATTCACGGCAGGTGGTTCAGGAAAACAAGAAATAGTACAGAGACTTCAGATAACTTCTTTCATTAACAGGCAAAACCTTCTTGAAAAGGTGCCTTTCTGACTTCCCTGCTGGAATGTTAGCAGAAGGTTATCTTCACAGACAGAAGCAAGCAGGCAGCAGACACAGGGCAGACAAAATTGCTGTTCCTTACACAAAGAGCTGTAAGCTGAGCCCTAAGTAAGCTACACAGAGCTCTGTCAAATGTAGACAGTGGGAATCTGGCCAACGCCAGCCTTTAGGAATACAAGGAATGAGAAGAGAATGCTACAGGCACAAAATCATAACGACAGAGTTTTCACTGCCCTGAATCACGTCTCCACACAAGCTGGCAGTTTTCATCTTAAGTGAGAATCCTCAAAACCCACAAAGGCGGGTTTGAGAATAAAATTATTTACATCAAAGTAGCAGAGAAACTTCCAGATATAAAGATTGTATTATTACTCTTGCTAAGCACAAAGAAATGTATGGGCAATCAAATGACAGTATGTTTCTTCAGGTGTGTTGTCTCATGTTTCCTTTAGTAAATACTTTGATGGAAAGCATTAAGGAGCACCTAAGAAATATTTTCAATATTTTCATTTTCATTCTGAAATTAATAGTAGGATTGTTTACACAAAATTTTTTTGCAACAAAGTTCATCTCAACAAGCAGACATTTCAAAAGGTGCGTAACATTTCCTATCAACTATGCCTATGTGCACTTCTGTGTGCTGTTTATTGCTGTATGCTACTTCCCTCATCCTTAATGCAGTTCACTCATCTCACCCCCAGCAATTGTCCCTCTAGCTCTGACCTTGCAGGCCACATCTGTGCTGCTCCTACCAATCTGTCAACAGGGCATTGGAAACACACCTGCTAAATTCTGGGGAAGCTCTGGCCATGTGTCCAGCAGCAGAAGTGCTTAGAAAAGTTTTTGAAAAAGTCAGAATAGTCTTTCAGTTAAGTCAAAAGTCACAAATAAAATAATACTCAAATCAGATCCAGGTCAACTTTATTAGGATGCTTTTTGCTCATTTTCATAACTATGGGACACCTCTTTTTGGTATGAACTCTCAGTTCACGGTAGAAATCACTTTCCTGAAACAAATTCATTCAGATTGAAACTAAACCATATGCAGTTTTCTTTTAAACAATGCCAAAATGGTTTTTTCATTATTTCAGTAATGTTTTATCCAGATTTTTTGAACTTAAACCAAATCCTTCACAGCATAGCATGAACACAGAATATACAACTGTAATGCTAAGTCCACAAATAATTTTAATAGTTTCATCAAACTCCATTTGAAAACAAGTTAGGTTTCCTGACCATCCTATTTTATTTACAAAGTGGTGTGGAAAGTCTTGTAAAAAATATTAGAACATTTTCTGTTTCCAAACTGAAAAATTTATAACCACATATATCTGTCTGCTTCAGTCTGTGAAACTGTTCTGAACAAAAGCCTAAAAAAGTATCACTGTCTTTTTCTATTAATCTAAGCTCAAATTCCATTTTTCAAAAACATTTTACCCTGAATATGGATCCATTCTCTTCGAATATAATGAAAATTTTTCCAGTCGTTTTCAGGAGGATGCACCCAGGTATAAGAGTTTCATTAACAGTAGAAAACAGATTTCTTTTCTCTCAAACAGAATTCAATCAACAGGAAGTATAAAATTCATTCCTTTCTGTCAGCTAGCCATGACAGCCGGTTTCCATTCCTGATCAGAGTGATTGAACCAGATCTTGTCCAGAGACCCTTTCCAACCTCAACCCTTCTGTGATTGTGTATATAAAAGGCTTCACAAAATTGCTGCTGAGTGATCTCCTGTCCAAATCTAAAACCAAGTGAGTAACTAACCAAAAATTAATTCAGAAGAGTGATCCATACTTTCAAAAGTAACACCGAGTCTGGTCTGAAAGCTCAAACAGTTTCCTCTTCAGAGCAATTTTATTTTATTTTATTTTCCTTTGCCTTTCACTCTATTTGTATTGACCAATTTATCTGCATTTGCATTGACTAATTCAAAGTTCTCATTAATTCTGCCCAAAGAGGTTTTAGAATATCTGTCTTGGGAATTATTCAGAACTTGACAGGCTATGACCTTGAGGAATGTTCTAAAACTTTGAAGTTGAAACTAACTTTGAGAATACTTTGGCAAGGGAGTTCGACCCACACCGATTCCTTCCAACTTGAATTCCTCTATTTTTTTTCCTTTCAGTTTTATACTGAAAACTAATATGACATTAGAAATAATGTGACATTCTTTGGTACATCCCTTTCTCAACCACAATCACTGACAAAAACGAATCAGATGTTTGTCTCCTCAGCAAAAGCAATCCTCTCACAATGCTAAAACTTTAAAAAGACACCTATATGTCTAAATTAAGATATCGTATTATTCCTTACTGTTCTACTGTTTATAATCAGTGTAACTACTGATTGTAACTGATTATTATGGTGGGGCTCAAACTAGATAATTTTTACTGTCTCTTTCAAACCAAACCATTTTTGATTCTGTGATTTGATAATTCTAATCAGAGGTGTAGATATGGACTGTCATTGAGCAATTTCCACTTGTTAGGTATGTCCATTTTATTTAAAGTAATTTTAAATCTAAATGAATGTAAAATGTTCTACTTTGTGGTAAGGAAAATCAAGACTACCTATGCAATTACTGGTCCAAGTTATTTTCAAAAACTGTTTCAAAGAGCAAATGATAGAATAATTAGAAACAAATTACATCTTTCTTTTCCTTTACAGGATCATATATGCCATGTTGGTTCAAAATGGTATGAAATAGCCTTGGGATTTCCCAACTTCAGTTTAGCTGCATAAATCTTAGATTAGCCAGGAGTTCTTGGAGTATGTCTGCTTTCTGCTCTGTTCTTGTCTTTCTCTTATGTCTGAATAGTAATAAGGAAGAGAGCACAATCCTCAGCTTGTGCAGTCAGCTGAGAATTCTCCTTGTGCATAGGAAATGGTAGTTGAACAAAGGCAGAAAAAAACCTTCAAACTCCTTGATGGCCCCTTATTTATGAGGATGTTGTTTAAAGTCATTCAATAAAGTAGAGTTTAATAATTAAATACATACATTTTTGCCATTCAGTCACTCAGGTGTGAAAAAAATTTCAGGCAGTCAGTTCACATCCAGAAATAAGAACATTGTAACAAATATGCAATATGCACACAGAGTCGCTTTTATGCTTGGTTATGCACCACAAAATTGTGAGGAAGGTTTCTGACTGTAACATTAATTAAAATGCCTTTTTAACCACTCTAAAATACAACCCTGAATAAATTAGAGCATACACTGATTTGAAAAATACAGTAAAAATTCATTTGTGCATTTGTGTGTGCCTGGGAGAGGAAGGGGTCAAACCAATTTGAAATGTGTAGAGCATGAAGTTTAAATTATGTAAGCTTTACAATGCATAAAGGCTATGTAGTCTGACTGCACACACCTGCTGAAGGCAGGTGGGAAAGAGATAAAAATGTTGCTTCACTTTTTTTCTTGCAGGCTTTTCAATGCTTTTAAAATTCTCCAAGTCCTTTGAGCTATTTCAGAGTTAACAAATGTAGTCTAGAGAAATGGATGAGGAACTCTAATGCCCTGGAGAAGCAAAAAGGATCTTTTTCATATAAATCACAGCTTATTGTGTTAGCAGTTCCTGTATTTTTTTTTAAGTTTTAATAATTTTCTTATTTTTCTACCACAAAAATAGTTTTATTGTGAGTAGGATGGTCAGATTTCTAGCAAAAGTTATTTCCTTTTTACTTCTATTCCAGACACTCTCAGAATTTACCAATTTTATTTAATGAAATTATCTCTCATGCATAGTGGGCTGGCAGTTTTTCTGGCCGCACTCCCTGCACCATGCATGGTGGTTCATGTGTTTTTATTTACAAACACTCATGCTGCAGGACTGCCTGGAGAAACAGACCCAGCAGGTCAGGATAAGAAAGGAAGGATATAATATATTCTTTTGTTTCTCAGTCAGGATCCAGGGCCAAAATAAATCTGACTGCTTTATCTGTTTATAATTAAAACACGTATGATTTCTAAATCCCTTTCTAAGGACCAAATCAATAACACATGTTTTAAAAGTCTAAAACCCATATCATAACCAGGAGAAAGTGGGACTGTGCCTCTGCTTCTTCCCAAGGTCTTGTGAGGCAGGGGGAAGAAACCATGGGGTGGCTTGTCTTTCTAGCAGCTATGTTTTCCAGTTCTGCAACCTACCTCAAGGTGATACTTCTTTTGGCTTCAATTTGCCTTGATTATGGGACATGTGAAAGCTTTACAATAATGTCCCCATTACGGATGGGTGCCATCCTACCTCTGGACCAGGCTGGCTGACTGCCACTCAAGAAGCCCTGGATGTGTGCTATACAGTGGCCACACTCACCTACCTGGCCACTCACAGAACACTCTCAGAAATGGCAGCTCTAAATGGAGTATGCAGTAAGATCAAAGGACTACAGCCCAAATTTTTATGTTACAAGAGCTTGCCAACATAAAAGCAGGCTTTTCTTGTGCTTTTACTGGCTTTTCATCAGGAAGGACTCTGCAAATTCTGAAAAACATCTTGTCCACTGCAGGCACTGGGGCGGGTCCTTCAGTCGGCAAGAAACTTGCTCCTGTAGATATGTTCCCAGGTGTTGATTGCTTGGACATGAAATCATATTGGAGAAACAACAAATGTCATTGCCTAATGAAAAATTGGGCACTGACAGACCTCCAGACACTGTGAAGTAAACTTCAGTAAGGAGTGATTTTGATGTGAAATAGGTGAGATATCAAGAAGTGAACATTTCTTCTTTGATGCAAAATAAATTTATGTCTTGCCTGCTGAAGACAGGAATCTGTCAGGATGGATTAGAAATAAAAAAAAAAATTCTCTAAAAAAAATCTCTAAGGATGTTCTAACAGGTGAGATAAAGAAACTGAAAAATTTCCGTAATATTTGACCTCTGTAAAATGTGACTCCTGCAAACAACTCACAGATTATTTCTGCTGTCTGTTAAAGTACCATCTTATCTTTTTTGGTTATATTTAATCCTGGCATATACGTTTATGTTTTGTAGACAGAACTGTATTTGCATTTGAAGGTGTTTCAGGCATTATGTGTTTTTTAAATCACTACTTTAAAGAAAAAAAATTCCCTGAAGATGAGAGAGGAAGCAACTAGCAGAAATTATCATTTACACTGGAGGAATCAAAGCTTGGAGGAAGTAAAAAAACTCCTGTGGCCCTTTCACGAATTTCAGGCTTAGGAATTCTGCAGTCTGGTGGATGACATGGTTTCAAATATGGAAAACATTGGCCATAAACTTATTACAAATGTAATAAACTTGATTATTAAATGATGCATTATTATTTCTTGTTAATCTATTTAAGTTATTAACTAGGTAATGTTTTAGTTTTGTTCAAGTATACCTTTCTAGACTATGACCTGACATATCTTCTCTGTGACACTGTGAAGAATTTGAAAACAGGTTTCTTGGTGAAATCAAAGATCCCTTTAGGCATGTCTGGAAGTGACTTCACATCCTGTCTGGCGGTGACCATCTGTGGATGCTTAGCAAAACAAAGAACAAGAACAGGACAATTGATACACTGGCACTTTCCCTCATGTATTTTTCCAACTTTCAGCAACCTACAGTTTAGGGACTTCTAAAGCCATCAATGTAGAGACTTAATAATCTCTAGTGGATATTTCTTTCATTAATTTGTTTTAAAAATTACTTTCTGGGCCTACTTATAGTCTGGCCTCTGCAATGTGGTGTGGTGATGAGTTACTCAATTTAACTATAATTTGCATGGTAATTTCACTGTATGCCCTCAGTTCTTTCATCATGAGAACCTATAAGGAGTCTAAGAAAATTGTTCTGCTAGCTGTCTTTTCAGTATCTTCTCCTTTCCAAGCTGAAGTGTATTAGCTTAGTTTTTCTGGATACATTAACTGCTGTATATCTCTGGTCACACCTGCAGCCTTTATCTACCAATTTTTAAGTTCTGAGCTATTTTGCAGATGATATAAGAAAAGCTGGAATCACTGAGGCTGTAGGTAAACAGCATTTAATCCATGAGCTAACAGTAGGTGGAATTATTCTCAATTTTTCTTAATATATTTTACATTTTATTTCCTTTCTGGATTGCCATTGAGAATTGAGCAGGTATTTTCAATCCTCCTGTAAAGACTTCATATTCTGTTACCTGCACAGTAATTGTCATTTTAAAATACATCATGGTGTCCATGCAGTTCTTTTACTCCAAGTATTTTTCTTTGTACAAAAAATTTCATGTCTGCCATTTTTGCTGTTTTTCTTTTTTTCTTTTCTCTATTTATACAGTGCTATGAGAATGTATTGCAACACTTCTCAAAACTCTGTTTTCTCACTGTCCTAATTATTTTTGTGTTGTCTATAGACATTGTGGTGTCCGCAGTCAGTATCTTTTTGAAAAATACGATTTGTTGATCATATCACAGGTCCTAACACAAATCTCTACAGGGCACCTCTGGTATTCTCCAGCACTGAGAATGTCACTCATTCATTCTCCTCCACACTGACATGGGTATCGTGGTCACAAGCTGGCTGATGTGATACAAATCTTATGGCTACTTTTTAAGGTTTGTTTTTTCCAGTGGATGAATAATTAAAAAATAATATATCCTTGAAGAATATATTTTAAATGGTAGTACAAAATTCCAAGGAACAAATGACCACAATTAATTTCTAATATATCGTGTGTCTGTGTTGTTGAAGATAAACATCAGATTTGATCAGTCATAAAGTAAGTCTGAATTCAGTTTTAAAATGTATCTGCTTTATTTTGAAACTATGCCAGACAAGCATGAAATATATTTTATTGTTCTCTTTAACTAGACAGAAATCATTACTTGAATCTATTGCATGTAATTTTGTGCAGGAAGCTGAGTTATATTTTGAGATTAATGAGGAAGAAAAGAAGCTGACAGTTTTAGGTCCTAATGTCTGGGGTTTATAAGATATTATGACATGCTTAATTTGGAGAATCACTTTTTTATTTATGTGTGTATGCACACACATTTTATCTTTTTGAAAGGACAAATATTCCTTTCCCATATCCAGCAGATGTTTATTGTACCTGTTCTTGCAGCTTCAGACAAATGACACTCTACGATATTCCTACAGAGCCTGGTCTGGGACTGATGTATCAATCCTTTTGAAAATCCTTTTTGTAAATCCAACCTAACACTGATTTTGTGCAAGTAAGCCAGTCAGCCATCTTTTCTCTAAAAGACTTAAATTTAACCGATAATATTGTCATTATAAAACCCTTCCCAAAAAGAAATATCTTTTTGTTCCTGTTTCAAGATTTCCTAATCAAAAAACACCCCTTTTGTTATTCTCCTTACATTGAATTTTCCAATATTCCATCCCTTTATTAAAATAAACACAGTTCAAATGCAGCTAAAGCTTTTCCATTTTTTTTTTAATGAAGATTATTTCACAGGTCTTATTCTGGTTTGCATTTGCACATCTTCATATCAGCATAATACCATTTTGACCATAAGCATGAATACCATTCTCTGACCAGGGTTCTTAAATGCTCTCTTCACTCTGTGCCATCAATTGACATTCTCATGACAAAAATGAGAGGTGGCATACCACCACATGAAAGTAAAAATACTCATTTATCGTCACAAACTGAGTGTAGATCAAGTCTAATAATGGAAGAACTAAAAGAAACACATCGGCTGTGCTTTAAAAATTCTTCTCAGTTAGCTCTATATGGAGAAGAAAATCACAGAATTTGATTAACCTTTTCTGTATACCACATTAATACTATTTATGTTATACAAGGTATTTGTTTACTTCCCACAGTTTGCAGCCAATTAGAAACAAAATACATTCTTTTTAATCATTCTTGGCAACACCAAACTTCTTTGTGTAACTTGATTTTGGCAGAGAAAACGTCCTGCTGGTAAAGGATTTCATTTTTTTAAAATAAGTTTTTCAATTTGATTTCAGAAAATAATGTTGAATAAAAATAGTTACTGAACATGCTGAATCAGATGATCTTCTCAAATCCTTAATTTTATTTCTCATGTATATGAGAAATATACATGTATTGTATATGTTCACTTGCTTTACATTTAAATTCCTTCTGCTTTTTATTACATTGTTATTAATAAGCCTAATTGTTGATACAAGTTGTTTTCTATTTTTGCAGTTTCTTTTAATGGCTTTTTCTGGTAAACATTGTTCATATATTCTAGACTGGTAAAAGATATATGTGTACTGATGGGAAACATTCATAACAGTTATTGTAGGTCATGAAAATAAGTTATGGCAGCAAGCAAGACATTTTTATTATCTTAGCTAAACATTTTTGGATTATCATTAGTGCAGGGAGATTAATGACTTCCTGAACTGAAGTTTAGGATGGTTTTTGAAAGTTATTTCCTCTTCTTTTTTCCTTCCTTCTTATCTTTTAAGTTTTAAGTGTTTGAGACAACTTGCAATATATTAGGTTGTACAAAATGAATTACTTTCATTGCCTCAGTGAGAGAAGGAAATATACACTAACTATAATTATGAAATGTCATTCATTAATTAGCACAATGTTTGTGGATCCCATATTGCCACTCCGAGATCTGTATTTTTCTGTATTTTATGATGAAATCACACCCACATTGCTCAATCAGGTGGTAATTCCAATTTAGGAGGAAGACATGTATCAAGTAAAGTGGGAGAACTGGAGATGCTGTGAACAGTGACACAGCCTCTCATTCTAGGAGATAAATGTGTGGTCCAGTGCAGTAAAGAATCTCCCAATGAAGATTGTGCCATTGCCATTTTTCTGCTTCACTTTTGTTAGCTGGCGCTGTATGTTATGTATTATCAAAGCTAATAACAAAATAATTATTTTAGAAATAAAACATGCGAACATTCTCATTCTATTCTATTCTACCACTAGAAAAACTGGTAGAGAAAATGTATACCAGTAAAATAGTAGAAATTATTAGGGATACACAATTTTTCAGTTCTATTTCAAATCCTAAAACTGATTACTGTTTTCACTCAGGGCAGAATGGCTACTTGAAAAAATAATTTGAGATATTATTATATTGAAAGTTACTTTGGAAAACTGTTTTGAAATATTTGAAATAAAAATAAAGATGTCAATCTATTTCTGTTTTCCATTTGGAAATGAATATGATAAGAATGGACAAAACACAAAAGTCCTTTCATGCATGCACACCATTTCCACTTGTTCAGTCTGACCAGGACCAATGTTCTGTGACACCTGGGAAGGATCACGTACAAAACCATCCAGTAGACAAAGAATCAGTGTCAGTAACAATCTGTGCAAAATGATCCATTATGTATTATTGTGAAATTCTGATTTCTAAATTTAGCTTTTTTTTGCTATTCATATTTTATCTGTCAACAGGTTCTTGTTGCACGTCTCCATTTCAAAGTATCCAAAATATCTGTTAATAACATTGTGCTCAATTCTATTTCCTCTGAATCTGATGGAAAAAAAAAAATCAAAATCCTGGACTGATGTATTGGACAAGAGGAGATAGAGCAAAGGTTTTTCCCCAATTCTGTAAAAAAATATCTCTGCCATATTCACAGACACCCTGCGGATACACCTACACCTGCCCTTGTCTCAACATGCTTGCTCCCAGCAAGCACTGAGGTCTAGGCAAAGAAGTTCAATATAGCATCCACTCTGTGTCCTCCCATCTAGTTCTATAAGCTCAAATCTAGGCTTGTACCATATATTTTACAGATTTTCAGTTGCATTGTTTTCCTGACATGGGAAATTTTTGGGTTAAAAACAGTTACATAATGTTTTCTTCTTTAGAGGAGGCAATGGTGGCTCTGTATCTATGAAGCAAAGATGTCCTTTTTTTTTTCTTTTCTTTTTTTTTTTTTTTCTTTTTTTTTTTTTTTTTTTTTTTTTTTTTTTTTTTGTTTTTGTGTGTG